>LR753306.1:1558893-1717316 GCA_902729485.2 Mus minutoides | reverse complement strand
TACTTGTTCAACAAAACTGGGTTTGATGCATACCACTTACATGTTGAATTCTAATCATTTTTAACTATAACTTGAGGATGCTTGATCATTTCTTTTGGCTTCTATGAACATATGGAAACAGGTGGGACAGTCAAATTCATGCAAGTACACACATACATATACATTAAAAAAAGAAAATATGTCTTTAATATAAATAGAAATTTAAAGAACATCCTGTTTTTTTGTTGTTGTTTTGTTTTGTTTTGTTTTGTTTTGTTTTTACTTATTTACTTTACATCCTGCTCACTGACCTCTCCCAGTCAACCCTTCCCATAATCATTCCCTTAATCCCCTTCCACTTTCTGTTCTGAGTGGGTGGGGGCCCACAATGGGTATTCCCCCCACCTCCTGAAACTGGCACTTCAAGTCTCTGCAGATTAGGTGCTTCTTCTCCCACTTAGGGAAAAGAAGACAGCACAGCTAGAACATATCCCACATATAGGCAAGAGCTTTTGAGTTAACCCATGCTCCAATTGTTCAGGACCTAAATGAAGACCGAGTTTCACATCTGCTACATATATGCTGTGAGGTCTAGGTCTAGCCTCTGGAGGTTCTTTGTTTGGTAGTTCAGTCTGTGAAAGACTCAAGGGTTCATGTTAGTTGACTCTGTCATTCTCCCTGTGGAGTTCGTCTCCCCTTAAGAGACACAAATGTTCCTCCTATTCTTCCATAAGAATCTCCAAGCTCCATCTATTGTTCAGCTGGCTGTATGTGTCTGCATGAACCTTTCTGAGGACAGCCTCAGAGACAGCCAATCTCCTGTCAACGAGTATAACAGTATTATTAATAGTGTCAGGTATTAGTGCTTGTCCATAGGATAGGTCTCAAGTTGGGCCAGTTTTTGGTTGGTCATTCCCTTAGTCTTTGATCTATTTTTGTTCCTGATTTTTTTGTAATCAGGATAAGTTTTGGGTTGAAAGTTTCTGGTTGGGTTGGTGCCTCTTTTACTCCTCTGGGGTTTCTGCCTGGCCATGAAGTTGGATGAGTAGAAGATCTGGGAGGTTCTGAGAATTGTATAAAATTCGCAAAATATAAATAAAAACATGAAAACATTCTGTGTATTCTATTGAAAAATAGTATGATCCCTATAAAATACCTGGACATTCATCCTATAGAATAACACAACACCCATTTTTTGGAACTACAACTAACCCTGTATAATATTATCAGAAGTTATCTCTACATTGTTGTTTGAACTCAAAAATATTAAAACTGAGGTTACTGGGCCATGTATTTCTTCCTACTTCATTCAGTGAGATTATGTCACATATCTTTAAAACAGTTTCATTCATTTTTTGACTAATTTTGTTATAGTAGAACTTGACTATCTTGGTAATATTTATGTTTACACTAATTAAAGATATCTTATGCTCCAATAAGTTTTATTTTATTTTATTTTATTTTTGTTACTCATGGATTCACCATTTCAGCACTTCAAAGAACAATTTTTTCACAAATATTCTTTTGTATATTTTTCTGTTAATTTAATTGTAATATCTGTCTCTTCCATTTATACCCTCCCAATCATCTCATATACCCCTCACCACTTTCCTTCAAACCCATGACCATACCTTTTATTAATTGATATTATATGCATATATAATTTGGTATATTCATGAACATTCTTAAATATATACTGTTCACTCCATACAGTATTACATATGCATATTTTTAGAGCTGATTATTTGGCATAAGACAACTACTTCTCATGCTCTGGGGAAAAAAATCACTTCTTTTACTCTCAGCTTCATTCAGTAGTGGGTAGTTACTTTGTGCAGGGTTGAGGCTTTTTGGACTTTTCCCCATTCACTTTGTTGGCATTGTTATTTAGGTCATATATGGACTGTTGCGTTGGTAAAACTTTAGCTTTTAATGTTACTAGAGACACTCTGACAGTAAATGTCCTGATCCTTAATTGTATGTATCCCCCACTCTTACTTCCCCAGTGTTTCACTTGGCCTTAGTCTTTGGAGTGTGTAAGATATATTCTTTGTTACTAAGCTTGAGAATTGTGGATTTCTGTAGTGGTCCCTGCCTGTTGCAAAGAAGTGTTCTCTGTGAGGAATGAGGAGAGCTCTGGCCAACAATTCAAAAGAGGAATTTTAATGTCTGGTATCGGTGTGGTCTTTGGCTCTCGAAGGGAGCACTATCATCTCATAAGAGAAAAGTTCACAAAAATTGTATATGTGTATTTATGCATCTCATTATGTGCATTACATGTTTTAGGTCAATAGTTAATAGTATGATTGTGGGGAATTGCAGGCTGGTCACCCTTGGAGCTGAGGTCTGATCCCTGATGGTCATAATTTACCTTCATGACATGGTAGGCATTTCCTCATGCTCCTGGAACTCCAGCCCCTGCCTAAGGTACCACCTCCCACAGCCCCCACAAGAGAAGCATGGTCAGTAGTCATGTAGAAAAAGGACCAAGCTTCTGACCTTCAGGCTAAACTCCTCCCCAATTACCTAGCAACAGTAAAGACCATAAAAGGGGCTGTTAGGCCCCCCACCTCACTCTCTTACTCTTCTCTCTCACTTCTTTGTTCTCTTAACTATCACTTCTCTCACTCCCCTCTCCTCTTCCCTTTCTCTTTGTCTTCTCCTCTCCCCTTCCTCTCTCCTCCTCTCCTCTCCTCTCCTCTCCTCTCCTCTCCTCTCCTCTCCTCTCCTCTTTCTCTCTCTCTCTCTCTTTCTCTTTCCCTCTGCATTTCTATAATAAAGATCTTAAACCATAGAGAGTCTCTGCTTCATCAAGATCAACTGCACGCTCTGGTCAGTGTTGGGAACCTCTTCCCTTTTTCCTCTCTCCTATACCCCCGGTGCAAAAGGGTGTGGCCCTAGGGCCCCAAGGTCGGGGGCTGCCCCTTTTCCACCCCCTGCTGCCAAGTGGGGTCAGTGGTTTAGATGCCCATCTGGGGCCCAGTGGAAAGTGTTCAGCAGCTCTCCTTGTGCTTGCCTGCCCAGAGCACAGGAACTCTGGACAGACATTAGGCCCTTTTTTCCTTCCCCCTCTTCCCCAGGGCCTTCCCCTGGGTCCCTCTTTTTGGTGCCCAATATATTATTAGTGGAATTTTCAGACACCCATATTGTTATTTTACCCACCTACCTTATCTTCCTTTTTTAACTCCCTTTGCCCTTCCCTAAAGAGCCTTGTGCAATGTCCCCTATTAGATCACTTGTCAACACTATTTCCCTTTATCCTCTTCCTTCTTCTTTTGCATTTACTTCCCTCCCAAATGAAAATCCTGCTTTCTAATCTCCCTGTAAAGTGGTTCCAGAATAGCCAGGAATAGTAAATTCATACCCTTTCCAAACAACCTGTTTGCCAAATCCTCCAACAGTGTTTTAGAAAACACTGTTGTGTTTTATAAAATAAGCCAGGGGTATGTTTGATGGAGGTGCTGTATGGTGTGGGGGAAGAGGATATCTCTGTGAGGCCCATACTGAGGCATCTTTTCCCACTGAGGTACCAGCCAAAGGAAGGTAAAGGATATAATAGAGCTTATTTAGGGTATGGGAGGGTAGTAGATACAGAGAAAGACAGAGAGAGGAGCACCTGGAAAGTGACAGGGGCGGGGAGAAGAACTGGGAGAGAGAGGGAAGAGGGTAAGGGAGCAAGAGCAATAGGAGAAGAGAGTGAGGAGGAGGCAAGCAGCCCCTTTTATAGTGATTTATTTTTGTTCATCAATTTTCTTAATTTTGACTTTTCCTTAGAGTCATATGAAAGGAAAAAAGACAATCATTTGCCTGTTAAATTACATTTTTCCTTCTTTTGCATGAATGGGATTCCACAACATTATTTTGTATGTTTACAGTCCCTTGAGTTTTAGATATTGTCTTGCTTTAATTTTCTTGAGCAGGATATGCCACTGTTTCCTTTTCTTTTGCCTTGCTCTTCAGAAAGCTACAATTTAATTATCATGCCTTTGCAAGATTGATCAACATTCCACATCAATGCTCTGAGGATTACTTGCTTGTTAACTGTTAAAATAATTTTCAGTTTTACTAAAACGCACCACATAGTGAACCAAAGTGGATCAATTTTGGGAGACATATCAAAAGAGCATTTGAAATATGTATATTTATTTCCTCTTTACTCAAACAAAAATTAAAACTAAATACTTGAAAATGTTATTTCTCTTTGTATTAAAAAGAGATTCTTTTGTCTCACATATCATTTCCTGATTGTGGCTTTCTTTATCTTTACTCCTAATTCTGGCCCACCTCCCCTCCTATTCAGATCCACTCTCTTTCTGTCTTATCAGAAAAGAAACAGGCATCTAAAAGATAATGATAAAATAAAATAAAACAAAAGTAATTGAAATTGGAAAAAACAAACAAACAAACAAACAAACAAAAACAAACAAAAAAAGCCCAGGAAAAGCAAAGACCTACCCATGTACACACTTAGGAATGTCAATAAAAACACTAAAGTAAAAGTCCTAATATATATGTAAAGGACCTGATAAGGAACTGCACAGTTCCTGTGAATTCTGCCTTGATCTCTCTGAGATCATATGAACTTAGAGCCTGTTGATTTAGAGACTCTCTTTGTCTTGGTGCCCTGCATCCTCTCTGGATCTTACACTTCAACCTCCTCTTCTGCAGGGTACCCTGAGCCCTGAGGGGAGAGGTTATAGAGATATCCTAATTAGGTTTGCAGGTCCCAAGCACATCTGGCTTCAGGACTCTGTATTTCTTTCCATCTGCTGTAAGAGGAATTTTCTCTGATGACAGCTGAGCAAGGCACTATTCTATGATTATAGAAGAATGTCATTAGGACTTATTTTGGTGATATTTAATTTTCACAAGAACAGTAATACTTTCTGTTTTTATCCTGGGTCCCTATTAACCCAAGCAGTATCACTATCACATATGGGTACCATCTCTTGAAGTAGGCCTTAAGTCAAATCAGGTATTAGTTGGTTACTACCACAAGCTTTGTGCCACCATTAACTTAGCCTATATTGCAGACAGGACATTATTGTCAATCAAAGGTGTAATGGCTAGATTGGTCTTTTGTTAGCATGCAGAGCATCTTTTTGTAATAAAGACATTAGAATGAAAGTACCAACTTGGCTTCTGTATATGCAGTGAAGTGTGGAAGTGTTCCTTTTGCCACTGAGCCTTGTTCTCAGTTTCTGGAGAGCAAACTACAGTACTTGGCAATAGCCTGGTTTGTTTTGGGTATTCGAATAGGACTTCTTGACCCACAACTCAATTAAATGTAGCCCAAATCTGGCATTAGAAGCTGCATTTTGGTGTGGAACTCTGCCCACTCCCCCATTATTTGGTGTTTTCTTTAAGATTTTCTTTGGATAGGTATATATTTTAGGAAGTTTCTATTATATTAGGTTTCCATACTACTCCTTAATTGGCCTTTGATTGGTTTTTCTCCCATAAAGGAATTGATAACACACATATTTGATTTTCTTTTATATTTTTTATTTCATCTTTGTTTTTTCTCAGAAACTCATTTTCTTCGTTTCATTTTCAACTTCAGGATATTTATCTCTCTTCTTTTTAAATAATTCATTTTTATTTACTTTACATCATGGGCACAGTATACCTGCTGCCTGTCCTCCCAGGTCCACCTTTACAAATTCTGCCCCCTATTGCTCCCTCCCAACATTGACGCCCTTAGCTATCACCGCACTCTAGGACATCTAGTCCTAGTAGGACTACAATCACCCTCTGCCACTGAGGCTCAACCAGGAAGTCCAGATAGGGGAAGGGGATTTGGTTCCAGGGAACAGAGACTGAGAAAGGCCTCAAATACATTTATTAGGGGACTCACATGAAAACCAAGCTGCATATTTGTTACAAATGTGTAGGCATATTTGTTACAAATATGTAGGAGGCCTAGAGCCAACCCCCTACATACTCTCTAGGATGGTAGTCCTTGGATAAGCTGAAATTACTTGACTCTGTAGGTCTTCATGTGTTCTTGACCCCACTGCCTCACACAATTCTATCCCCCAATCTTCAAAAAGACTCCCAGAGCTATGAATCTATGCATCAAGTGTCACAACTATGTTTTAAGAAAACTAACATTAACATAGTTTTATTGCATTGCACTGTTAAAATATTTCTAGTTTACTATTAATTAATACTGATATGTATTTTGTCAAACTTAAAGTACACTTCTCTGTAAATTTACAAAACTAAATTAAGTAGGCTTTGGTGTTATTTGTGGTTTCATTCAAGCACTGATGTGTCTTGGAACAAATTGCTTGAAGAGCAGGGAACTAGTGTATATTCTTTTTAAGTTTTCTTTCTCTCTGCTGCCTCACCTTTAAATACCAGGTCATGTCTGTGAAAATGGATTTTCTTCAGATAAACTAAGTTCATGAATTTACTCTTGTGACCCCACATATCTGTAGTCCCTTTTGTATAGCCTAGCCTAAAAATAATCAAGTCATGACTGGTGTTCAGTATTTTGGGATTAATATTTTTGCTTCTTTTTCAGGGAGTAATTTAATATTGAGTGCCTAAAGAACTCAACTGCCCTCTGCTCTTTTCCTTAACATTATTTCAACCTTTGTTCCTACTGCATTATGCCTACAGGATTTCAGAGAAGGTAGGAGGAAGACAACTAGAGATCTGCTGCAATTTTTATTGGAGAATTTAAAGTGCTGCGAACTGTTTTCTGATTCCAGTAGAAATTGTATTGTGGATGGTTTTTAATTTATAGTGTTTTATTTTATATCCATTTAAAAGAGTGAGAACTAAATTCAGAAACTCATGAAAATGATTTTCAAAATCTTTTTCTCTCATTTCTATCACTTAGTTTTAAGAAACAAATACATAACTTGAGAGTAAAAATTCTCAAATGTTCTCGTTATTCTTTTTAAAGTACTCTGATTTTAGCACACAGTGAGGAAAGATTAGGCATGTTTATGAGTACTTAAATTAAAATGACCTGAGATAAGATTCAGAAGAAGAAGAATATTAGATAATGTAGCTTCTGTAAGACATTAAAACAAAGTATAAGATTATATAGCTTGGCATGAAACAATACAAAGATAATTGGAAGAACAAAGGTGAAAGATTAAATATGTCTTGAAATCAGCTATAGTGATTCTTTTATAGGAAGCATAAAAATGAAGAGCAATACAGCATAATTAATGTCAGATCCACAATTGAGGGCAAAGATAATATGATAGTTTATTATTCAATAAAAAATTCTCACTAATTTTTATGAGGTTCTACTAATACTGCATCTCAATAATGTCAAAGCTATGAAACTTTCACAGAATACACACTATTTTATGTTACAAATTTTGATGTTGATGATTAACTATCCAAATGCTTGGTTTGGTAATGTATACTTCAAATATATCTAAAATAATTACATATTGAAGAAAATAGGAAGCCCCCAGAAAAAAATTGTACACAAACAAAAATATATGGTGACTACTAACTACTCAATTGTGTCTATTCAGGGTGTTGATGATTTCAACATAGACAGCATGATGTAAATTAGGAAAAAGAAGCATATAAGTTGAATAATATACATGTTATAATAAGGTATTATTGATATTGAAATTATTTAAGTAATTAATTCATATATGTATGGAATTCAATATTTATGTTCAATAGTCCATTATTGTCAAATACCTCAGTTGCTATGATAAATACGCAGATCCTATTTGAATCTATGAAAGATATGGATAGGAAGATACAACTTTCTGAAAGTATTTAAAGATTTATTTTATTTATTATATGTAAGTACACTGTAGCTGTCTTCAGACATTCCAGAAGAGGGCGCCAGATCTCGTTACGGATGGTTGTGAGCCACCATGTGGATGCTGGGATTTGAACCTATCACCTTCGGAAGAGCAGACGGGTGCTCTTACCCGTTGAGCCATCTCACCAGCCCCTCTGAAAGTATTTAATATAAAACATTTTAAATCTTTTTCAGATTTCTTATTATTTTTATAGATATGCAAAAAGAATCAAAATTATAAATATGTATTAGTTGCTCTATGCAATATTTGTGAAAGATGCTAATAAAAATATATTAATATAATTTTAAATTATAAAATGCTTCTGTACTGGCTAGGCTTGTGTCAACTTGACACAGCTGGAATTATCACAGAAAAAGGAGTTTCAGTTGGGGAAATGCCTCCATGAGATCTAGCTGTGAGGCATTTTCTCAATTAGTGATCAAGGGCCCCTTGTGGGTGGGACCATCTCTGGGCTGGCAGTCTTGGGTTCTATAAGAGAGCAGGCTGAGCAAGCCAAGGGAANCCAAGGGAAGCAAGCCAGTAAAGAACATCCCTCCATGGCTTCTGCATCAGCTCCTGATTTCTGACCTGCTTGAGTTCCAGTCCTGGCTTCCTTGGTGATGAACAGCTGTATGGAAGTGTAAGCCAAATAAACCCTTTCCTCCCCCAAGTGCTTCTTGGTCATGATGTTTGTGCAGGAATATAAACCCTCACTAAGACAGCTTCTTAATAACATTCTCAATTCAAGTAAACGCTGATCAAAACATTATTACTACTAAAGGCCACCCATGAAGAGGTATATATTATTCTATGAAGAGTTAAGATGAACCTTTATGTGAACATTGTTATCTCCCTTTAGTTAAATTGCATATATTACTCATTTGGAATATATATATATATATATATATATATATATATATATATATATATATGAATCAGTGAAAGTCCTAATTCTGAACCACAGAAAATAACAAGCTCAATTCACCTAACAAAACTTATGTGGCTACTACCTTCTTGACAAGTGAACCACTAAAAGAACAAGCCAGGTTTATGCAATTTCCAATTTTTCTGAATATTCACTTCCAACAAATCATCCCTACCTCAACATAGGAGATAAGGAGATCTCAAAAGGTTTTCTCTAATGAGATTTTTACCATAGGAATGATTGTATCCAATTTTTCAGACAATCCTTTATCCATTGTTTGATAATTTATATTTAACATAAAGCAAGGTCTTATCAATTTGGTAAAGGAATTACGAAAGGAGAGGGGGTAAAGCAAATCCTTTTATTTTCTATCAGTAGCTGTTTTGTATATAATCAAATTTGAAATCATTAATTGATTTGACATATACATTATGAACTATTTTAACTTCCAACTATATTTGCATACTCATCCTCACAGCTGTAGACACTATCATCAGAGCAAAATACTCTATTTTTATTACCATTCCTCATTTTACCTTAATTTTGGCAGCTATAAATGGCTCCTATTCTCTTTCTCAATTTGTATGATTAATTTGAATATTTTGCATCAATAGTTACTCTATATGTTATTCTTTGCACAACATCTTCTATATAGTACAGTAAATCCAAGATTCATGCAGGACTTTTAGTCCAAATATATGTTTTCATTTCTCCTACATATATAAACAAGTATGACAAGTGTGTTAATTTTCTATTGCTTATACAAAAATCATCAGAATTTTGGGCTTACAGAAAAGAGCTATGTCATTTTAAAGAATTGGAATTCAAATTATAAAAATTGTCTTCAATGATCAAAAATCAAAGGGTTTGTTTCTTTGTTTAAAATAAGGCTTGGTTCTTCTTTGAATATTGATAGAATAATTTATTTTATGAGCCCTTTCTAGTACCAGAAGACTCACTTTATCATTTCCTCATGACTATTGTTGTATTCTGGAAGGGTATGACCCCATAGACTCATGTGTTTGAATGCTTGGCCCATGGAGAGTGCCACTATTAGGAGGTTTGGCCTTGTTGGAGTAGGTGTAGCCTTCTTAGAGGAAGTGTATCACTGTGGTGGGTGGACTGCCAGGTCTTCTATGCCCAAGGTCCACACAATGCAGAATCCAGTCTCCTCACTGCTGCCTGTAAATCAAGAAGTAGAACTCTTTACCTCTTCAACAGTGCCATGTCTTCTTATATACTACAATGATTCCCACCAGGATGATAATATACTAAACCTATCCAACTGTAAGATAGCCTAAATTAAATGTTTTCTTTTGTAAGAGTTGCTTTGGTCATGGCGTCTCTTTACAGTAATGAAATCCTAACTAAATAATTATGTTTGCATGTTTGACTCCAAACCCAAGTAAGAGCTGTAGACATGGCCTATCAGAAATACTCGTTACTCTTCCAGAAGTATTCACAGCACCCACAAGGCAGCTTGCAAACATCTGTAACTCCGGCCCCAAGGAATCCAACACCTCCTTTCTTACTTTTATCTGACAGGCATACAGGTGATACACAGACAGGCATGCAGACAAAACATACTTGTTAAATTAATTTTTAAAAGAAGATCATTCCAACTTAAGATTGTTTGGTATGATAATACAAGAACAAAATATACTCTTTAGGAACTACACTTTAAAATTTCTTTTTTAATCTTTTTTTTTGGCCAGCCATCAGAGAAAAGTATTCTCTTGTATGTGTGGCAGTGATTGGGACTTGCAGCCAACCACTTGATAGAAAGAGTAGACAATAATCCTCTATAGTATACTGTTGCTAATATATAAAACTAATCAGTTAATATGAAAGGGCCATTGATTGTACTTTTGCTAAAAATCGCTGATATCACAATTTAGAATATAGATACCCAATGAACAACTAACACTGGAAGAAAATTTGGACTACTTACTTCTGTTTCACATGTCTAATTTATTAATTTAAAACATTGGATCAGATGCATGAAGAATTCTCTGTGTTGCTCATATAAGAAATGATCATGTTAAGGTTCTAATCCTTATATACAGCTGAAGAAACAAGATAAGAGTAACTAAAATGTTTTTCAGATTCCAGGAGCTAGAGGTCCTGACACAAACCTAAAATTCCAGAGTAGAAGAAGCAGAGGCAGAAAGATTGGCAGAAATTCAAGGCCAGCCTCGTTTATAATCATAATTTCCCAGACAACCAGACACACATAGGAAGGTTCTGCCCCATAAAAATAAAAAAAAGTAAATAGTATTTCAAGGAGTTCATAATCAATATACTATGATCAACAGCATGATATTCACTGCATCTGATATCATAGCATAATGATTTTATAATTTTCACCCAAGATTGCAGCAACAGTGTTGCCTTGTAGGAAAAACAAGCAAGATGACACTGTTATCACTAGTGGGAAAAATTATCATAGTCTATGAAACAAAACTTCTCCAAGAACAAGGAAGCATGTCATGTCATTGAACTGTTGTTTGAAATCTTAGTAACTTCTATAGCACCTTTGAGAACTAGAACTAAGATAATGATTAACATGATAATAATTTCAAGAATGCCTGAACATGATACCTCTTGTCCTGTGTCCCAATGTGATGATAAGCTAAGTCTTTCTAGCATAGCAATAATTAAATTAATTTCTACTTTTCACTATTATTTTTTCCTTATGTTTGTTGGAATTCCTTGATATCAGACATATTTTGGACTAGGAATTTGGAAATAGTTTCATTAAATATGCTTATGACTTTTGATGTTTTCAGTTTATGATGAGTTTGGAAAGATGTGCACTTGTCATATATCAATGAGAACCTGTAATTGATGAGGAAAAGGAGGTCCAGTTACAGGCCCATATTGGGATCAATCTCAAGGGGAGGTCCCAGGGCCTGACACTATTCCTGATAGTATGGTGTACCTACAAACAGGGGTCTATGATGATTGCCCTGCAAAAGGCTTAACAAGTAGCTGAAAGATTCAGATGCAGATATTTACACCCAACCAATGGACAGAAGCTGGGGACCCCTGTGTTTGAATTAGCGTAAAGCTGGAAGAAACTGAGGAGGATGGTGACCCTATAGGAAGACCATCAGTCTCAACTAACCTGAACCACTGAGATCTCTCAGACACTGGACTACCAACCAGATAGCATGCACTAGCTCATATGAGATCCCAACATATATACAACCGAGGACTGCTGGGTCTGGCCTCAGTGAGAGAAGATGCATCTGACACCCTTAAAAATCTTGAAGCCACAGGGAGTGGGGAGGTCTAGTGGGGTGGGGATTAAAGGATGGGGACATACTCTTGGAGACGTTGTGGGTGGGGAGGAAGTATGGGATGTGGAACAGTCAGAGGGTGGACTGGGAGGTAGATAAAATCTGGACTGTAATAAAAGATTTAAAATTTTTAAAAATATGCATATAGGTCATACCAGTTAGGTAACTCACACAGCCATTATCAGAGATACTTCCACTTGCAGTAAGTGGGAACTAATAGAGAAACCCCAAATTTGAAAAGATTCAAAGAATGAGAAACCTTGGAACACTCAGCACTAAATGGGATGTCTTCATCAAACCCCTCCCTTCAATGCTCAGGAATCTATGTCAAAGAGGGGAAGAAGCAATGTTAATGATTGTTTAGACAAAGAGAAACAAATGAATTAAGCATTAACTGAGGAAAGGATGTTTGAATAAGGATTCGTTAAAATAAAACCAGACCTTGCTGACAGAAGCCTGATATAGCTGCCTCCTGAGGGGCTCTGCCAGTGCCTAGTAAATACAGAAGTGGATGCTAACAATCATCCATTAGAGGGAGTACAAGGTCCCCAATGAAGGAGCTAAAGAAAGAACCCCAGGATCTGAAGGGTTTTGCAGCACCAGAGGAGGAACCTCAATATGAACTAACCAGTACCCCCAGAGCTCCTTGGAACTAAACCACTAGTCAAAGAAAACACATGGTGGAAAATGCGGCTATAGCTATATATGTAGCAGAGCATGGCCTAGTCAGTCATCAATTGCAGGAGAGGCCTGAGGTCCTGTAAAGGTTCTATGCCCCAGTATAGGGGAATGCCAGGGTCAGAAATGGGAGGGGGTGGGTTAGGGAGCAGGGGGAGGGTGGATGGGGATAGGGGATCTTCATCTTCGGAGGGGAAACAAGGAAAAGGGATAAACTTTGAAATGTAAATAAACCTAGTTGGACTTCACTGGGAAAAGAGGCCCCTTGGTATTGCAAACTTTATATGCCCCAGTACAGGGGAACTTCAGGGCCAAGAAGGTCGAAGTGGGCAGGTAGGGGGACAGGGCTGGGGAAGGTATAGGGGACTTTCCGGATAGCATTTGAAATATAAATGAAGAAAATATCCAATAAAAATTAGAAAAAAGAAAATATATAATAAAAATAAAAATAAATGATTATCGTCTTCTTTCCTCCTCCGCCATCGTGCTTGTTGCCCCTGCTTCGGCTTCTTGCCATGTCTTCTCACAAGACTTTCTGAATCAAGCCATTCCTGGCCAAGAAACAAAAGCAAAATCGTCCTATTCCTCAGTGGATCCGGATGAAAACTGGTAACAAAATCAGGTACAACTCTAAGAGAAGACACTGGAGGAGAACGAAGCTGGGTCTGTAAGAATTCACACAATGGCAAGATTGAGGATTTATACTGAATTGTCATCAATCAGTTCTACCAGATGGATTTCAACATTTTAAACCTGGAGATTTGCTCATGTCTTAAATTAGGATGCTTGTCCAGTAATAAAATATTGAACCTTTAGAAAAATAAAAAATAAAATAAATGATTATCAAATCCTTGATATATTTTAAGTTACTTGTTGTGAAATTTGATAGTGGATATACTGCCATAGCCCAAAGGAGGAAAGTAAATTTGATGCCAATTACAAAAAAAAACTTGATTTTTCCTTTGTCTAATTTTTTAACTCCCCAGGATAAATTGTATTGAACAATAATACACATCCTATCATATCTAAGTCTTAAAAGTATGCTTCTTGTTTATTCTGCTCCATTACTTTTGTTTTCTTCTCAAAATATGAGAAATGATTATATTACTTAGAGATACTACACATTGAAGATTGTCTTTGTAAAGTAAATTAGGCGATAAAATATATCACAAATATTTTTGTGTCTCAGTGAAAAAAATGTTATGTTTACACCATACTGTTTTCTGTTGGGTGTACAAAATCCACATGCCTTTATAAACAATCACATACCATAATTTAAATTTACTTTATTTCTTGAAACTGTTAATCTGATTGTAGGTACAGAGTTCAGCAATAGAGTGCACTGCCCCAGGTTTGAACCTCAGAATGAATTAAGGGAAAATGCTGCTAATTATTCTCAGAAGCATAGGTGAGTCTTAATGATTTTGCAGATGGAGTGTTTTGCTTGCCTTGAGTTCTAACTGATTAGTGCGGTGGTTCTTACAGCTGGCTTGTCTATGGAAACGCCCTAAACTGAAACAATAATGAGGCTTGCTTTAACTGACTCTTCCTGTGATGTGAGATTTCTCTGTATGACATAGTCACAACTTCTTTTTAAATTGGTAATGAATTTCGTCAAACTCACTAGTTCAGCTAAGGATTCTTAATCTTCCACACACTTCATTTCCATTAAAATAGTATTAACACTTCTTCATTTTGAGTTCATTTTTATCAGAAGCAATGACTTTCACTGTGCATACAGAGAACTCAAGCTACTAGCTCATTAAAGTCTTTGGGTAAGATTTAAATAATGTCCACACTTTAATAGGTTATAGTTCTAATTGTAATTTTCTTGATAGGTATCTTAGTCAGGGTTTCTAGTCCTGGACAAAACATCATGACCAAGAAGCAAGTTGGGGAGGAATGTGTTTATTCAGCTTCCACTTCCACATTGCTGTATTTCACCAAAGGAAGTCAGGACTGGAACTCAAGCTGGTCAAAAAGCAGGAGCTGAGGCAGAGGCTATGGAGGGATGTTCTTTACTGGCTTGCTTCCCCTGGCTTGCTCAGCCTGCTCTCTTATAGAACCCAAGACTACCAGCCCAGGGATGGCACCACCCACAAGGGGACCTCCCCACCTTGATTAGTAAAAAATGCTGCACAGCTGAACCTCATGAAGGCACTTCCCCAACTGAAGCTCCTTTCTCTGTGATAACTCCAGCCTGTGCCAAGGTGACACACAAAACCAGGCAGTACAATATGTTAGCTGCTTCTTCCTGTGAAATCTTGATTCTTTCAAAGTCATTCGCAGAGTCGGAATCAGTTTGTATTAATGTCTTGTGAATTTTGATGTTTTTCCCTCATTCATTGAATTGCAAATATTTTCAATAGCATCTAGAACTGTATTTTCTGGAAGACTTATATTTACTTTACCTAGATTCACTGTAAGAATTCTGAACTTTAGAAATTATATTGCTTATACTAAAATATTTAAAACATAGAATGACTCCTTGATATGTTTGTGTGCTAAAGAAGGGTTGTTATGTTAGCAAGAGAGGATGAGATTACAAGCTCTGATGTCCTTATCATAACTCATGGATGAATAGACCCATTCTTTATCAACAGGAGTAGTTTGGCAGTAATCAATTTATTTGTCTCAAACGATATGAGGAAACCTTCAATTTACAACATACTGTCATTTCAGTATTGTTGTTTACTTCATAGCTTATAGACACAAAAGATTTAGCATACTCCTTAAGAGCTCTAGGATATTCAGAAAAGACTAGGATTGGCTTTAAAAAAAATATCAAGATTCATTAACCCATAAAATAAAAACTTGTTCTTTGAAACTTTAAAGTCAGATACTGATGCCTTTGCAGTGAAAATCCTATATGCTATCCTCTTCCAAAACAAAACCAAACCAAAACAAAAACACAAACAAAAAAACAAAAATCAACCTTCTTGATTGAAATTATATTGAAAATGTGTTAGTTACTGTGCTTTGAGTTTTTCTATCTTATTTTGTCTGCATTTATTTGTGGTGCCAGATATCATTTCCTCATATCACTACCTGTTTAACTTCATAGTGGTTAATATATCTCTCATTCAACATTGGTTACACTCTGTATTATAATAATTATTTATGACTATATCTTAACCTCCTTCATGGATATGGAACTCTTTGAAGTCAAGGATAATATTTTTTTAATTTTTATATTATAACCTCTGCATGTCATATATAAATTACACATACTATCTGTAATTTATATATAAAAGTGATATATATTTGTTGTCCTTATGCAGAAAGGGGGATAACATTTGAAATGTAAGTAAGAAAATATCTAATATAAAAGTAAATGATACATATGCATCTCTTAAAAAGTGATATATATATATATATATATATATATATATATATATATATATACATATGTAGTAATACATAAAAGTTTTAAAAAGTATTTCTTTTTTGTGTGTGGATTTAATTTTTTTATTAGATATTTTCTTTATTTACATTTCAAATGCTATCCCTAAAGTTCCCTATACACTCACCCCATTCTGCTTCCCTACCCACCCTCTCCCACTTGTTGGCCCTGATATTCCCCTGTACTGGAGCATATAAAGTTTGCAAGACTAAGGGGCCTCTCTTCCCAATGATGGCCGACTAGGACATCTTCTGCTACATATGCAGCTAGAGACATGAGCTCTGGAGGTACTTGTTAGTTCATATTGTTGTTCCACCTATAGGGTTGCAGACCCCTTCAGCTCCTTGGGTACTTTCTCTAGCTCCTATATTGGCGCCCCTGTGTTCTATCCAATAGATGACTGTGAGCATCCACTTCTGTATTTCCCAGGCACTGGCATAGTCTCACAAGATAAAGCTATATAAGGGTACTTTCAGCAAAATCTTGCTATCCTATGCAATAGTGCCTGGGTTTGGTAGCTGATTATGAGATGGATCCCCATGTGTGGTAGTCTCTGGATGGTCTATCCTTTCATCTCAGCTCTAAACTTTGTCTCCTTCCATGGGTATTTTGTTCCCTATTCTAAGGTGGAGTGATGTATCCACACATTGGTCTTCCTTCTTGATTTTCTTGTGTTTTGCAAATTGTACCTTGGGTATTCTAAGTTTCTGGGCTAATATCCACTTATCAGGGAGTGCATATCTTGTGTGTTCTTTTGTGATTGGGTTACCTCACTATGGATGATATCCTCCAGATATATCCATTTGCCCAAGAATTTCATGAATTCACTGTTTTTAATAGCTGAGTAGTACTCCATTGTATAAATGTACCACATTTTCTGTATCCATTCCTCTGTTGAGGGACATCTGGGTTCTTTCCAGCTTCTGGCTATTATAAATAAGGCTGCTATGTACATAGTGAAGCATGTGTCCTTATTACCAGTTGGAACATCTTCTGGGTATATGCCCAGGAGAGGTATTGCTGGATCTTCCGGTAGTACTATGTTCAATTTTCTGAGGAACTGCCAGACTGACTTCCAGAGTATTTGTACAAGCTTGCAATTCCAACAGCAATGGAGAAGAGTTCCTCTTTCTCCACATCCTCGCCAGCCTCTGCTCTCACCTGAATTTTTGATCTTAGCCATTCTGACTGGTGTGAGGTGGAATCTCCAGGTTGTATTTCTTACATTTTAATTTCATTTTCAAGAGTTTCAGAAGCTAGAATGTGAAAAACCAGCCTTGGAGATCATTGCCTAATATCATTTAAGATCACCTATGTAAATAAAAATGTAGTATAAGATAATATTTGGAAGATCCATTCTTTAGTTTACAGAAATTACTATATTTTTCTGATGTAATATATTGTGGTCAAGCTACATATTGTAAAACTTTTTCACCCTTTTTTATTGCTCAGGCTATTTCATATTTGACTATAATTTTATGTCCTTGATAGAGAATCTCATGGAAAATTATCCAACTGTATTTTAGAATCAAAGGTAAGATTGTCCCAGCTAACTTCTCCTAGGTTCTGTTAAACTGCCTGTATGGGATATATTTCCCACTCCTTGATTTAACAGCTTATTTTAGCTGTTGGTAAGACTGCTTACTTCAAACTGCTGCTTTTGCAGAAGTCCCTGGAAATAGAGATACCAGGTTGTGTATGGCTTTGAGTGTTTCATTAAAAAACAAACAAACAAACAAACAAATGTTCTAGACACTTGAGGGCAGACCTAGATACCTTACTACTTCAGTGTGGCCAGACTTTCAATTGGCTATACTCTGTATCTGATGGTCATCTTCAGTAAGCTACTCCTAATAGTATTGCATTTTCTTTCTAAGCAATATCAACTATTTTCACTAAGCTAAATTGCTATTAATATGAGTTTAGAATTCCATCTTAGTGAAAAAGAAAAAAAAATTGTCAGCATGAATTATGAGGAAAGATTCAAAATTACTTCGAAGAAACATCATATGACAATTACTTAGTCACATCCTATTAACCGAATACTCTAAGAGTAACACATGCCTCCATGAATATCTGCTGTTGGAATGTTAACATGTAATTTTATATTAACATAGTTCAAAGTACCAACTTAATATACTCATTTTAGTATCTATCCTTATTCACATCAGAAAAGACATATTGTTTTACCCTCTAATAACTAAAAGTTGTAAGCAAATATGTATTAAAGTTACAGTTTATTCATTTCCCATTTGATAGTGACTACTTTGGTGGCAGAGTCCTGCTTTTATTTGGGTCTTCCTTTCCCAATGTATTCAAGGAAGTGGATAATATACCGGTCTTAAGTGTGGAGTGCAGATTTTAAAAATTATGAGAACATATTCCTCTTTTGATGGTCTGTTTAAGTATAAGAATGTGAAAATGAGCTGTAGGATATGATTATATCACCTGGTATCTAAGTGTTTTTTTATAGAATTCTTTGAGTTTCAACACAAAAATGTAAAATGTGTAGAAAGTGTTCATATGCAACAAGGGTAAGGCTATATTCATGAAAGAAAGTGACCCATGTATGTGTCCAGTTAAGGAAAAAATATGCTTTTCATTTTCATTTTTTTGAAAACTAGGAAAAAAAGAGAGAAGAAAGTCTCTATCTCTGCAAGAGGACTTTATGTGACAAAGAACGGCATCTGTCTTCTCCTGTCTCTTTACTGACATGATTCTCTCTTGTGCAATAAATAATCTACACTTTTGTATTTAATGCCATCCCTTCTTGTCTCTATATACATTTTAGGATTCAACAAACATTTGTCTTGACTTCTTCCCTCAACACTCTTTATCAAAAATGGCAGTGTGAACAAAACTGGAATGTAAATTGTGTTTTTATTTTTTTAATAACTGTAAAAATTGCTTTTCTGTCAAAACTGACAAATTCTTATTAGCGTGCTGACCTTGGGATTGTTCATCTGCACAGTTCTAAAACACCCAAACAAATGGACACACGTCAAAGTGAATGGGATCCGAGAAACCCATATTACCAAAATGCTAGCTGCAAGGAAGCTTGAAGTTTTCTCTTCTGGAGTTTTTAAAAATTATTCTGATCGTCTAACATGATTTTTTTAATGTCCCTGGAGTTTATGGTATTTGGAAGAGTTGCTTAAATGGTTCTTTTTCTAGTTCACAGATATTGAATTGAAAAATAGTATGAGGATATAATAATGGCATGCTGTTTAACGTATTATTTTATGTCATTGAAAATATATGAACATATGCTTTGGGGATATTGTGTCTTTCACAAAATGAGAATACCTCAAATAATAAAAGACTTTCAATGGAAAGATGATACATATACTACATTTCTGATTTTCATTTTGTTATTTTTTTAAACTGGTAATTTTATTTATTTATATTTCAAATGTTATCTCCCTTTGAGGTTTCCCCTCCACAAACCCCCTACACCAGTCCCTCCCCCGATTCTATGAGGGTGCTACCCACCTACCCACCCACCCACTCTTGTTTCACTGTCCTAGCATTCCCTTACACTGGGGCATCGAGCCTTCATAACACATAGGGCCTCCTCTCCCATTGATGTCAAATAAGGCTATCCTCTCTACATATGCAGCTGTAGCCAATGGATCCCTCCATGTTTGGAGCCATCATACTCTTTGATTAGTGGTTTAGTCCCTGGGAGCTCTGGGGAGTCTCGTTTGTTGATGTTGTTGTTCTTCCTATGGGGTTGAAAACCTTCTTCTCCTTCAGTCTTTCCCCTAACTCTTCCATTGCAGTCATCATACATACTAAGTACAATGGTTGGCTGCAATTATCCTCATCTGTATTAGTTAGGCTCTGGCAGAGCCTCTCAGGAGATAGCTATACCAGGCTCTAGTCAGCAAATGCTTCTTAACATTAGCAATAGTGTATGTAGTTCAGGTGAAGCACTAGGTGTGGTAGTCTCTTGGATGGCCTTTCGTTCAGTCTCCACTATTTGTTCCTGTGTCTCCTTTAGACAGGAGCAATTCTGGGTTAATATTTTGAGATGAGTGAGTGACCCGATCCATCAACTGGGGGCCGTGCCTAACCCCTAGATTTGGTCTTTACAGATTCTTTCTCCCCTCTGTTGGGTATTTCAGCTAATGTCATGCCTGTTGGATCTTGGGACCCTCTTGCTTCCTGGCATCTGGGACTTTCTAATGTTCACCTTTTTAGTGGTTTCCCATCCCATGATGCCACATACCTCCATTCAATTTTCTAACTCTCTGTAATTCTCCCCAGTCTCCTACCATAGCTGATCCTGCCCCCTTTCCCTCCCCCTTCTCTCTCCTTCTCGGGTCCCCCTTCCCTCTACCTCCCCTGGTTATTTTGTTTCCTCTTCTAAGTAGGACTGAAACATCCACACTTTGGTCTTCCTTCTTCTTAAGCGTCATAGGTCTGTGAATTGTATCTTGGGTATTCTGAGCTTTACCTGATACACATTAATCAGTGAGTACAGGCCATGTATGCTCTTTTGTGGTTAGGTTACCTCACTCAGTATGATATTTTCCAGTTCCATCCATTTGCTGTGAATTTCATGAATTCATTATTTTTAATAGCTGAGTAGTACTCCATTGTGTAAATGTACCACATTTTCTGTATCTATTCCTCTGTTGATGGACATCTGGGTTCTTTCCAAGTTTCTGGCTATTATAAATAAGGCTGCTCTGAACATAGTGGAGCATGTGTCCTTATTACATGTTGGAGCATCTTCTGGGTATATGCCCAACAGTGATATTGCTGGATCTTCCAGTAGCACTATGTCCAATTTTCTGAGAAACAACCAAACTGATTTCCAGAGGTGTTGTACCAGCTTGCAATCCCACCAGCAATGGAGGAGTGTTCCTCTTTCTCCACATCCTCGCAAGCATCTGCTGTCATCTGAGTTTTCTTTCTTAGCCATTGCATGACTAGTGTCATGTAATAAAATGTAATATACTAAAGATAATTTAAAAAAAAGTACAACCCTTTTCTCAGCAGATGAAATATTTAAACAAAAAGGTCTTTCTCAACATTAGGGGGATTTTTTTAGATTTTACATTTTTAAAAAATATTTCTGTATTCTTTAAATGGGCAGTGGAGTATCACAATATTGGATTTTATCTCCCCATATACATGCTCACAGGTGATGCAGCTGTTCCTGAAGTTAGGTGTTGAGGAGTATTAGCTGCTCTTTCGAAGGACTCAGATTTAATTCCAGGCATGTATATGATGGCTCACAAGCAACTGTAATTCCAGTTTCAAAGGCTTTGACTTCCCTCCTCTATCTTTGCTGAGCAGCAGGTCTATGTGTAGAGGCATAAAATAATACAACACATAAATACATATAAGAATGCCAACAATAAGCTGGGTGTGGTGGCACACGCCTTTAATCCCAGCACTCGGGAGGCAGAGGCAGGCGGATTTCTGAGGTCGAGGCCAGCCTGATCTACAGAGTGAGTTCCAGGACAGCCAGGGCTCTACAGAAAAACCCTGTCTCGAAAAACAAAACAAAACAAAACAAAACAAACAAACAAAAAAAGAATGACAACAACAACAACAATATATTCCTTTTTGTTTCAATTATTTTTCATGTGTTTTGATATTCTTTCTCCTCAATGAACTACTCCCATAGCTTTCCTCCATACTTACCCAAAAAACTTCACACTCTTTCACTCTTGGTCTCTCTCAAAAATAAAATGCTGATAGCATGAACAAGAACTATATGAAATCAAACTAAAAAAACTCGTGCAAAGGGATATATAGACCCAAAGTCTCAGCCCTAAGAAGCTTTTCATGCTATGGGAAAAGGAAAATGGAAATTCTTTGGTACATCAACAATAAACTACAGCAGGCCTTGTGCCCGGGAGTAGTTGATCAACCTATAATAGACTCTATAATTTTTAGTGTGATTCCTGTTGTTTTGTCTTGCCTTGATTTTTTTTTTTGTTATGTGTGAATATACATCTGTATGTGTGCTTTTATATTTTTAAGAGGTATCTGTTTTTTGTTTTCTTTTCTACTTTTAATATCTTCTGGAAATAATGTGGAGCAGCTCAGTAGGGTGTTGCATACCTTTGATGTCAGAACCCACAAAGCAGAAGAATTTCCTTAAAGCATTAATAATAATAATAAATGCTGCAGACCCTTTTAGGCCCCCTGTCTGCGTGTTCTCTGGAGCAAGTGGGCAAGAATTCAGAGTGACAAAGAGACACACACAAGGGAGTGTGTATCTAAGTGTAATTGTGAGATTGAGCATCAAACTTTTTTATACAGCAGGGTAGCAAGAAACCAGGCAAGAGATACATCCACTAAGTTACAATGACACAATACAAAAGGAATGAATACATTTAAAGGACTTACAGGAACCAGGCAATATTTACAGTAATAATAAACAGCTCTGCCTAGGATCAGCTAGTGACAAGTAAGGATTTCACACCCTAGTCAAAATTTGTGCTACTCCTTTGAGCCTTGTGAATGCTAACACCAGGGGGTTCTGCTCTAGCAGACCTTCTCATGAATAATGTATTATTACCACAGCCCCCTATTTCCTAGGCCTAGGTAAATTCTTGCATATGAAGGTAACTTGGTTGTGCTGATAAGAATCTGTGGGGAATCTTCATGTGTCAGAAGAATTCACCAACTTGCTTCTAATATGCAATGTAGTCTACTATACCTGGCTGTAGAAGATGCTAAGTATATGCTTTGCTAAGCTTGCCCTGAGATTTCTAATTCTTATGTAGTAAAATACTGTAAGAAACCATGTAAGACCCTCCAGGATATTGCAGGGACAAATCTGGGGCTTTCTAGCTATGGGAATGCCAAGGTTCCAGGAGGATGGGTTTCCTTTGAAACTCTTTGCCTTAGGACTGCTCCCAGGTTTTCAGGCCTGCCAAGCAAGTCACTACTGGAGTGGATATAGCAAATAATATTAAAGTTAAAAGGTATGTGAAATCATCCTATATCCCCTAAGAGGTTTCCATATTGCTTATAATAGACCATACTAGTTAATTAGAGAAATGCTTTGAATATATAAATACTAGAGAATTTAATAATCAGAAGGTGGTTTCATTTGAAAAACTATAGGCATTCTATCAATAAATTTATCTTCCATTGTGCAAGAAAGAGGTGTATTATGTGTAGTCTACACTAAGGAAAAATAGCTCTGCCTTATATTCATGATTTTCAGCTAAAATGAACAATGAAGAGAAAGGAAATGTTAAATAAATATTCAAAAAATTTAAAAGGTAGTATAGTTAATTCATGCCATTAACTAAAATCTTTTCCCATGCAGATATATTATGTATAAGGGTGTTTTGTTTGTATGTATGTATGTGCACGATGTGTGCCTGTTGTTAGTGGCATGATAAAACTTTTGGAACAATATCTTTAGAACTGACATTAAGAAATAATTATGTGCTAACCACTTACAAACTATTGCAATCTACATAAAAATACAGTAATAAACATAGTTTTTACTAATTCATATCATCCAAGTAGATATTAATTTCCAAATGCCTTGAGATTATGGAGAAGGAAGAATAAATTAAAATTATGTCCTAACACAATGATTGGTATTGCCGAGGATATAGACATTTAATGGTAGGTTAATACGAGATTGATCTTCCAGAGGGAAGATCTTTTTGAATGGCTAATAATACTTTTAGAGTACTGAAAGTAACAGAATTTTCTACATATACTCTTTAATAATTGTTGAAAATGATCACTTTACCAAAGACATAAGAATATTCTACACCAAAAAGTTATGAACTAAATTGTGCCCTTCTTCCAATAAATTTCTGTCAGTATGTATCTATTCAGAAATAAGCTCTTGTTTGGATTGTTTCTTTGGTATGGGGATTTTGTTTGTTTGGGGGCGGGGATTGCCATAGAATCCTTCAATATCTCACATTCTTAGTTATGAGTCTGCAGTCATTTACACCACTGGAAAAAAGCTTCCTTGCCCATAGCATCTGAAATCAGCACAGGTTGAGGACTTCAATCTGGTTTCTGGTGGTAGATAGCACAGATTATGGCCAACATGCTGTCAGCCACACTGCCAAATACACACAAATGGATAGTAGAGTAAACAGAAATAACGAATGAACATTTAACCTTTGCTTCTGTCTGAATTTTTTATTCAGTTGAAGTAATTAAATATAACAATAATGCTCAGAATTATTTTTCTTACTTAAAAGTTGTATCAGGAAAGCAGAAATCTAATTAAACAATTTTCAAACAATTACTGTGAGAATGTATTTCTACTCTAATATATATCTCAATATATGTACTCAATTTTGGTCATTCTTCAAATACTTTCAAATTGACATTCTCATTAAGACACTGTCTAACAGAATCATTTCAAAGTGATTTTACTGTGATTGTAAGACAATGAATTAATCAACTAATTAGCTTTTAATTATAGTTACATTAAGTGGAATTGGCTTTTCATAGTTTAATAAGCTACTTGGAAAAAGATCAGACGTAATTATTTTAACTCTTATTTTATTATTCTGTTAAATCATTTGTGGGAATATATATGTCTATCTGTGTTGTATGTATATATGTGTATCTTTCTGTGTGTGTATTTAGGTAATGTGAGTATATAAAGTAACAAAATGTAATTCTGAGAGCACACAATATTTTTCAAGTATATTAGAGCATTTCTATGTCAAAAGTTGATGTTTAATATAGATGTTAATATATGCATTCTCTCTCATTTTATAGAAAAGTATAATCTTATAAAGCAAGAGAAATATAATCATTCTTGTTCATCATGTGATTTCATACTATCATTTACTTATTATGGATCATTTAAACTGTTCTATTTAAAATTATTATCAATATAAAGCAGTGAAAAGTTTTATTGTCAAATATTCATTATGCACTCTAATGAGATTTGTGAACATTTTCATTCACATATATCATATACTTTATCTATACTCCTTCACCTATACCATCCTTTAAGATGTTTTGATGTGATAATGTTAAACTTTTATTCATTTGTTTGCTTTGTATGTGGTAGGTTATCATTTTGCATTCTATATTTGTCATATTATATTTTATACTTCCTTTAAATTATTTAGATTTTATTAAATTTAGTTGTTAGAACAAGCTTCAAAAAATTGATTTTGTCGTATTTGTTAAAATATAAGATATGGACTTCCACAGGATGTTTATATTTTATTTTGTAGCTAATCATTTTTTTGTTTTGTTTTGTTTTGATATTTTATTTGTTTACATTCAAATATTTTGATTTTTGCTGGTTTCTCCTCTGCAAACCCCATGTCCCATCACCCCTTACCCTGCTTCTATGAGGGTGTTCCCAGACCCACCCACCCACTCCCACCTCACTAGCTTAGCATTCATCTGCACTTAGGCATCAAGCCTTCACAGGACCAAGGGCCTTCCCTCCCATTGATGCCAGATAAGATCCCTTCAGCTCCTGTACTTCTTCCTCAAACTCCTCTATTGGGATCCCTGTGCTCAGTCAGATGGCTATCTATGAGCATCTGCATCTGTTTTTCTCAGGATCTGGCAGAGCCTCTCAGAAAACATCTGTATCAGGCTCCTGTCAGCAAGTACTTCTTGGCAATAGCAATAGTGTTTGGGTTTGGTGTCTGCATGTGGGATGGATCCCCAGGTGGAGCAGTCTCTGGATGGCCTTTCCTTCAGTCTTTGTTCCACTTTTTTTTCCTGTAATTCCTTTAGACAGGAGAAATTCTAAGTTAAAGTTTTGGAGATGGGTGGGTGGCCCCATTCCTCAACTTTGGGGGGCATACCTAACCTCTGGATATGGTCACCACAGGTTCTCCCTCCCCTTTGTGTGGTATTTCAGCTAATGTGTTCCCCGTGGTGTCCTAGGAGTCTCTTGCTTTCCTGGCATCTGAGATGTTCTGGTTGCTACCCTCAGTTCTCCATCCCCCATTGCTAAACACCTCTGTTCAATTTTCTGAACCTCTGTAATCTACTCTATCTCTTCCCATACCTTATTCTGCCCTCCCTTCCCCCTCTGCCTCTTCTCTTCTTCCCAAGACCCTTCCACCCTCTACTTTCCTTGATTATATTGTTCCCCCTTCTGAGTAGGACTCAAACATACACTCTTTAGTCTTCCTTCTTCTTGAGCTTCATATTATCCGTGAGTTGTATTGTGGGTATTCTACACTCTGCCTAATATCCACTTATCAGTGAGTACACACCATGTGTGTTCTTTGTGACTGAGTTACCTCACTCAATATGAGGTTTTCTAGTTACATACATTTGCTTGTGAATTTTGTGGAGTTATTATTTTTAATAGCTGAATAGTCCTCCATTGAAGAGCAAGGTATAAGATCCTTCCTCTTTCCAAGTGTGCCCCAGAGCTAACCCTGTGCTACAGCTTTCCATACCCAAATTCCACTCAGAGAGAACTAATCTCCCAACAGTGCTGAGACATAGGCTTACAAGATGGACAAGCCACAGTCAGAGACAGCAGGAGCAGCTAACACCACAGATACCCAGATGGTGAGAGGTAAGGCCAAGAGCATAAACAACAGAAAACCAGGGTACTTGGTATCATCAGAAGCCAGTTCTCCCACCACAGCAAGCCCATGATACCTTAGCACACCAAAAAAGCAAGACTCTGATTTAAAGTCACATTTTGTGATAATGATAGAGGACTTTAAGAAGGACATAATTAGCACCCTTAAAGACATACAGGAGAACAGAGGTAAACAGCCCTTAAAGAGGAAACACAAACATCCCTTAAAGAATTACAGGAAAACACACCAAGCAGGTGAAGGAGTTGAACAAAACCATTCAGGATCTAAAATGGAAATAGAAACAATGAAGAAATCAGAAAGGGAGACAACTCTGGAGTTAGAAAACCTAGGAAAGAGATCAGGAGTCATAAAAGCAAGCATCACTAACAGAATATAAGAAGTCGAAGAGAGAATCTCAGGGGCAGAAGAAAAAACCCATAGAAAACATTGCACAACAGTGAAAAATTCTGCAAAATGCAAAAAGTTCCAAACCCAAAACATCGAGGAAATCCAGGACACAATAAGAAGACCAAACCTAAGATTAATAGGTATAAAAGAAAGTGAATACTCCCAACTTAAAGGGCCAATAAATATCTTCAACAAAATTATAGAAGAGTTCTGTAGGCTTCTTGTAAAGTTTGGACCTGAAACAGAAGGAAGGAAGGGCCATCCAGAGACTGCCCCACCCAGGGATCCATCCCAAAGACAGCCACCAAACCCAGACACTATTGCATATGCCAGCAAGATTTTGCTGACAGGACCCTGATATAGCTGTCTCTTGTGAGGCTATGCCAGTGCCCGGCAAATACAGAAGTGGATGCTCACAATCATCTATTGGATGGAACACAGGGCCCCTAATGAAGGATCAAGAGAAAGTACCAAAAGAGCTAAAGGAGTCTGCAACCCTATAGGAAGAACAATAATATGAACTAACCAGGACCCTCCCAGAGCTGTGTCTCTAGTTGCATATGTAGAAGGGGATGGCCTAGTCAGCCATCAATGGGAGGAGAGGCCCTTGGTGTTGGGAAGGTCATATGCCCCAGTACAAGGGAATGCCAGGGCCAGGAAGGAGGAGTGGTTGGGTTGGGGAGCAGTGTGGGGGGAGGGTATAGGGGGCTTTGGGGATAGCATTTGAAATGCAAGTGAAAAAATAACTAATTATAAGAATAATAGTAATAATAAAGAACATCCAAAAAAGAAATGTTATAAATATTTATGGTATGTCTATCAAATTTATGGGAGTAAGATGGCACTCTCCCCTTTTATTCTTCCTTTGTTTATCTGGATAGGCATACTATGTTAGGGTAATTTTTCTCATGATGCTTTCCAAATGCTCACCAAAGGTGATTAAAATCATAATGCAAATGGTTCTTAAATGAAGCCTGTTATACACTCTTCATTTAGATATATAACTTGTAAATGGGAAAATCCATTGTGTCAGTTTATGAAACAGGAGGGAAACCTTGCTGCATCTTCACAGAAACTTAACCACTATGGGGCATTCTGACCATGAATAAACAAAATTATCATGAGTAATACAAATAAAGGAATACAAAGTGAGCACACTCTTAAAAATGACCCTCTTAACCTTGCATATAGATGTCCCTTTTATTGGGAAGCTGTTTTATTTTGTACCATATATGCAGTAAATATGGGTTAGCTTTGTGTAGTCTTAAATATTGCAATTAAGTAATACTTTATATACTCTTTGAACTTTTACTTTAAGAAGATTTGCAAAGTTCGTGACACTCACATTACTTGCCTAACTTTTTCAAACAGCTGATAAAATTTCCACGGTACATTATTTATACTCATTGTATAATAAGCAATTGAGAAAATCAGAATGAATTATTTAGGCAGCATTTAGAATGTAAATATATCCATAGATTTTATCCTATTCCAGCTAGAATAAGTGACAATTCATTCTATCTGTGACTAACTACAGACCTGAGACACTAAAATAAATACCATGAATCATTTGCTATTCACTTTTTATTAATCAACTTGTAAACAGTCTGTCACTCTAATTTATATTTGATTTTATTTTTAATTATACTAACATAAACTGTTTACTAAAATTCTACATCTTAATTGATATAATCAATATCACATGCAGGTTTCACTGTGTCACATATCAATTTTGTTTATTTTAAGTATACTCTAACAGATTGAAGTGGTTCTACTTAATTTTATTCTGCCATCTCTTCTATAGAAAATAGTCTAGATAACATATTATGTTTATGTCAGGAGTTACAAAGAATCCTTTTAAAATCAGAAACAGCTTAAAAGTTTTGAAAGTCTACTTGACAGAAATTAAGGAATCTGTGTAGTTAACTATCTTCCAACATGGATAAATATAGCACAGCTAAGCAAATTAGTGGTTCATACTATTTTCTCAGACATGAGGGGAAAAATTGATCACCATAAAAACATCAGTTGTTTTTGAATAAGTAGTTGATAGAGGGCCACTGGATGAAAGCTGAAGATAGAAATAGTTCATGTTGGTATTCAAAATGTGAATAGGTCTCTGATCTTTCATGTTTAACTTTTAATAGTTTAACTTTTTGTTTTCTCTGAGCACTATATAAGTCATGGGTTTTCTTTGGTTCTGGATATCTAAATTCAATAGAAATTGTAGGACAAACTCAGGTAACAATTTTGATAGAGGAATTGCTAGAAATATTCAAGTAACCACAAAGCTAATTTACATAAAATATAAATTATTCATCTAAAAGATGGCAAAGTAAGACTAGGGTTTACATGGTGCATACTGCTACCATTAGAACATTTTGTCTTTTAAAAAAATAATCACATTGATCTCTTCCAATATCTGTCTTTCTCTGTCTCTGTCTTGCTATCTCTGTCTCTCTGTGCCTCTGTCTCTCTCTGTCTCTCTGCCTCACAAGTGCATGGGGAGATCAAAACACAAATGGTGGTCATTGATTCGTATCATGTAGATCTGGTGATTGAATGCATATATGCAGTGTTAGCAGTGTTGCAAAATTGTTCATCAGAAATAGCACTTGAAAAATGTTCAACATCCTTAATCATCAGGGAAATGCAAATCAAAACAACCTTGAGATTCTACCTCACACTAGTCAGAATGGCTAGAATCAAAAATTCAGGTGACAGCAGATGTTGGTGAGAATGTGGAGAAAGAGAAACACTACTCCATTGAAGGTGGGATTGAAAGCTGGTACAACCACTCTGGAAATCAGTCTGGTGGTTCCTCAGAAAACTAGACATATTACTACTGGTAGATCCAGCAATACCTCTCCTTGGCATATACCCAAAAGACATTCTAAATGGTAATAAGGACTCATGATCCACTATGTTCATAGCAGCCCTGTTTATAATAGCCAGAAGCTGGAAAGAACCCAAATGTCCCTCAACAGAGGAATGGATACAGAAAATGTGGTACATTTACACAATGGAGTACTACTCAGCTGTTAAAAAAATGAATTTATGAAATTCTTGGGCAAATGAATGTATCTGGAGGATATCATCCTGAGTGAGGTAACCCAATCACAAAGAAGTCACTTGATATGCACTCACTGATAAGTGGATATTAGCCCAGAAACCTAGAATGCCCAAGATACAACTTCCAAACACAAGAAAACCATGAAAGAAGATCAACACGTAGATACTTCATTCCTCCCTAGAATAGGGAATAAAATATCCATGGAAGGATTTGCAGAGACAAAGTTTGGAGCTAAGATGAAAGGATGGACCACCCAGAGTGTGCCTCACCCGGAGTCCATCTCATAATCAGCCACCAAATGCAGACACTACTGCATACACCAGCAAGATTTTGGTGAAAGGACCCTGATATAGCTGCCTCCTGTGAGGCTTTGTCAGTACCTGGCAAATACAGAAGTGGATACAGTCATCTATAGGATGGAACACACCATCCCCAATTTAGAAGCTAGACAAAGTACCCAAGAGTCAAAGGGGTCTGCAACCCTATAAGTGGAACAACAATATGAACTAATCAGTACCCCCAGAGCTTGTGTCTCTAACTGCATATGTAGCAGAAGATGGCTTAGTCGGCCATTATTGGGAAGAGAGGCCCTTGGTCTAGCAAACTTTATATGCCCCAGTACAGGGGAAATGCCAGGGCCAGGAAGTGGGAGTGCGTGGGTAGGGGAGCATGGTGGGGGAGGGTATAGGGGACTTTTGGGATAGCATTTGAAACGTAAATGTAGAAAATATATAATAAAAAAGAAATATATTTTTCATATACTTAATATTGAAAAATACGAATAATAATTTTAGGTGTGAATATGTTGTATGTTCCCTTTTCCTTTTATTTTATATTCAGAATCACTTCTCAGCCTTTTGGCTAAAATCAAATGTATTACATATTCAGTAAATCTGCTCTAACTAAACAAAATAATATAGCTCCAAATGTAGTGTTCAACATCTTATTATGAAAATAACATGCTTAAAATATATTTTGTTAAAGATTAAGGCATGTTTAGAATAAACCCAAAATCCTTCTTTCAATATAAGACATTCATGCAAGAAGTGAGTTACTTTTCAACTCTTCTGCTCAAATTTGATTTCTGTATTGCTATCAGTGTTCATTACCAAATATTTTCAGAGCTCTACATTGCCTACAGGATAAAGCATGAATTTCTCAGCCTGGAGTAAGTGATCTTAAAATTTAACCTGCAATCTTCTCCCACTAGGAGAATCACTACATTCTGAACTTTATATCATAACTTTGGAAAATCAAAATCAATTGTGAGAAGTATAAATGAACAAAACAGGATAACTGCCTGAATATAATTTTTTATCATATGTAAAATGTCACTTAATATATAAAGCTCAATTGAAGTATACTCATTTCTTAGTATAATATATTTTGCCAATTGTATAAGTAAAATATGCTCAATATTACAGTCTGTATTTATTTGATTTTATTGTGAAGTGTTTATTGATAATTAGTACTTCTTTTAAGAATATCTTTGTTATGGTGAATATCCAGGCTTTGATTGTTATATCTTTTTCTAATGATTTCTTAGTCTTTTATCTTGGATCCCTTCATTGAGTTATTATTTTCCAATTTTTAAAATAAATGTGATTGTTAAAATATACACATATAAAACATTGCACAACAAAATTAACCAGACCCAAAGTCTGTTTAATTCATCTTAATTAAGTCATCTTAATGAACTTCAATATAGTTCTAATAGCCATTCTGAAGATTTTGAGTGTCTCATTGGATTTTACAATTTTATTATGTAATATATTTTTCCATTTATCAATCACCAGATAAAGGAAAAAGAAAACCCATGACAGAATTAGAACTAGGAAAACAATTAGTTTTATATTCTTTCAGTCATTCCTCACCCCCTAATATGGAACTTTTTTTTTTTTTTTCTTTTTGATATGATATACTGTACCCACATGTCAATTTGTCTACAAATACACAAAAATTATTGACTAAGTTTCACATAGGAGGGAAAATGTGCAGTTAATTTTTATACTGAGTCTATATGATCTCAATACCATTCATTCTAAGTCCATTTATTTTCCTCCAAATTTTGTGATTTCCTTTTATTTTAGGACTGAACACTACTCAACTTTTCATATGCATAGCATTTTCTTTATCAAAAAACTTTAAAGACAGCTACATTGGGATATTTTATTTACCTTGTGTATTAGATTTTCATTGTTTCTCCTGTTTTATTTTTTAAAATCTTTCATACTTAGTAAGTTCTTACTCATCCACAAGCTTATGACTTCAGTTTTGTATACAATATTCTAATATTTATTTTTCACTTTTTATTTAATATCCACAGATATCATTAGAGTTTTTGTGATGGACTGCATGGTTTGGCCCAGAGTTATACTATTAGAAAGTGTGCCCCTGTTGCAGTAGGTGCAGCCTTAATGGAGCAGGTGTGTTACTGTAGGTGTGCACTTTAAAACCAGCAGCCTTAAAATGAAGAGGTAGAACTCTCAGCTCCTCCTGCACCATGCCTACCTGGAGGCTGCCTTGTTTCCACCTTGTTGATAATGGATTGAAGCTCTGAATCTGAAAGCCAGCCCCAGTTAAGTGCTTTCCTTATAAGATTTGCCTTGGTCATGGTGTCTGTTCACAACAGTAAAACTATAATAAAGTTTTGATACTCAAATATGGTAATATGATACAAAGAGGTGGTGGAAATTGGCTAAGCAGCTCAATTTAAAACAAAACCCAAAACAACAGCAAAACAAGCAAATAAACAATAAAAACAAATAGAATTGGCCAATTTCTTTCATGGCTAAAAGTTAAAAATGTCTGTATACATTGAATTCTTTTTGTCCTTCCCAAAGGCCAGACGTTTCAGAAGTGTCGAGACAAAAAGAGTCTCTTCTTTGGTCATGGCCAGAGGCTGGAGGTGCCACTAAGTGGATCTGATTTTCTCTTATCTCTTATCACTTTTCTCTAAAATGTTACAATTTTCCTGAAAACCATTCTGAGGACAGTATGAAATACACAGAACCTAACATCTGGAGTAAAAAAAGATCCCCTCCTCCCCCAACACACACACATACCTCCTTTATTTTCTCCATCCAGGCAAGCCAAATTAACTCCAAGGCAATGAGTCAATATTATCCCACTCTGGTGAGGAGAGGTTAGTGGGAATTTTTTGCTGTAAGAGAGCTCTGTCTTCTTCTTCCTTTTTTTCCCCCTAAGCTAAATACTTCTTTCAATACTTCATAATATGTGGCCACTGACTTTCATTCTCTGAATTCATGAAATAAGAACACAGAAACCTCTGACTTGGGTTGGCTTTGGTGACCATTCCGTTTTCAGAACCCTTGCAGCTCAAACTAAGCACACAAGGATTGAGAAAGGCTCAGCTGCTCCCAGGACTCTCAAAATTCCAATCTAAAATCAGTTTTGGGGTAGTCAAATTTAGAATTATTTTATGGTGTGAAAATTATAACTCATAGAAAACATTAGCAGATGATAATAGCAGTCTGTCAACATGTAATTGATATAAAAAACAAAACTACTCAAGTAATGATGCTAAAATCTTATGTAGTGTAAATTTGAGATTATTTCTAAGTATTATATTATGGTTTTGTTTTTATGAGTATGCTTATGTGCTTATGTAATATATGTGTGAATTTTTGCATACAAGATCATATGCTCATGTGGAATCAAGTGGAGGTCTGACGCTCTGCTTTATCATTATTGTTCTTCATTCTGTTGAGGTTAGGTTACTCACTGATCTGAAGCTTGCTCACTTATCAGAACCCCCCCCCCCCAAATCCTGTGTTTTTGCAGATATATGAAACTATGTATGGCTTTTAGGTAGATGCTAGTATCTGAACTCAGGTCTTCATATTTACAACAAAAACATTATTATACACTGAACCATCTATTCTACCTCAATTATTTTATTTAAAATCTTGTACTTGGAGACATAGCATAGTGGTAGATGACTTGATAGCACATGTACAAGGCTGTAAGTTTTTGTTTTACTCCCATGATAAAATAAGAATTCTGTATAACTTTTCTATATTTGTGTGCATTTGAGATAACATTTACCAAGATTAAAAATTGTTGTTATTATATGTCAACATCCTCTGTCCAGATATAAAATTGACTGAGGTAGAAATTTGGAAGGTATAAATCTTGTTTGTTGTGATAGCTGTCATTTCTTTAACTCTTCAGCTTGTGCTCAGAATTTTAGCACTTTGTTTTCAACACTTTTCCTCCTAAACCTGTAGGTAAGAATCTTCTCTATCATTATTTATACATTTTATAAACTGACAGTTATCTAATATTGTCAAGCCATAACATATTAATAAGAACCTCTTCTATTCCCTGTTTGCAAAGTAAACTGATATGTCACAGTGTAAATGCTTGTTTAACAAAATATTTATGAATTATGGGTCATAAAAACACAAGCTCATTAGATATGAAATATAATAATAATAATAATAATAATAATAATAATAATAATAAATAATAGACTTTCTTGATCCGGATCTCTTCTGAGTGACTACAATGTGCTAGACTGACAGAGAGACTAAGATTATACTGCATATTTACTTTCCATTAATTGATTTAATTTTTCCTCATATCTGATACCTTTTATATTTTTTATGCTTCATACCTTCTACTGCCTCACATAGAATTTCTTGAATACTCAAATCATGTAAAAAATATTTTAAATATTTAGAAATATTTCTAGATCAATATAATAAATAAAATTCAGCTTGAAAAACAAGATGTTCTTGAGCAATTGAAAATCACTAGAAGCACACACATTTGATTTTTTTTTAAACTCTGTATCACCCTTCATTGAACAAGGCAATACAGCATGGGTGAAACTATCTTCAATGTCATGCTCCATAAAGCAAGTAAATCATATCGATTTCTCAGGCTTTTCCAAGGTAGAGAATTTCAGATAACAAGCTGCAGTGAAAACAAAGTAACGTATTGTTTTGTATATTTCACTGACATTCTTCTTGTAAAAAGGCTTGAGGGAAACACATCAAAAGACATTTCTCTTCTAGGGGGCTATTTTTTAGATGATGCCAGATATCAATGTATCAATGTGCTTGAGTGTGTGTGTGTGTGTGTGTGTGTGTGTGTGTGTGTGTGTTGTATATTTAGTGTGGGAAATAAGGCATAATTACAGCCATTAAAAATAGCATTTGTCATAAACTTAATTTCACAGGTAAGATATAGTCAATCTAGTCTTTAGAATTTAGCAAAATATATTGCAAGAAATGCCTCCAGTGTGATTAATTCACCTTAAAAGTGATAACTGCTTTTTCTCAAATATACATCTCTGCTTTCTCAAACTATTTCTCATCACAGACTAGCTTCTGTTACTGTGTCTCATGTTTATTGTAAAGCTTTAAATTTTGATCCTTTAAGTCACACTTTGAGACCATCAATTAAATCACTAACAATTCTACTAACCAAAGAGTATTCTAAAAACTATGCATATAATGTATACTTGTTAGCATAAAGCAGGAAAGATTCTGCTAGTTGTAAATAGAGTCTAATATAGAACTATTAGAAAACAAATAGATCTCAACTTCATATTTGGTCATTGACTTGGGGAGCTCTGAGTAATAAATTGATATCTTTATATATACTAGGCAAGAATTTTAACACTGATTGAAATCTTCATTGCTATACAATTGACATTTTAAAACTTAATTTGATTATATAAAATACATTTTACATAGAATTACATTTTTAAAAACTTAAAAGTATAAACCTCATTATGGAAGAAATTATTAAATAACATATGATAAAATCTAATTTCAAAATACTCAAAACTACAATTCAATAACAAATCAAAACAATCCAATTTAAAAATCAGTTCATTTTTGTTATTAAAATAAAGCAGTTGAACCAAGATATGCTTTTACAAATAGGATCTTGTTATGTAGTCCAGACAGAATATGAGTTTATAATCTTTCAACGTCTATCCATGAAATGCTCAAACTACAGTACTGTACCAACATGCCTGGCCTGACACTAGATACTTAGGAATAAAAGATGCTTACTGAGCTTTAGAATAGTAAAACTACAGGTCTGCATTGTTTTCAATCATTATACTTCTGATCATTTGTTATGGAAGCCAGAAGAAACAACACAAGTAAGGAGATTTCATTATTTGGCATGAGCTCTTAGCAATTATAAGCACATATACTGTTGTACCTTGTCACTACTTTAATGTCAGTTTTCTGTGGTGAATATAAGTTAGTGCTCTACAAGTTTACTGCACAATACAGAGAAAACAGGATACTTATAATAGCTCTTTGTAAATAGTGTTCATAATTGAGCCTATCAGTATGGTATAGTACATTATTCTATTTTTTTTCTACTAAGAATTGAGAGGAAGAAAAGATATTTTTACCTCAGTGTTGTAATCTGAAAGAATATTATCATGGTGCCTATATGTTCAAAATGGGGCACCAAACCCATGGGATTGTGCAAAACATTGTAGAACAGAGCAAAGAGAGCTAGCCATATAAAAAAAGGCACCAAGCATTTCAGATTGCTTCACATTGTAAAAAACCTTTCTAGTCACAAGTACAGAGAAAAAGTACATTAATCCTGCCAGAAAAAAAGTAACCTCAATGACCTGATTATTCAACTTATTCTAAAAAAGGAATTATTTGAATATTTATAAATATTCATAAACATTTATAACTAGACATAGTAAGAAAGAAATCATCTTGAACAGCAAAAGAAGTATGTAAGCAATTTTCAGTAGAAAGCACATAAATTTAATTTTTAATGCTGTATCATCTGTTAGTGAAAAAGTCGCTGCTGTATGGAGGAAGTTATCTGGGAGGATATATATATATATATATATATATATATATATATATATATATATATATATATATATATAATGTGTGTGCTATTTGTGCATTGTGTCTATTTTTACCTGCATATATAGTGCATATAACGCTAATGGAAGAGAAAAACTTATCTTGAGAATTGTGTAAAAAAGATAATTTAGGAGAATACACATTATAAGAAACTAAGAAGCTAGAAAGTATGGTCGTGTCTGGATGGAGGAAGGGGACTTCCCTGAAGTAAAGTGGTGCCAATGGTGGGGGCAATTAAGGGGAGGATACAATAGATTAAAAGTGCAGATATATATGTATATGAATTTTTTATCATAATGAGTCCATTATTGACTTCATCTGCTAATCCCAAAGCAACAAAGACAGAAGGAGAAAAACACCTGTGAGAGAAAGGAGGCCATAGTAAAGCATTTGGCTTTTGGTTTCATGAATGAACCTGATGTCCTTACAAAACTGGTTTGTGCTGCTCAGGGCGTTGCACATCTTTCACTTCAGCCCTTGAAACACAGGGTTGAATTTAAAACTAATAAGGGCTACATAAACTGTTCCAGATAGTTTGTAGCAACATTGTAAGAGTCTTTTCTCTAGAAACTGAACTCATGCCAACAGACACACACACACACACACACACACACACACACATATATATACACAGACACAGACACACACACACACACACACACACATACACACACACACACACACACACACACACACACACAAAGCAACAAAACGGGAATTTAAAAGTGGTTTGATATAACTCCTTTTTTTAGTTTTTATAATTTATATGTACTAGAATAGCTCAGGGTGGAATGACATGAACAATGAAGCATGAAATCATTATCTATGAAGCTCAGAGAGACCTCATTAAACAAAAAACCTTTCTTAAATATTGTGCTTTTATTGAAAAAATCTAATGAAACCACTAGCAATTGTTATCCCTCATTCATAAATATTCAGCCTAAGGTATTTTGTTACAACCGAATAAGAAAGTAAAATATTCTTAATTTGGACATGTTACACTTTGTAAAAGAGAATTTAAAAAAAAAGATATATGCACAGTACTGTGATTATTATCCCCCCCCCCTACATTTTATCCCTGATATTCTATTATACCATGTGAATATCTGAAACTATCGCTATAAGAGCATTGTAATACCACAACCCTCAATCTGACCAATGAAATGGCTACTAACTGATCCAGCAGTAAATAACATATATAACAAGGAAATAAAATTAATTGATGTAAGATATTTTGAGATTACTCAGAATGACACTTTCTTTCTTTCTTTCTTTCTTTCTTTCTTTCTTTCTTTCTTTCTTTCTTTCTTTCTTTCTTTCTTTCTCTATTTATTTATTTATTTATTTATTCATTCATTTATTTATTTATTTTTGGTTTTATGAGACAGGGTTTCTCTGTGTAGAGCTGGCTATCTTGGAACTCACTCTGTAGACCAGGCTGTCCTCAAACTCAGGAATCTGCCTGCCTCTTACTCTCAAGTGATGAGATTAGAGACATGCACCACCACTGCTGAGCTGACACACAATTTAAAATCTATGATTTCTTCTTTCGGATGTGAAAATTTTTGGTGTATGGTCCACTATGTTTAGAGATTCTTGCCCAAACACAGGAAGAAGGTTATTTTTGGACCAATTTTGCTACCCCACTGAAGAAAATGATACCCTTTTCTATCGCTACCATTAACTAGCATTAGTCCTTTCTTTTAAAAAAAAATCTTTTTTGTTACACTCCAGATTTTATCCTCCTCCCTCTCCACCCTCAGACTGTTCCATATCCCATACCACTTCCCCACACTTCTGTCTCCAATAGGATGTCTCCAAGAGGATGTCCCCAACCCCCTACCTCTCACCTCACCAGACCTCTCTACTTCCTGGGGCCTCCAGTCTCTGAGGGTTAGGTGCATCATCTATGAATGAACACAGACCTGGGAGTCCTCTGCTCTATATATGTTTGGTATCTCATCTGGTGTATGCTGACTGTTTGGTGGTCCAGTGTTTGGGAGATCTCAGGGATCCAGATTAATTGAGACTGCTGGTCCTATAGGATGGACCTAATTCTCAGCTTCTTTCAGCCTTCCCTAATTAAACAACAGGGGTCAGCTGCTTCTGTCCATTAGTTGGGTGCAAATATCTGCATCTGACTCTTTCAGCTACTTGTTGGGTCTTTTGGGGAGCAGTCATAGTATGTCCCTTTTTGGGGTGCTCCATAGCCTCAGTAATAGTGTCAGGATTTGAGAACTCCCTTTGAGCTGGATCTCAATTTGGGCATGACATTGGACCTTCTTTTGTCTCAGGCTCTTCTCCATTTTTGTTCCTGCAGTTCTTTCAGACAGAAACAATTGTTGGTCAGAGTTTTGACTCTGTGATGGCAACCCCTTCCCTCATTCGATGTTCTGTCTTCCTGCTGGAGGTGGGCTCTATAAGTTCCTTTCAAGAGAAGTAGAGGTTTAATAGTCCTCTCCCTCATCCATGATGAAATATTAAGACCAATCTTTAGCAGATCAATAACTAGAAATTTATTGGTTGATGAATACAATTGCATGTTCAGAAGATATAAGTTTGGGATTTTATTCAAAGTCTTAATCCTTTGCAATATCTTATTCCTAATTCTTGTCCACAAAAGCATTCATGGAATTATATATTTTTATAATTTATATTTTTAAATTAAATTATGTGATCAGCAATTAAAGCATGTTAACTCATGCCCCAGCCCTAAACATTCAAGAAGATAATAATAACATACCCAACATAGGGGAGAGAGAAGCTGTAGAGACCATATTCATAGGATAGGCACAGCCCCTGGTTGAGAGATGAGGCTACCCACACATCTTAAAATTTTTAATCCAAAATCGCTACTGTCTAAAGGAAATAAAGGGACAAAGAATAGAGCAGAGACTGAAGGCAAGGCCATCCAGAGACTGCCCCACCTGAGGATCCAGCCCATATGCAGATACCAAATATAGACACTATTGAAGATGCCAGGAAGTGCTTACTGCCAGGAGCCTGATATAGCTGTCCAGTGAGAGGCTCTGCCAGAACCTGACCAATATAGATGTGGCCCCTCACAGCCAACCATCAAAAGAGCATGGGGAACCCAATGGGGGAGTTAGGGGAAGAAATGGAGATGAAGGGGTTGCAACCCCATAGGAAGAACAACAATATCAACCAGTCAGACACCCCCCAACAAACCTCCCAGGTACTAAACCACCAATCAAAGAGTACACATGGGAAACCATGGCTACAGCTGCATATTTAGCAGAGGATTGTCTTATCAGGCATCACCAGGAGGGGAGCCCCTTGGTCCTGTAAAGGCTCAATGACAAAGGGTTGGGGGATACTAGGGCACTAAGTCAGGAGTGGGTGGGTGGGTAGGGGAGCACCATCATAGAGGCAGAGGGAAGAGGGATGGGATAGAGGATTTGCAGATGGGAAAATAGGAAAGATATAACATTTGAAATATAAATAAATAAAATAACCAATAAGTTAAAAATAGAAAAAATTCTAAATTTAAAACTGTTTTCAAAACAATAGACAACATGTACCATTTCAAATAATAATTGTATGTAATACAATCAGGTTTTAAATAGCTACTTTATTCCCTTTTAATCTCTACTTGAAAGGACTGTAAACTGAGGAGAGTAATATGGCAGTGCCATATTCTTGCCAGCTTAAAAGTATGAAATTGCAAAATGGGTTGCAGAAGTGTTTATATTATCATCATAGTGACTTAATAAACATTATTAGGTTTCAAAGAAAGTCAGGACAAATAGCTAACTGAGGTGTCTATTAACACTTCAAAGTGGATGCTGGCTTCCAGGCTTTCTTAACATCCAAATACTTTTAACAGGGTCCTGGCTCCTCTCAATATTTCTCATCCTCTTCCTACCTTAAATCTCTCAAGCTCCTGAGTTTTTTTTCTCTTTCTTCAGCTTCTCTGATTACTAAATAAGCCAGAAATTTTGGCCACATGCTTTTTTGGTCCTCAGGTCTTCTTTTGCTTGTTTACCTTCTCCTCTCCTCTCCTCTCCTCTCCTCTCCTCTCCTCTCCTCCTTTTCTCTCTTCTCTCTTTTCTTGTTTCACTATCCCCCTTTCTCTTTCCTCAAATGTCCAATTCTATTCTTCTGGTCATTTTAGTCTGGATTCTTCCAGATGTGTCTCTCTCATAACTACAAAAACACTTTCTCCTCAACTATACCAAGAAGCAGTCATGTTCTCATTTTCAAAAAACATATATCTATTAATTTATATGTATTAGAGGCATAATAAAAACTTACATTTAGGTTTATATTAAGAATATTTTAGAAATCATATACATTTTAAATTATCCATTATATAGAGATTCAAATACACAGAGACATGAATTTAAAATCTCTAAGGAAGGAATTCCTTATCAAAACAGGAAATATAACATTAATTTTTACAGCTTAATATAATATTATGCAATTAATGAATGTTCTTTTATATAAATAATTAGCATTTTAAGATTTATGATTTACTTAATATACTCAGATATAGCATTTTAGTAAGATTTAAGATATTTAGAGCACTCAAATATAGAAGGTAGTAAGTATCAGGTCTTTTAATATATGATAACACTATTTAAATTTATGAACCTGCACTTGAATTTTAGTTGGTCATAGAAAATATTTTTGTTTCTTTTTTATTAATAAGCAAAAATGTAAAACTAAACCAAAAAAAAAAATCTTAAATATAAAGCAACAGTTAAATAAAACTGCTGCTGAATTCAAGGTCGTACCAAAGGTATGGGCTTCCCCATGACTACTCATGTAGACGGTTTGTGTGTGTGTGTGTGTGTGTGTGTGTGTGTGTGTGTGTGTGTGTGTGTGTGTACGAAACCAAAAAAAAAATTGAGAAATATGAATCACTAGGAAGCAGAAATCATGGACTATTCATTATGAAATCCCCAAATGCTCTTTTTTTATTTTTTGATTTGTTTTGTTATATTTTATTTCTCTCTGTCCTCTGTGGTTTCATTTCCAACTAATCTGGTCAAAATGCCAAATCTATTTCCATTTTTTCAGCTTCTCATCATCCTCAGACTTTCTAGGTTTGGAAGAGACATTCAAACCAAATCTATGTGCTCTTTCCTTTAGTTCATCCAGCTTAACTATAAGCTTGGTGTCAGATGATAAACCTCTTATTGGAACTGAAGAAATTCCAAACCTAGCTTCCTGAGCAGCCTTCTTGTTCTCTGAGCTTTCAGGTACATTGAATCGTTAAAACTTCTGCATTCTCTCAGTCTGAGATATTCCAGATGTAATTTTTACCACCTTTTTTTTTTTTCTGATGTCTTATCCCCAGCTTTTTCACAATGCTCTTCTTCTCCAAAAGGCCTTTGGTTCTTCTTCTCGGGTTTCATCCCCCAGTACATTATCTTCCTTTGCTTCTTCTTCAGCATGTTCTTCAAGATATGTCTGGAGCCTATTGATAAGATCCTGTTTTCTTTCCTTTGTCTCTAAACCATGAGCAAGACATTCTTGTTTAGTTCAGCAAGCTACAGCCATCTTTCTGCACCTTCAGAAAAATATTTCATCATATATAAGAATATTTTTAAAGGAAAAACTAAAGTATCCATAGTTTGTTAAAAATTTTTTTTTTTCTGGACACAAACAACATCATATGTAAATAGTTACCACATACACACATGACACAATTACATGAAGTTAAGGTAAAATGATTTTAGAAAAAAAAAATGTAGAAATGTATATCTTTTCAGGATATAAGAAAGGCTTAATAACTATAAGATACAAAGATGATTTCTTTGTAATTAAAATGTAATCTCTGTCTGTTTCTCTCTGTCTCTCTCTGTGTCTCTCTCTGTTTCTCTCTGTCTGTTTCTGTTGCTCTCTCTCTCTTTCTCTCTCTCTCTCTCTTTCTATCTCTCTCACACAGCAAGAGGAAATAGTTTTTTCCATTATGTTTAAGACTGTTTTCTAAGTGGTAAGAAACTGGCTTAGGATATTTGGGGGGGGATGAGGTTTTGTGATGACATTTCCCAGAAAACCCATGTATTAGTGACATATGAGACAGAAGAAAATTATGGATGGAAATAAGGAAATGTCTTTACTCTTGTAACTGCAGCACTCAAATATTTAGTAGGGCTCTGGTCAACAAACAGAAGCAAAGTAAAATAGATTCCATGTTCAACAAGACTGATCAGTAAATTGACAAAAAAAAAAAAAAAAAAAAAGAGTATCAAGAGCAGTGCTCAATCAACAGCTTGCTTGCTTTAATTAATTTGGCCTTCACGATTTGAGACTATTGTCTTTCTTTTCCCATCTTTGGGATTATGAATAGATGTGAAAGTTAAAAGAGAAAAAAAAAACTAGACAAGGAAAACTATAAGAAGGAGAGCTAAGGAAGCAAGGTCAGAAAGAGATGACAGTAGGTACTTATTTTAAATTCTAACAACAATTAAAAATAATATATTTTAGTTTCTCATTTAACTCACATATAGTCTTATTTATGTATTTGTTTTTTATATTCCAAATACAGTGGCCTCCACTCCTGGTCCCCACTCAGAGTCTTACCCCCCTTCCTCCTCCCTTTCTCCTCTGTGAGGGTTTCGCCTTCCATATCACGCCATCCTGGCACATCAAGTATGTGGCAGATTAGAAACATCCCCTCCCACTGAGGCCAGACAAGGCAGCCTTGTTGAGAATGGATTCCACAGTCAGACTACATCTTTATGGAAAGTCTGTGTTGCAGTTGTTAGGAGACTAACCTGAAAACTGAGCTGCATATCTGTTACATATATTCTGGGGGCCTTTTTCCAGCCATTGTATGTTCTCTGGTTGGTTGCTCAGACTCTGAGAAGTTCCAGTGGTACTTCCTGTGGGGTTTAAATTCCCCTAAAACCTTCATTCCTTTGCACAGCACTACCCTAGGATTCCCAATACCTATCCAATGTTTGCCTGCGGGTATCTTCACCCATTTCAGTCAGCTGCTTGGCAGAGCTTCTCAGAGGCCAGTTATGCTAGGCTCTGTCTGAAAGCCTAACACAACTCCATTAATAGTGAGTATCAGGGATTGGTTTTTGCCCATGAGATGAGTTTCAAGTTGAGCTGGTTATGACTTGGCCACTCCTGCATCTCTGCTCCTTCATTGTCCCTGCATTTCTTTTCACAAGGACAAATTTGGGTTGGAAGTTTTAGTGGTTGTTTTGGTGTCCTTATCGCTCAACTGGTGGTCTTGCCGGTTACAGGGGGTGTCCTTTTCTGGTACAATAACACCCCTGTTAGGCATCTAAGTTAATGTCATCTGTATTGACTCCAGGAAGCCTCCCATGTGTTTGGGGATTCCTAAAGATTTCCCCCAACTCCACAACCCCTGCAGCTGCAGATTTCCATTCATTCTCTTGGCACTCTGAGCCTCTTTCCTGTCTCTCCCAACACCTGACACCCCCTTTCCCTCCATTTCCCCTGTCTAATCCAATTCCCTACCTCCATCTGTATCCTATGACTTTTATGTCCCTTTAAAGTGTGATGCAAGCTTTCTCACTTGGACCTTCCTTCTTGTTTAACTTCTTTGAGTCTGTGGGGATGTATCATGTATATTCTATATATTTTGGATAGTATCAATTTATCAGTGAGTATATACCATACAAGTCTTTTGATGTTGGGGTTACCTCATTCAGGGTTAAATTTTCTAGTCCTATCCATTTGCATGTGAAATTCATGATGTCTTAATTTTCAGTAACTGAATAGTATTCCATTGTGTAAATGAGCCTCATTTTCTGTATCCATTCTTCAGTTGAAGGATAACTGTAGTGTTTCAAGTTTCTGGATGTTATAAATAAAGCTGCTATACTCATAGTGAAGCACATGTCCTTGGGGCATGGTAGAGCATCTTTTGAGTATAAGCCCAGGAGTGATATAGCTGGCTTTTCAGGTATAACTTCTTTTTTCCCATTTTTCAGAGAAATGACAAGATTGATTTTCAGGGAATTATAAATATTTTCAGTCCTACTAGCAACATAAAGTTGTTCCCATTTCTCCACATCATTGCTAGCATGTGTTATCCCTTGGGTTTTTTGATCATAGCTATTACCATGGCTATAAATTCAAATCTCAGGATCATTTTGATTTCCATTTCCCTAAGGACAAAGATGATGAGCATTTCTTTAAATGCTTCTTGGCCATTCAAGATTCCTCTGCTACCTGCGGACCCAGCTATAACACCCCTAGGAATATACCCAATAGATGCTCCAACAGCAATTAAAAGCAATGACTTCGTGAAATTCACAGGCTTGGGACCACCCACTCATCTCAAATATTTTAACTCAAAATTGTTCCTGTCTAGAGGAAATACAGGGACAAAGAGTGGAGCAGAGACTGAAGGAAAGGGCATCCAGAGATTGCCCCACCTGGTGATCCATCCCATTTGCAGATACCAAACCCTGATACTATTGCTGATACCAAAAATGCTTGCTGACAGGAGCCTGGTATAGCTGTCCACTGAGAGGCTCTGCCAGAGCCTGAACAATACAGATGTGGATACTAACAGCCAACCATCTAACTGAGCATAGGGACCCCAGTGAAGGAGTTAGAGAAAGGACTGAAGGAGCTGAAAGGGTTTGCAATCCCATATTAAGAACAATAGTATCAACCAACCAGACTCCTCAGAGCTCCCAGGGAGTAAACCACCATCAAAAGAGGACATGAGAAAGGACACATGGTGCCAGCTGCATATGTAACAGGATTGACTTATCTGGCATTAGTAAGAGGGGAGGAACTTGGTCCTTTGGAGGCTTGATGCTCTAGCATAGGGGAATGCTAGAACAGTGAAACAGGAGTTGGTGTGAAGTTGAAGGACCACTCTCATAGTAGCCATAGTAGCACGGGGGGTGGGGGGTGTTGCAGAGGAGAAACCAAGAAGGAAATAACATTTTAAATGTTTTGGTTTTTGGTTTTGGTTTTGGTTTTTCATGACAGGGTTTCTCTGTGTATCCTTGGCTATCCTGCAACTCACTCTGTAGACCAGGCTGGCCTCAAACTCAAAAATCCACCTGCCTCTGCCTCCCAAGTGCTGGGATTAAAGGCGTGCGCCACCACTGCCTGGCAACATTTTAAATGTTAATAAATAAAATAACCAATAAAAATAATTCATCTTCTGAGAATTTTCTGTTTAACTCTGTATCCCATTTTCTTAATAAATTGCATTATTTATTCTGTTGGATTCTATGTTCATGAGTATTTATATGTTTTGAATATTAGCTCTCATTGGATTTAGGGCTGGTAAGAATTTTTTTTTTTCAAATCTGTTGGCTGTTGTTTTGTCCTATTGGCAATGAATGTTCTGTGCCTTTCAGAAGCTTTGAAGTTTCAAGAGGTCTCATTTATCAATTGTTGATTCTAGACCCTTAGTTATTGGTGTTCTATTTAAGAAATTTTCTCCTGTACCAATGTGTTTAAGACTATTTCCCACTTTCTCTTCTATTAGATTTAGTGTACCAAGGTTTATGTTAAGGTTCTTGATCCACTTGAACTTGAGTTTTGTGCAAGGGTAATGAATATGGATCTATTTGTATTCTTCTATGTGCAGACATCCAGTTAGAGCATCACCATTTGTTGAAGATGTTTTCTTTTTCCCATTTTATAGTTTTGGCTTCTTGGTCAAAAATCAAGTGTTCTTTGTTATGTGGGTTTATTTCTGAGACTCAATTCTATTCCACTGATCACCTTGTCTGTTTCTGTAGCAATGCTATGCAGTTTTTATCACTATTGCTCTGTAGTACACTTGAGATCAGGGATTATGATGGCTCTGTAAGTTCTTTTATTGTTCAGGATTGTTTTTTGACTACCCAGGCTTTTTTATTCTTCCAAATGAAGGCTAAAATTGTGCTTTCAAGGTCTGTAAAAAATGTATTGGAAATTTCATGGGAATAGCATTGAATATTAATTGCTTTTGGTAAGATGGTTATTTTCACTATGTTAAAACTACTGTCCCAAAAGCTTGAAAGATCTTTCCATCTTCTAATACCTCCTTCAATTTATTTTTTCTGGGAAATAAAGTTGTTGTCATACAGATTTTTCACTTGCTTGGTTAAAGTCACATCAAGCTATTTGGTATTATTGTGGCTACTGTAAAGAATGTTGTTTCCCTAATTTCTTTCTCTGCCCATTTATCATTCATGTAAAGCAGGGCAACTGATTTCTTTGAGTTAATTTTATATCCAGTTTCTTTGCTGAAGGTTTTTATCAGTTGTAGGAGTTCTCTGGTATAATTTTGGAGGTTGACTATATATAATACTACCATGTCATCCTTAAATTCTGATATCTTGACTTCTTCTTTCTATTTGTATCCCTTTGATCTTCCTTTGTTGTTTCATTGCACTAGATAAAAATATAAGTACTATGCTGAATAGATAGGGAAAGAGTAGCCTGGTGTGGTGGCGTACACCTTTAATCCCAGCACTTGGGAGGTAGAGGTAGGCAGATTTCTGAGTTCGAGGCCAGCCTGGTCTACAGAGTGAGTTCCAGGACAGTCAGGGATACACAGAGAAACCCTGTCTCAAAAAAAAAAAAAAAAAAAAAAAAAAGGAAAAGAGTGGGCAGCCTTGTCTTGTCCCTAATTTTCAGAGGATTGCTTCAAGGTTTTCTCCATTTAATTTGATGTTGCTATTGGTTTGCTGAATACTGCTTTTATTATGTTTATGTATGTGTCTTAGATAACCGATCTCTCTAATACTTTTAACATAAGAGGATGTTAGGTTTAGTCAAAGGCTTTTTCAGCATCTAATGAAATGATCATGTAATTTTTTTCTTTCACTTTCTTTATATGATGGATTACATTGAGGGATTTAAAAAATATGTATCCACCACTGCATCCCTGGCATGAAAGCTACTTGCTCATTGTGAATTATATATTTGATGTGCTCTTGGATTCAGTTTGCAAGAACTTTCTTTAGTATTTTGTGTTGATGTTCATAAATGAAATTTGTCAAAGTTATCTTTCATTGTTGAATGTTTGTATATTTTATATATCAGGGTATCTGTGGGTTCATAGATTGAGTTTGCCAATGTTCCTTTTATTTCTATTTGTGGAATAGTTTGAAGAGTGTTGGTATTATTTCGTTTTTGAAAGTCTGGTATAATTAAAACCATCTGGCCCTTTTTTTTTTTTTTTTTCCCTCAGAGACTTTTAATGATTGCTTCTATTTCCTGAGGGTTGATAGGGATATTTTGATAATTTAACTGATCTTTATTTAACTTTGGTAATTGGTATCTGTTTAGAAAGTCATCAATTTCATTTAGATTTCCCAACTTTATTGAGTAGCTTTCAAAGTAACACCTAGTGATTCTTAAATTTCTCCATTATCCATTTTTATGTCTCCCTTTTAATTTCTAATATTATTAATTTGGAAACTGTCTCTCTGCCTTTTGTTTAGATTGGCTAAGATTTGTCTATATTTTTTTTTATTTTCTCAAAGAACCAGCTCTTGGTTTTTCCTACTGTTATTGTTAATAATTAATGGATTTCATTCCTGAGATTGATAATTTCCATCAGTCTATACTTCCTACTCCTCTTGGGTATGTGTAGTTCTTAATTTTTCTAAAGCTTTCAGTTGCACTTTTGAATACTTAGTATGAGAATTCTCCAATTTCTTTATGAGGAGCTTGGTGTTACGAACATTCCTTTTAGCACTGTTTCATTGTGTTCCATAAGTTCGGGTATGTTATGCCTTCATTTTCATTGATTTCTAGAAATTTTTAAGTTTATTTATTTATTACTTCCCTGACCAAGTTGTCACTGAGTAGAGTTATTCAGTTCCCATGAGTATGTAGGCTTTCTGTTGTTTTTGAAATCCAGCTTTAATCCATGAATACAGATATTTATTCCAATTTTCTTGTATATGTTGAGTCCTTGTTTATGACTGAGTATATGATAAAATTTGGAGAAGTTTACATGAGGTGTTAAGAAAAAAATATAATATTTTATGTTTGGGTGAAATGTTCTATAGATATCTGTTAGGGCAATATGGGTTTATAACATCTGTTTCATGATCCCTCTTGATTTCTGTTTTGATGATATCAATTTATGAGAGTGGGCTGTTGAAGTTTCCTACTGTTAATGTGTTCTGTTCAATGTGTAATTTAAACTTTAGTAATGTTTCCTTTATGAATGCGGGTACCCTTGCATTTGGAGAATGTATATTCAGAATTGAGATGCATTTTGGTGGACATTTCCTTTGATGATATTGAAGTGTCCTTATGTATCTCTTTTGATTGCTTTGGGTTGAAAGTTTATTTTATTTCATAGTAAAATGTCTATTCCAGCTTGTTTCTTGGTCTCATTTGCTTGGAACAAACTTTCCATCCCTTTAGTCTGAAGGAATCTCTCTCTCTTTGTTTCTGATGCATGTTAATTGCTTGAAGAATGATGGATCCTGTTTATGTATTCACTATGTTACCTGTGTCTTTTTATCAGGGATTTGAGACCATTGATGTTAAGAAATACTAACAACCAATGAGTGTTAGGTCCTGTTATTTTGATGTTGGTCATGGTACTGAGTATTTGTATGTGTATATGTAAGTGTGTGTGTGTGTGTGTGTGTGTGTGTGTGTGTGTGTGATTATCTTCCTTTTATTTCACTGGTGTGGAATTATCTATATCTTTTGTTTCCTTGGATGTAGTTATTAACTCGTGATGTTGGAATTTCCCTTCTAGTATCCTCTGTAGGGCTGGATTAATAGAAAAACAACCCTGAAATTTGACTTGTCATGGAATATCTTGTTTTCTCCATCTATGGTGTTTGAAAGTTTTGCTGGATATAGAAGTCTGGATTGGCATCTCTGATATCTTGGAGACCTTAAAATATCTGTCCAATCTCTTCTGGCTTTTAATGGCTCTATTGAGAAGTCTGTAATTTTAACAGCTTACTTGGCCTTCATCCTTTGTGGCTTTTATCATTTTATTTTTCTTTTCTCTGTACATTTAGTGTTTTGATTATTATGTAGAAGGAATTTTTTTCTTTTTCTGGTCCACTCTATTTGATGTTCTTTAGCTTGTTTTATGTTTATAAGCACCTTGTCCTTTAGGCTAAGGAAATATTTTTCTATGATTTTGTGGAAGATATTTTCTGGGCCTTTGAGTTGACAATCTTTTCAATTCCTACTATTCTTAGGTTCAGTCTTTTAATAGTGTTCAAAACTTTCCACATGTTTTACTTTAGAAACATTTTAACTTTAACATTTTGTTTAAGTAATGTCTCAATTTCTTCTATGGCATCTTCTATGCCTGAGATTCACTCTTCTATTGTTTATATTCTGTTGTTTTAGCTTGTGTCTCAAGTTCCTGTTCTCTTTTGTAGATTTTCTATCTCCAAGATTTCCTTAGAATGTGTTTTTCTTATTGCTTCATTTTTCTATTTTCAGATTTTGAAAAGTTTTATTCTCTCTTTTTTTTTACCTGTTTGATAATATTTTCATATATCTCTTTATATTTATTCATTTACTCTTTAAGGGTTTTTACTGTTTGGTTGTATTTTGTTATAGTTCTTTAAAGCACTTATTCATTTCTTCTTTAAAAGCTTCTATAATCTTCATAAGAAAATATCTCAAGTAATTTTATTTGCAATCCGTGGATGTTAGGCTTGTTGTAGTAGGACAGCTAGGTTCTGATAGTGCCATGTTGCCCTGGATAGTTTTGATTGTGTTCTTATGCTAGCTAGCTTTTATCTAACTGTATGTCCCTAGAGTTGGCACACCTGGTAGTCCCTAATGGGAGTAGGTCTCCAGGTCTACAGGTATAGCTTGTAGTACCTGATGTCAGTAGGCCTCTGATATTGTAAGTAGAATTGGTTATTCCTGGTGGCAGCAGGTCTCCAAGGTCCTGGGTACAGCTGGTGTTCCCCTTATGCTTGCAGGCCTCTGTTTGTTCTGGGCAGCATCAACCCTCCAGGAATGCAGGTGGAATTGTGGCCCAGGATATGGAATTCAGGGGAACAGGACAGAGCTTGCAGTTGCTGCTGTTGCCCAGGTGGCCCTTAAGGCAGGGAATTGAGGTATCATGGTTTGCTGATGGCTGCATGTGTCTGGGATCTTGGTTAGAGGTATGGACCAGAAGTAAGGTATGTGTTGTAAGGTGATTTTATGTTTTGTTTGGGGGATAGACATTCTTAGCTTTTACCTACTATTTCCTGGCATCTGGGGCTTTGAATTATGGTACTATGGTTTATGTAAGCATGAGGGTGCACAATACAATTGGTAACCAATGCCTAATATGTGACTTCCTATGAAAAACAATAAACTTTCTCATGAGTTTTTTTTTTAAATATTAGATCTTTTCTTTATTTACATTTTAAATGTTATCACCTTTCCTAGTTTCCCCTCTGAAAATCCCTATTCTGTCCCCAACTCCCCCTCATCTCCAACCCACCCATTCCCACTTCCTATCCCTGGCATTCACCTATACTGGGGCATAGAGCCTTCATAGGACCAAGGGCCTCTCCTCCCATTGATGACTGACTAGGCCATCCTCTGCTACATATGCAGCTAGAACCACGAGTGCCACCGTGTGTTTCATTGGATGGTGGTTTAGTCCCAGGATGCTCTGGGGGTACTGGTTAGTTTATATTGTTGTTTCTCCTATGGAGCTACAAATCCCTTCAGCTCCATGGGTACTTTCTCTTGCTCCTTCATTGTACTCTGTCCAATGGATGGCTGTGAGCATCTACTTCTGTATTTGCCATGCTCTGCCAGATCCTCTCAGGACACACCTTTATTCGGTTCCTGTCAGCAGGCTCTTGTGGGCATCCACAATACTGTCTGGGTTTGTTGGTTGTTTATGGGATAGATCCCCAGGTGGGGCAGTCTCTGGGTGGTTACTCCATCAGTCACTGCTGTGAACTTTGTCTCTGTAACTCTTTCCATGGGTATTTTGTTCTCCTTTCTAAGAAGGATTGAAGTATTCGTACTTTGGTCTTCCTTCTTCTTGAGTTTCAGGTTTTGCAAATTTTATCTTGGGTATTCTGAGTTTCTGGGCTAATATCCACTTATTAGTGAGTACATATCATGTGTGGTTTTTTTATGACTGGGTTATCTCACTCAGCATGATATTCTCCAGATCCATCCATTTGTCTAGGTATTTCATAAATTCATTGTTTTTAACAGCTGAGTAGTTCTTCATTGTGTAAATGTACCATATTTTCTGTATCCATTCTTCTGTTGAGGGACATCTGGGTTCTTTCTAGCTTCTGGATATTATAAATAAAGCTGCTCTGAACACAGTCTAGCATGAGTCCTTATTACATGTGGAAACATCTTCTGGGTATATGCACAGGAGTGGTATTACTGGGTCTTCTAGTAGTATTATGTCAAATTTTCTGAGGAACCACCAAATTGGTTTCTAGAGTGGTTGTACCAGCTTGCAATCCCACCAGCAATGGAGGAGTATTTATCTTTCTCCATATCTTTCCTAGCATCTGCTGTCACCTCAGCTTTTAATCTTAGATATTCTGACTGCTTTGAGGTAGAATCTCAGGGTTGTTTTGATTTGCATTAACTTGATGACTGAGGAAGTTGAACAGTTTTTTAGGTGCTTCTCAGTCATTTGGTATTCCTCAGTTGAGAATTCTTTGTTTCATTCTGCACCCATATTTTAATAGGGTTATCTGGTTTTCTGGAGACTAATTTCTTGAGTTATTTGTACATATTGGATATTAGCCCTCTATTAGATTTAGGATTGGGAAAGATTTTTTCCTAATTTATTGGTTGACTTTTTGTCTTATTGATAGTGTCCTTTGCCTTAAAGAAGCTTTGCAATTTTATGAGGTCCCATTTGTTAATACTTTTTTTTAAGTTTTATTTCTTAATTCTTGATCTTACAGTACATGCCACTGGTGCTCTGATAGGGAATTGTTCCCCTGTGCCCATATGCTCAAGGTTCTTCTCCACTTATAAGTTTCTATAAGTGTCAGTGTCTCCAGTTTTATGTGGAGGTCCTTGATCCACTTAGACTTGAGCTTTATACAAGAAGATAAGAATGGATAAATTCACATTCTTCTACATGCTAACAACCAATTGAGCCAGCACCATTTGTTGAAGAAGTGTTTTTCCACTGAATGGTTTTAGCAACTTTAACAAAGATCAAGAGACCATAGGTCCATTTCTGAGATTTCAATTCTATTCCATTGATCTACCTGTGTGTCAATGTACCAGTACCATGTAGTTTTTGAAACAATTGCTCTGTAGTACAGATTGAGGTCAGGGATAGTGATTCCACCAGAGGTTCATTTATTGTTGAGAATAGATATCCCTATCCTAGGTTTTTTGCTATTTCAGATGAAGTTAAAAAAAAAAAAGTCCTTTCTAACTTTGTGAAGAATTGAGTTGGAATTTTGATGGGGATTAAATTGAATATGTAGATTGCTTTCGGCAGGATAGCCATTTTGACTATATTAATCTTGCCAATCCATGAGCATGAAGATCTTTCCATCTTCTGAGATCTTTTTTGATTTCTTTTTTCAGAGACTAGTAGATCTTATCATACAGATCTTTCACTTCCTTAGTTAGAGGCACACCAAGGTACACTATTGTGAAGGGTGCTGTTTCCCTAGTTTCCATCTTAGCCTGTTAATCATTTGTGTAGAAAACGGCCACTGATTTGCTTGTCTTAATTATTATATCCAGCCAATTCACTGAAGTTGTTCATCAGGTTTAGGAGTTCGCTGGTGGAATGTTTGGGGTTACATATGTATACTATCATATCACTTGCAAATAGTGATAGTTTGACTTCTTCCTTTTCCATTTACATCCCTTTGATCTCCTTTTGTGGTCTAATTGCTCTGGCTAGGACTTCAAGTACTATCTTGAATAGGTAGGTAGTGAGTGTGCAGCCTTGTCTAGTCCTTGATTTTAGTGGGATTCCTTCAAGTTCCCCTCCATTTAGTTTGATGTTGACTACTGGTATGCTGTGTATTTCTTTTATTATGTTTAGGTATGGACCTTGAATTTCTGGTCTTTCTAAGACTTTTATCATGAATGGGTGTTGGATTTTGTTAAATGCTTTCTCAGCATCTAGTGACATGGTCATGTGGGTTTTTCCCAATTAGTGTGTTTATATAGTAGATTAATTATATTGATGAATTTCCATGTATTGAACCATGCCTCCATCCCTGGGATGAACCCAAGTTGATCATGATAGATGAGTGTTATTATGTGATCTTTGATTTGATTTGCAAGAATTTTATTGAGTATTTTGCACCAATATTCATAAGGGAAATTGTCTGAAGTACTCTTTCTTTGTTGGGTCTTTGTGTGGTTTAGGTACCAAAGTAATTGAGGCTTCATAGAATGAATTGTGTAGAGTACCTTCTGTTACTGTTTTGTGGAATAGTTTGAGGAGTATTGGGTAGATCTTCCTTGATCGTCTGATAGAACTCTGTATTAAACCCATCTGGTCCTGGGCTTTATTTGGTTGGGACACTGTAAAAGACAGTTTCTATTTCTTTAGGGGATATGGGACTGTTTAGCTCATTAATCTGATCCTTATTTAAGTTTGGCACCTGGTATCTGTCTGTAAAATTGTCCATTTCATCCAAGTTTTCCAGTTTTGTTGAGTATAAGCTTTTGTAGGAAGATCTGTTGATATCTTGGATTTCCTTAGATTCTATTGTTATGTCTCCTTTTTCACTTCTGATTTTATTAATTAGAATACTTTCCCTGTTTCCTCTAGGAAGGCTGGTTAAGGAATTATCTATTTTATTTTATTTTATTTTATTTTATTTTATTTTATTTTATTTTATTTTCTTAAAGAACCAGCCCCCGGTGTGCTTGATTCTTTGTTTAGTGGGTGTGTGTGTGTGTGTGTGTGTGTGTGTGTGTGTGTCCACATGGTTGATTTCAGCACTGAGATTGATTATTTCCTACTGTCTTCTCCTCTTGGGTGAATTTGCTTACTTTTGTTCTAGAGCTTTTAGGTATGCAGTCAAACTGCTAGTGTATGCTCTATCCAGTTTCTTTTTGAAGACACTCAGCTATGAGTTTTCCTCTTAGGACAGCTTTCATTGTGTCCCATAAGTATAGGTCTATTGTGGATTCATTTTCATTAAACTCTAAAACGTCTTTAATTTCTTTCTTTATCTCTTCGTTTACCAAGTTGTCATTCAGTAGAGTGTTGTTCAGCTTCCATGTGTATGTAGGCTTTCTATTATTTATATTGTTATTGAAGGTCAGCCTTATTCTGTGGTGATCTGATAGGATGCATAGGATTATTTCAATATTTTTGTATGTGTTGAGACATGTTTTATGACTGATTATATGGTCAATTTTGGAGAAGGTATCATGAGGTACTGAGAAGAAGGTATATTCTTTTGCTTTAGGATGAAATGTTCTATAAATATCTTTTAGATGCATTTGGTTAATAACTTCTGTTAGTTTCACTGTATCTGTTTAGTTTGTTTTTATGACATGTCCATTGATTTGAAGGGGTGTTGAAGACTCGCACTATTATTGTGTGTTTTAGAATGTGTGCTTTGAGCTTTACTAATGTTTCTTTAATGAATGTTGGTGCCCTTGCATTTGGAGCATAGATGTTCAGAATTGAGTGTTCATCTTGGTAGATTTTACCTTTGATGAGTATGAAATGCCCCTCCTTGTCATTTTTAATACTTTAGGTTGAAAGTCAATTTTGTTTGATATTAGAATGGATACTCTTATTTGTTTCTTCGGACCATTTGCTTGGAAAACTGTTTTCCAACCTTTTATAATGTGGTAGTGTCTGTCTTTGTCCCTGAGGTGGGTTTCCTGTATGCAGCAAAATGTTGGGTCCTGTTTACATAGCAAGTTTGTGAGTCTATATCTTTTTATTGAAGAATTGAGTACGTTGATATTAAGAAATATTACAGAAAAGTAATTGTTGCTTGCTGTTATTTTAGTTGTTAGAGTTGGGGTTCTGTTCATGTGCTTATCTTTTTTTAGGTTTGTTGAAAGATAACTTTCTTGCTTTTTTAGGGTGTAGTTTTCCTCCTTGTGTTGGAGTTTTCCCTTTATTATCCTTTGAAGGGATGGATTTGTGGAAAGATATTGTGTAAATTTGGTTTTATCTTGGCATACTTTGGTTTCTCCATCTATGGTAATTGAGAGTTTTGCTGGTTATAGCAGCCTGGGCTGGCAATTGTGTTCCCTTAGGGTCTGTATGACATCTGTCCAGGATCTTCTGGCTTTCATAGACTCTGATGAAAACTCTGGTGTAATTCTAATAGGTCTTCCTCTACCTGTTACTTGACCTTTTTTTCCTTAATGCTTTTAATATTCTTTCTTTTTTCAGTACATTTGTTGTTTTTATTATGTGTCGGGAACAGTTACTTTTCTGGTCCAAACTATTTGGAGGTCTGTAGGCTCCTTGTTTATTCATGAGCATCTCTTTCTTTAGGATAGAGAAGTTTTCTTCCATAATTTTGTTGAGGATATTTACTGGCCCTTTAAGTTGAAAATCTACATTCACATCTATACCCATTATCCTTAGGTTTCATCTTCTTATTATGTGCTGAATTTCATGGAGGTTTTCCTTTAGGATCTCTTTGCAGTTTGCATTTTCTCTGATTGTTGTGTCCATGTTTTATAAGGTATCTTCTGCCCCTGAGATTTTCTCTTCTATCTTTTGTATTCTGCTGTTGATTCTTGCATCTATGAATCTTGATCTCTTTCCTAGGTATCTATCTCCAGTGTTCTCTCCCATTGTGATTTCTGTTTTGTTTCTACTTTCATTTTTAGATCCTGGATGAGTTTGTTCAATTCTTTCACCTGTTTTGTTGTGTTTTCCTGTAATTCTTTAAGGGAATTTTGTGTTTCCTGTGTAAGGGCTTCTACCTATTTAGCTGTGTTCTCCTGTATTTGTTAAGTGAGTTAGTTAATAATGTCCTTCTTAAAATCCTCTACCAGTGTCATGAGATATGCTTTTAAATCGGAATCTTGCTTTTCTGGTGTGTTGGGGTATGCAGGACTCGCTCTTGTGGGAATCCTGGGTTCTGAATATGCCAAGAAATTTTGGTTACTGTTGGCAAGATTCTTGCATTTGCCTTTTGCCATTTCATAATCTCTGGTGTTAGATGTTATTGCTGTCTCTGACTTAGTTTTTTCCTCCTGTGAGTCTATAAGCCTAAGTCAGCATTCCTAGGAGACCAGCTCTTCCCTGGCATGACCAGTGCACAGAGAGCTGCGGAACATCATTACCTACTTGGTTCAGATATAGGCTGTAGGACCCTGTCCTAGCTGCTCTGCTGCTTCTGAGGCCTGTGAGATCCTGAGTGGACTCTGCCTTAGAGAGTCCCCAGAGTGGAAATGGTGATCTCACAGGAGTCCTGGGGTCAGAGGACTCAGAGCACTCCCTGGAGGCAAGCTCTCTTCTGACAGTGAAGGTGCACAGATGATTGAGGAACAGCCCCACCTCCTGGCTGCAGATGTAGGTCTTTAGGACACTGTCCCAGAAGCTCTGCTGCTTCTGAGGCCTGTGCTCTCCTGAGTTAACCTGCCTTAGACATTCACTGGAGAGATAATGGAGATCTCACTGACTCCCAGGGTCAGACACTCCCTAGAGGTAAGCTCTCCTCTGACAGTAAAGGTGCTGTGCACAGAGGACTGAGGAACAGCTCCACCTACTGGCAGCAGATGTAGGCTCATAGTACCCTGTCCCAGTAGTTCTGCTGGTCCTGAGTCTTGTGTGTTCCTGAGTGGACCTCACTTTAGTGAATCACTGGAAGAAAATTGTGATCTACCTTGATTCCTGGGGTTATACACTTCCTGGAGGCTAGCTCGCCCCTGTCAGGGAAGGTGCAGAGAGGGCTGAGGATCAGCCTCACCTCATGGCTGCAGATATTCTTATGACTTTCTTGGAGTATGTTTGTGAGTTTTAATATGATGAAATTACACATTGTGGGGTATTATTCCCAACATATCTATGGTTTTGAGATAGAGTAAACTAGTGACTTTTCTTTTCAGTGACTTCAGCATCAGTCATCCACAATATTCATAAGATAAAGGCTTGATAAGTTCTCTCATAGAATTATGTATTTGAATAAGAGTATCTGGAAACAAAATTAAATAAAAAATAAATAAATAAAAATATTTCACAAAGAAAACAAAGAAAAACAAAAGAGACAAAATGCCTTCAATGTTCCAAAGATGAGAAAATAAAAATGTTTTTAGAGATATGAGAGCAAGTAAGCAAGCAACAACAAAAACAAAAGAAAAACAAAAAAATGAAAAATAAAACAAAACAAAAAACAAAGCAAAATGTAAACAACCAAACCAAACCAACCCCCTCCCCAAAGCACATTCTAGTCCAAAGTGTTGCCAAAGCAAACAAACAAAATGGATACCATAAAACAACTGATTTGAAATAAATCAAAATAAGTGCCTATCAAATTATGATGCTGAATTAGCCACCTGAAAACAAATAAATAGATAAATGGCTCAACAGCCATATCAAAGGATGCGTAAAACCTCAGAAAGAATATACCAACAATCTATCTAAAAATGGCTTGTGATGGCCTAGATTTAATTTAATATTTCTGTAGGTGCCTGGCTTCCATTATTTTATGAGCATCCAAATTTTACTTAAGAGTTAAAAAGCAGTTCAGATTTTTTTTTTTTTTTGTGCTTTGATAGTTTCTTTTCCCATTATAGTTACATTTAGCTGTTTGCTTTAAAGCATTCTCATTCTGGTTTTGCTAGGTAGCTAGACTGATATTACCACAATTGAAGGTCATTGAAATCCTCTAGTATACACCAATTCAGATAATTTAACACTAGAGATGGGGAGGCACTTGAGCTAGAAAAGTACATCTTGGTCTTGCAGGGTATCCAGGTTTAGTTCCTAGCATGCATATGGTGGCACACTACGACCTATAACACCATTACTGTGTATCTGATACCCTCTTCTGACTTTTATCAGAAACAGGCATATAAATGGTACACACACCTGCATTCAGGTAATGCACATAAACACTTAAATCACATTTAAATTTAAAAAGAAAGTGCAAGACAGATTCTGGAAGTAGTTTTATTCATCTAATTGTTAGAAAATGTGCAGTAAAATTACTTGAATCAAATAAATGTATTTCCTGACACCACAGAAACCACTTTTTTTTGCAGTAGATGGTGGTTAGTATAGAGATCCACAACTAGTCAACGCATAAGGAAGGGACAAAAGCTATAAAGTGCTCAATCCTACTTAGGACATGTATATTATATCTGGTATTAGTCAGGGTTCTATAAAGGAACAGAACTGATAGAATGAATTTTATGTGGGCTGGCACCAGAAGGTGTGGCCAAGATTCAGGGTTGGTCTTCCCACCACAAGAAAGCCTCTTAGTCAAGTTAACAACAGCTATGAGTCAGACCCAAGGCTTGTACAAGTTCAAGCTAATCAAAATTCTAGCATGTATAGAGAAGATCATTAAGTTCTACGCCATGAATTTTTTGGCAACTGATATTTCTTCCCAAGGATCTTAAGAAAGGAATAAAATAATTCTAATGCTGCATTTAACCAATCATAGTTTCATATCCTTGAAACTTATAATAATACATTTTTGTTTAAGTCATTGTTTGTTATTGATAGGCAATAAGAGAAATTTAGTACAGTGTCCACACCTCTTTTACTTATATGGCAAGCTACTAATATGAAATTTCTAAATGACAATTAGCATTACTGTTATCAAAATTCTATATTATTGTGTAATTAAAATAGTGTCTCATTTCATTTAAATGCTTTACATTTGTTATCTAAAAACTGGCATATTTCCTACTTCCTATAATTTTATAATAGAAGTTAATAAGATGTAAAAAATTATATAAATGGTAAAAAGAGAAAATGTCGGTTCATACAATTGACAAAAATTATGCTTGTCTAAAAATTCAGTTAGTATTATAAAAAAATTAAGAATGTGCTTATTAGCTGGGCAGTGGTGGCTCACGCCTTTAATCCCAGCACTTGGGTGGCAGAGGCAGGTAGATATCGGAGTTCGAGGCCAGCCTGGTCTACAGAGTAAGTTCCAGGATAGCCAGGACTACACAGAGAAACCCTGTCTCGAACCCCCCCCCCCAATATATTCATATTCAGGTACTGCATGCACACTGTACCCTTCCTCTCACCCCACTAGTGTTTGCTTTTTTATCCCACGTGAGACTGAGGCATACTCACTTGGGTACTTCATCTTGTTGAGCTTTTTCAGTTCTGAGGACTGCATCTTGGGTATTCTGTACTATTTTTGCTTTATTTTTTTCTTTTTGGCTAATATCCATTTGTTAGTGAGTACATACCATCCATGTCTTTTTGGGTCTGAGTTACCTGACTCAGGATGATATTTTCTAGTCCATCCATTTACCTGCAAATCTCAGGATGTCCTCTTAATAGCTGAGTAGTATTCCATTGTGTAAATGAACCACATTTTCTGTATCCATTGTTTTTAGCTTCTGGCTGTCACTAACAAGACCTTATGAACATAGTGGAACACATGCCCTTGTGGCATGGTGTGACATCTTTTGGGTATATTCCTAAGAGTGATATAGTTGAGTCTTTAAGAAGATCTATTTCCAAATTTATGAGGAGCCTCCAAAATTCTGAGGAATTTCTAGAGTGGTTATACCAATTTGCAATCCCACCAGTAATGGAGGACTGATCCTTTTTCTCCACATCCTCTCCAACATGTGTTGTTACCTGAAGTTTTGATCTATCCATTCTGATTGGTGTAGGGTGGAATCTCAGGGTCATTTTGATTTCCATTTTTCTGATCACTAAGGACTTTGTATGTTTCTTTAGGTGCTTCTCAGCCATTTGAGATTCCTCAGTTGTGACCATAAGTGTGAGGTTTTATTTCTGGGTTTTCTATTCCATTGATCAACATGTCTGTCTATGTACCAATACCATCCAGTTTTTAATCACTATTGCTCTGTAGTAAAGCTTGAGGTCAGGGATGGTGATTCTCCCAGCTGTTCTTTTATTATAAGAATTATATTTGATATTCTGGTTTTTGTTTGTTTGTTTTTTGTTTATGCTTTTGCCTTTCCAAATGAATTTTAGAATTGTTCTTTCCATGTCTTAGAATAATTGTGCCAGTATTTTGATGGAGATTGCATTGAATCTATAGATTGCCTTTGAGAGGATGGCCATTTTTACTGTTAATTCTGCCAATCCATGAGCACTGAGATCTCTCCATTTTCTGAGACCTTCTTCGATATATTTCTTGAGAGACTGTCATTCTTTAGTAAGTAAAAGCTCCTCAGAGGAATAACACATGAAATGGGGCGATAGTGTTTGTTATACTTATGGGAATATTTAATGTAAAATGTTTTCTAATTTATTTTTACTAATTCATTTAATTTAGTTGAAAGTGTATTCTCAACTACTTCTCTAAGTTCTGTAATGATATGTCTCTCATGAAACTGATGTGATTGTGTTGTATTATCTGTTCTCATGAAATTCTTCATACAATATAAATTTCACAAAGGCATGCAAGTTATACATGTTTGTTACCCACTCCCTACACTTACATTAGGATTATTTTTCTATTTTGTGTTGTTTTTTATTTCAGTAATCATCCATATGAAATAGATACGTCTATTTCATTATCTCCCAGAGCATCAGAGTTACTTAACCTTTTATAAATGGAGTCTTTGGCCCAGATTGATTGAGTTAGATTTTTATAGTGAGTAAACTACTCCCTTGGACAAAGTTGAACATTTTTGGAATCTGTGTGAACTCTTCCCTGTCACTGGGGTTCCATTAAGTAAGTTACTGCTTCAGTGGCTTGAAAGAAGTTATTCAGCTTCCAAAGTGCCTAAATGACTCTCTGGGATTAGTGTTGGAGTTAGCTGCTCAGTGACTATTGTTTTTTTTTTTTTTTTTTTTTTTTTTTTTTTTTTTTTTTTTTTTTTTTTTTTTTTTTTTTTTTTCATATTTGCAACTTCCACTTCAATGGTGGATTTAATGGAAGGACACAAAGTGAGACAGATTTTCCCAGCATGAGAGCCCATTGAGAATAAATCAGGCAGTCTTGTATCTGACTTGAGAATTTAGCCACAGCTCAGTGATGAGATGGGAGGCAATTGTTTAAAGACTAAAGAATTCTGGGTAGTCCTAAATTTACAATCCAGTACTAAGAGTTTGGATGATTAATCTGACCAAATAATGTGACATGAAACATATTTTGTTCACCAACTTGAAATTAGAATTATATGAAAAACCATTGTGCTGAAAGATAATTTTTCCTAAAAAAAAATCTCTTATTTTAAGAGCATCATTTAGTAGTCTTTGTCCTCTCAAATTGCGTTACAGCCCCATGTCAAAGCTCCCGATTAAATATGAGTATTGTAAAAAGAAACAAACAAAATCATTTCAACAGTAAAATGTCTCTGAACATGCAACGAGGAAGTATAAGTGACAAATTTGTAATGAATTCAGGATGTTTCTGGCAGTGCCCAATCCATTTTGTACTATATTACTTCATTGCAGTCTTGATTCTGAAAGTGTAACATGCATATTTTTCACTGTTCCAGGCAGTACAACCAGTGTATGTCCCACTAAAACACCTAGACTAAGATTGAAAGGCAATAGATGATACAAACTGCAGTATGCATATGTGTTTCAAGTTTTAGGCTCTTTTAGCAAGGTAGTGGCATGCTTACAGGAAGAAAAACATGATTATCCTTCCATCATTCTTCAGTGTTGTAAAGGAGTGCAGCAAAACTACAGAACAGGGCAACACCACAGGTAGAAAAATGAATTTGCAGGGAACAAACTAGTGGGCTGTCTCAGAAAAGTAGAGAAAAACAGCCCAGCTTGGGAGAAGCAAGTAGGCTTTAGAGATTTGCTAAATGCTTATGGACATATTTATTTTGTTTGTTTGTTTGTTTTTTGTTTTTTGTTTTGTTTTGTTTTTTCTTCCTCTTGTGAGATTTGCCCTACCTTGGGTATAACAGGGCCCTGAAGTTGTATTTATAGGGGGGGTTGTACTTGTAATAATCACATAAGTTTATGGGTAGCTGATGTATCTTTGCCTATTGAGAGTGGTTGTTTAGGGATAAATGAAAGGACTGAAAGTATCTAGTCAGCAAGGTTCCTGGAATCAGAGAGTTTCTGTGAAATTATCGAGATTACGTTTCTGTTTCCTCATGATCATCTACCCTGGATAGATTTGGTAGCAATTGTTTTAGCTGGACTACTGCCATCATTATGATCTAGCAAATGTGCATGTATCAAATTGTTATATTATTCCATTATATTGTGATAAAATATTGATTTTGATAATTGCTATTTGAGATAATGACTTTATTAAAAACATGAAATACTTTTAACTTCTTTAATAAAATAGAATTTGAAAAATGTTTTTAAAAAGCTCACGAAATAAATTTGCTCTTAAATTTAGGAACACAATTTCTGAAATGGTCCTGAAACTATGTCTTCCATTTTATATTATGTAATAATATGAAGTAATATTCCCAGTATTTATAATTAATAGGTTTTTAAAAATATTAAAGATCTATATCCTGTAGCCTATAAAATTCTCAATGAAGATGCAGTTCATGTTAATGTAAAAACTCACACTGTTGGTATGAAAATTTGTTTTGACTGTTAAAAAGTATAGTAAAACTACATGCACAGGAAAGAAGAGTTTTAGAATATGATTTTATGACTATCATCTAATGTTTAGCTTATATATTCAGCACCATGTAGCAATTTCTTTGAAAACTGTCAGAAGCAGAAAAGCTTTAAGTCCCAGTGTGGGCACTAAAATTAAGCATTGTAATTGAATTTTAAAAGGATATTATTCATTAAGAAGCTAGGAATACTGTTGTACCCTATTAATATAAGGTCACCCTTCAAGTGTAGGTTGAAAAGAAAGCTATATTAATAGTCATGGGTTCTACTTAATTGCAGACAATTAGCATTTGACATCTATTACAAGCATCTTTCCTTCATTTGTGCACTGTAATTATTGTATTATATTGCAACAGAATAAAATTAACACAGTGGTATTATCATGATGTATAGAATGCCAATCTTAATATTCAAACAGTGTCCCAAAACACATGATAACATTATCTCCTTCGATTTAAAAGATCAGGAAAGGCTGGACATGGTGGCACACACCTTTAATCCCAGAACTTGGTAGGCAGAGGCAGGCAGATTTCTGAGTTCGAGGCCAGCCTGGTCTACAAAGTGAGTTCCAGGACAGCCAGGGCTACACAGAGAAACCCTGTCTCAAAAAAAAAAAAAAAAATCAGGAAAAATATATTTTCTTAGAATTACACAACAGTTGTTGGTTTATAAACAACATATCTAAAAGAAACTTTTATTTGCCAGATGTAATTTTATTGGATTCTTATTTCTGAATAAACTCACACTTTCTAGTTCTTTCTGAACTCTGGCTAGCTCATTAAACTCAGCTGTTCTGGCCCAAACTCCTTTTCAGTCTGATTGATTCAAACTGGTTTATCTCAGATTCTGATTGAATTGATTTGCTTGGCCTCAAACTATCTCTCAAAATTTGTTGTACTCTTCTAGCCCTCTCTCATTCTCTGGCTTGTTTTGTCTTCACGTGTGACCTGTGTCTGTAAAACTGTCCTGGTAAAAATTCTCTGTTTCTCTCTATCTCTGTCTCTCTGTCTTTCTTTCTTCTCTACACCCTCCCAACTCTGCTCTCTTAAGTTTTAACTACCTCTCTTTTGTGCCCTACTTGTGTTAGTTGGTTGTATTTTATCTTTAATTGATTCTGTCAAATCTTACTCTGATTCTTCACTTTGTCAATTAGATGTCACTTTCAAGCATGACTGTTTTCTTCTGCAAAGCAACCTTACCTACATTGTTTGGGATTAAAGGTGTGTATTCTAAGAACATGTCTGCATTCTAGACAGAGTGATTAAATGTGTAGGGCCTGTTTGCATTCCAGTGAAATCACAAAGACCTAGGCCTTTGGACGTGATCCTTTGCCAGTGCAGCCATATTGCTGAATTAAAATTCCCCTATAAGTATATTTTATTTACTCTGACACTAATTCATTTTGTGTTTATTTCATCATTTCATAGTTATTCATAAAATGTTATTGCTGAATGTTTTCTTTATTTAGGATTTCAACAGTATTTAGGAAGATTATCAGAATTAAAACCACAAAACCACACATCCTGTCCCATAAAAATAATAATCATTAGATTGTGACCTACTTTAAGGAAAGCCAGCATAGTTTATCTTTAATTTGAAATTTAGAAAGAATAGAATGATATAACTCACATATTTGTTAAGGTTAAACCATATTATCTATATATAATTACCTCAAAATCTAATATTTAGAAATAGATGTTTTATAACTGTTGTGTTTGTGGTGGAAGTTGAGAAAACTCACTTCAGAGACAGAAGTTTAAAAATGAAAGCTTTATTTTCTAAGCTCAGGATATGAACTCTGTCTCCGGAGTAAGATTGTACAATATTTTAATGGATGGAAACATAAACCAAAGGTGTGAGGAGCTGCAGTGTTATCCAATTGTATCTTACAATTACAGGTTAAGCAAGGGAGTACCCATTGGAGACTGGGCTTGTATCCAGGACACCTGGTTTCAAGGTCCTTATTTAGCAACCAGGTGCCCTGCTGGACTCTTGCCCAGAATTTTAGAATGATAAGGGAACAAAGAGGTGGGCAAGCTGCACGTAGGCAAATAAGTCATAACAGGCAAGTAGTTATATATTTTTATAATTTATGATTGTATAATTTTGGTTTATAAAACAGCAATTTCTATATTCTTTACTGATTAACAGACAATTAAAACATTTTGAAAGTTGGGTAGGTGTTCATTCCTAAGCCTGTAGCCATGAACAAATTTGACCCTCCCAGCAAAAAGATAAAGGTGTCCTTGGGATGGCTGGATTCAGACAAAAGTCTCCTTTAAAATTATACCTGAAATATCTGGAGTCATCCAACAGTCCACAACAGAAGCTGTTCAGCTACAGTAAACTCCCCAGTACTGTCAAGACCTGGGACCTTGAGATTAGTTTCTCCCTATGATTAAAAGTAATCTGAAAACAAAATGGTAGTGCTTAAAATGTATTTCTTTTCCTTTTGCAACAAGAAACCCATTAACTGCATCCAAACTTTTAGGTCTAAATCTCAGAGAACTATTATTATTCATTCTCTTTTATTCTTAGATATATTCAGAATTGAGAAGAAACATATGTGAAAAAAATCATTCATATGCTAAATTCGATAATGTCTTTTAATTTGCATAATGGTTGTCAACAAATATGTCTATCTTTTCCACTTTCCCAACATTTTTTACTTAGACTAAGTTTTTGTAATAAAAATACAAAGTCAAAATAAATGCATTCTTTGGAACTTCAAGAATTTTTCTGTAAAACTCCACTTAGTTATCTCAGAAATTTTTGGCAAATATTGGAAATTAAGGTGATTACAAATAAATCTAGTTGTGGGTTTTATTATAGGCTTTTTAGTAATGAACCAATTGTTTAAAAATTTTATGTGTCATGAGATGACTGCAGTATGATTTAATTGCCTATAAATTAATCATTTTATTGACATAAATTTTCTTTATTCTGTTACCATTTTATTTCTAATCACATTTTATTCTCTCTCCTTGTTGTTTATTGTTGTTGTTTTTAATTTGTTTGGTTTTGCTCTGTTATGACCTGTTCTGTTTTGGTTGAAGCAGTGTTATTGTATAACTCAGAGTCACAAGGAATACAGTCTATAGACCAAGACAGCTTAAAATTGCAGTCTTCCAACGTTTGCTTTCAGAGTGCTTTGATTATAGTCATGTACTATTATGCAGAGATTACTTCCAATCCTTTATCCTTTTCAACTTATCACATTCATTTATCTAAAGAAATAATAAATAAAAATATTTTAAGACTAGAGTGTGACTTATATGTGCGCATACACTGAAACATTCATAATGAATAGGAGTTTCCACAAATATACTTTCTTTGATTTTGCTAACACACATTATACATACGTTTATTCTTTATTTCCACATGTAAAAACTATAGCAATAAAATAAGATGACCTTTTCAAATAAATTTTCATTATAGCAGGCCATTTAATATGGCTTTAGTAGATGAAGTAAAAATAAAAGTTGTTAGGCATAGATTTGGTAATATACAAGCTTTGGCCTTACCCTTCTTCCTTCCTTATGATGTACCTGAAGGTAAATGATAAGAATTATATTTTGCAGCTGGCATACCAGGAGTGAAAATCTGAATAATTCTCCATTAAGGATATTAGCAAAGTCTAAAATTTGAAAAAAAGACAAAAATCTTCTCTTAATACTAACAAAGAATCAGTCATGGCTAAACATTGATGTTAGCTCTAAAGCATTCATTTCACAACCTCTGGTATAAGGGAATATATTTTATGTTAAATCACTGAATATATGAATCATTGTACAGGCTCTCTGTAAGGAATTCTGGGTGTCCTGGAATCCCTATGTAGACTAAGATAGCTTTGAACTCACAAAAATCCTCCTAATTCTACCTTTCAAGTGCTGGGATTAAAAGAATATGCCACTGTAACTTGTCTATTCATTCCTTATTTTCATATCAATATTTTACTACTTGTCTTCTCTCTAAATATTTACTTTCTTTCTATTTCTCACTAACTTGATTAATTTAAATAGACCTGGTCTTGATTATCTCTCCAATATCTGGATGATGAATGTAATAGTTAAAAAATTGCACTTTTGTATAATAAATTGATGTTTTCTAATTCATTTTTTAATTAGATATTTTCATTATTTACATTTTAAAGATTATCACCTTTCCTAGTTTCCCTTCCAAAATTCCATTATCCCCTCCCCCCTCCTCCTGCTCCACAACCCACCCACTCCCATTCCTGGCCCTGGCATACCCCTATACAGAGGCATAGAACCTTCACAGGACCTAGGGACTATCCTCCCATTGATGACCAACTAGGCCAACCTCTGCTACATATGCAGCTAGAGCCACAAGTTCCACCATGTGTTTTCTTTCAATGGTGGTTTAGTCCCTGGGAGCTCAGAGGTACTGGTTAGTTCATATTGATGTCCCTCCTATGGAGCTACAATCCTCTTCAGGTCCTTGGGTACATTCTCTAGCTCCTTCATTGGGGATCCTGTGCTCTGTCCAATGGATCAATGTGAGCATCCACTTCTGTACTTGCCAGGCACTGGCAGAGCCTCTCAGGAGACAGCTATATCAGGTTCCTGTCATAAAGCTCCTGTTGGCATCTGCCATAGTGTCTGCCATAGTTTGGTGGTTGTTTATGGGATGGATCCCCAAGTAGTGCAGTCTCTGGATGGTCATTCCTTCAGTCTCTGCGCTGAACTTTGTCTCTATAACTCCTTCCATGGGTATTTTGTTCCCACTTCTAAGAAGGATTCTAAGGTTCTGGGCTAATATCCACTTATCAGTGAGTGCATATCATGTGTATTCTTTTGTGACTGGGGTACCTCACTTAGGATGATATCCTTCAGATCCATCCATTTGTCTAAGAATTTCATAAATTCATTGTTTTTAATAGCTGAGTAGTATGCCATTGTGTAAATGTACCAATTTTCTGTATCCATTTCTCTGTTGAGGGACATCTGGGTTCTTTCTAGCTTCTGGATATTATAAATAAGGATGCTCTGAACATAGTGGAACATGTGTCCTTATTACCTGTTGGAGCATCTTCTGGGTATATGCCCAGCAATGGTATTGCTGCATCTTGCAGTAGAACTATGTCCAATTTTCTGAGGAACCTTCAAATTGATTTCCAGAGTCATTGTACCAGCTTGCAATCCCACCAGCAATGAAGGAGTGTTCTTTCTCCACATCATCACCAGAATCTGTTTTCACCTGAGTTTTTGCTCTTAGCCATTCAGACTGGTGTGAAATGGAATCTCAGGGTTGTTTTGATTTTCATTTCCCTGATGATTAAGAATGTTGAAAAAAATTTAGGTGCTTTTCAACCATTCAGTATTCCTCAGTTGAGAATTCTTTGTTTAGCTCTGTATCCCATTTTTGATCAGATTATTTGGTTTTCTGGAGTCCAACTTCTTGATTTCTTTGTGTATATTGGATATTAGCCCTCTATTGGATTTATGATTGGTAAAGATCTTCCCAATCTGTTGGTTGCCATTTTATCTTTTTGACAGTGTCCTTTGCCTTATAGAAGCTCTGCAATTTTATGAGTTCCCATTTATAGATTCTTGATCTTACAGTAAAAGCCATTGCTTTTCTGTTCAGGAATCTTTCCCCTGTGCCCATATCTTCGATTTTCATTTAAATTAGTGAAGACTAGCATTGACATATATTGTCTTTTAACATCCATTTTAATCATGTTTTGTGTTTGAGAATTTACTTTATGTTCTAACTATGAAAATGTTCTATTGTAACTTGCATGTGCATAATTTTGTTACATATACTTATTTTTTACTAATAATACTCCATCTTCTGTTCCCCAAATATATCTATTTATCCAAAACACATTAAGCTCTTTAGTATAATTATGCTCATTATACATAAAGTTTTTACCTTTTAAACAGACATGATGTGCATACCTGTAGTGCCAGAGCATAGGAAATGTAAGCCAGAAGATCAGGAGTTCAAGGGGAACTTCAGCTGCTTAATAGGTTTGAGATTGGACTGGACAACACGAAAACCTGAATGAGAAAAACAAAACCAAAATGTTTTAACACTTTGGTTTTAATCTATTTCCATTGACAGCCATCTTCATTTACATAAAGTAAAGGTGCATTGTCACTATGTTTATAAGTCTTCCATGCATTTTGGACAATATATCCTGTTTTAAAGCTTCTAACATGTTAAATACTATGAATTTTCAATCAGATAAATCCTGCCACATTACTTTAAAATTAAATATTATAACAACAATTTTTGATACATATATTTTGTCCCTTGCTTAAAAATCAAATGCTATTCCAATTGCCTGTGCTGGAGGCTGTCAGAGGGGAACAGTGCAGAGTGATTTTTGCTGATTGCTTCTGGTGAGTGCATCAAGGTTCCAGTTAATTAAGGATAATTGTAGAGCTGACATGTGTGACAAGGCTGGTGATTATCTGGATAACAATATTGGGCTCACTTCATGGCAAGTGTTAAGTGTGTAAAATGTGTACAAAGCTGCTGAATTAACAATGAATATTAATGGTAAAATAGAGAATGTGAGATAAATACTTAATTTTTATTACTTAATATGGAAGTAACTATTGTTATGGCCAATTTGTAAGTGAAGGGACTGGTAATTGTGAGATAAATTTCTCAGTTGACTCAATTTTTTTTTCTGTAGCCAAAAACATTACAAATAGAACACACTGTACTCAAGTATTTGTACATTGCCGATTTTGTGGATCACCAGTCAAACAATTCAACTGGATGATTAAAATCAGGCAGAAAAAATATCAGTTTAATAGCTATGCATAAATAAATATGAAAGGAATGAAAATACAATTCTCTGAATCTTTGCACATTTTGGCTGAATTCAGAATGTAAAGTTGCTACAGTTATAAGCTAATCTTAACACATTGGTTAATGAGGAAAAAGTAAAAAAAAAAATTCACTATTTTTATACTAACTTTCCTGAACAACTCATTTATCAAAAATATTGTCTAAATAGTTACAATAAGACATTTCAAAATTCTACTTTACTTTATAAATCCCTTTTTTATTCCAAACTGGTTTTTGGAGTATGCTACCCCTAATTTGATATTTTAAATACCTAGAAACAAAATATGTTTCCAATTTAACTTTTTCTGTTTTGGAATATTAAAATTAATGCATTGATATATACTTGGTATAAAATTCAGTTCCCAATATGAAATCATTCATTTTTCCCTTCTAAATAGAATTTTTTAAATTTATTTTTACACTCATTATTACATTCCCTGTCCCCCTACATCCACCCTCCAACTGCTCCACATACCACACATACTCCCCACCCTGTTTCTAAGTGGATGACCCCTTCCCCCACTCCACCTAACCTCTAAACACTGTGGGGCCTCCAGTCACTTGAGGGTTAGGGGCATCATCTCTGAATGAACACAGGCCCAGCAGTCCTCTACTATATGTGTGTTGGGGGCCTCATATCAGCTGGTATATCCTGTCTGTTTGGTAGTCCAGTGTTTGAGAGATCTCGGGGGTCCAGATTAATGGAGACTGCTGGTCCTCCTACAGGATCACCCTTCTTCTCAGCTTCTCTCAGTTTTCCCTAATTCAAAAACTGGGGTCAGCTGCTTCTGTCCATTGGTTGGGTGCAAATATCTGACTCTTGAAGCTGCTTGTTGGATCTTTTGGAGGGCAGTCATGATATGTCCCTTTCTGTGAGTTCTCCATAGCCTCAGTAATAGTGTCAGGCCTTGGGACCTCCCCTTAATCTTATCCCACTTTGGTCCTGTTGGTGGACCTTCTTTTCCTCAGCCACTTCTCCATTTTCATCCCTGTTATTCTTTCAGACAGGAACAATTATGGATCAGAGATATGACTGTGGAATGGCAAATACCTCCCACATTTGATATCGTGTCTCCCTGCTGGATGTGGCTTCTTTAAGTTCCCTCTCTTTACTGTTAGGCCTTCCAAATATAGTCCCTCCATTTGAGTCCTGGGAGTATAGCACCTCCCAAGACTCAGCTGGATATGAACATAGTGGAACACAAGCCCCTGTGGTATGGTGGGTATGGCTACACACACACACACACACACACACACACACACACACACACACACACATATATATATATATATATATATATAAACATAGTGGAACACATGCTCTTGTGATATTGTGGGTATTTATATATATATATATATATATATATATATATATATATATATATATATATATATATATATATATTGGGGGGTATATTTCCAAGAGTTGTATTGCTGGGTCTTCTGATAGATCTATTTCCAATTTTCTGAGGAAACTTCAGATTAATTTCCAGGGTAATTGTACCAGTTTGAAATCCCACCAGCAATGGAGGAGTGATACTCTATCTCCCCATCCTCTCCAACATGTGTTTTCACCTGAGGTTTTGATCTTAGCCATTCTGATTGGTGTAAGGTGGAAACTCAGGTTCATTTTGATTTGTGTTTCTCTGAAAACTACAGACTTTGAACATTTCTTAAGGTGTTTCACAGCCATTTGAGATTCCTCAATTGTAAATTCTTGGTTTAGTTCTATACCCATTTTTGATTGGGTTGTGTGGTTTATTGATGATTATCTTCTTGAGTTCTTTATATATTTTGGATATTAGTACTCTATCATATGTGGGCTTAGTGAAGATTTTTTTCCCAATCTGTAGGTTGTATATTTGTCTTATCAATTATATCCTTTGCCTTACAGAAGCTTTCAAGTTTCATGAGGTCCCATTTGTCAATTCTTGATCTTAGGGCATGAGCCATTGGAATTCTGTTTAGGAAATTTCCCCCTATGCCTTTAAGTTCGAGGCTCTTTTCCACTTTCGCTTCTATTATATTTAGCATATCTGGTTTTATGTTGAGGTACTTAATCCACTTGGACTTGAGCTTTGTACAAGATGACAAATATGTGTCTATTTTCATTTTTCTCCATACAGACAGCCAGTTAGACCAGCACCATTTATTGAAGATGCTTTCTTTTTTCCATTGTATATTTTTGGTATCTTTGTCAAAGATCAAGTGACCATAAGGGTGTGATTTTATTTTTTGGGTCTTGAATTCTATTTCAATGATCAACATGTCTTTCTCTGTACCAATATCATACAGTTTTTTATCACTATTTCTCTGTAGTAAAGCTTGAGTTCAGGGTTAGTGATTCCCCCAGCTGTTCTTTTATTGTTAAGAATTGTTTTCACTATTCTAGGATTTTTGCCTTTTCATATGAATTTAAGAAATTCTCTTTCCATGTTTTTGAAGAATTGTGTTGGAATTTGTTGGAATTTTGCATTCAATCTGTAGATTGCTTTCTGCAGGATAGCTATTTTTACTTTCTTAATTCTGCCAATCCATGAGCATGGGAGATCTTTCCATCTTCTGAGATCTTCTTAGATTACTTTCTTCAGAGACTTGAAGTTCTTATCATGTAGATCTTTCATTTACTTAGTTGGAGTCACACTAAGCTATTTTATATTTGTGATAATTTTGAAGGGTATTGTGTCCCTAATTTCTTTCTCAGCCTGTTTATCCTTTGCGGAGAAAAAGGCCACTGATGAGTTTGAGTTAATTTATATCCAGCTACTTCACTGAAGTTGTTTATCAGGTTTAGTAGTACTCTGTTGGTATTTTGAGGGTCATGTATATATACTATCATATCATCTGCAAATAGTGATATCTTGACTTCTTCCTTTCCAATCTGTATCCCCTTGATCTCCTTTGTTGTCTAATTGCTCTGGGTAGGACTTAAAGTACTATATTGAATAGGTAGGTAGAGAGAGCACAGCCTTGTCTAGTCCCTGATTTCAGTGACATTGGTTCAAGTTTTCTTTAACTTTGGTATTGGGTACCAAAAGGACTATAGAACCACCCTTCTCCTCAGCTTCTTTCATAAGGACCTACAGAATTGTCATTGTGCTCTGTTTCTTTCATCAGGTAGAAGCTCTTAAAGAGGAAACAATCAAGCAGGTGAATGAATTGAACAAAACAGTCCAATAACCTTCTCCAAAATTGGCCATATAAGTGGATAAAAAACAAGACTGGACAAATACAAAAAGGTTGAAATAATCTCATGTATTCTACCAGATCACTACTGACTAAGCCTGGACTTCAGTAACAAAAGAAACAGCAGGAATACCACATGGAAACTGCATAACTATCAGATGGATTATTACTTGGTCAGGGAATAAACAATGAATTTATAGAATTCAATGAAAATGAAGACACAACATACCTAAATTTGCAGGGCACAATGAAATTACTTTACATAAGAAAATTCAGAGCACTGAGTGCTTTCATAAAGTAATTGGAGAGATCCCATACCAACAATTTAACATCACACTCAGTAGCTCTAGAAGATACAGAAGAAAACACATTCAAGAGGAGGAGACTGAAGGATATAGACACACTCAGAGATGAAATCAACCAGGTATAAAGAAATGAAGAGAAAGATACAAAGAATCAACAAAAACAACTGCTGGTTCTTTGAGAAAATCAACATAATAGATAAACCCTTATGCAATCTAACTAAAGGACACAGAGAGAGTATCCAAATTAACAAAAGCAGAAATAAAATGAGGGACAGAAAACAGAAGCTGAGGAAATTCAAAAATCATCATAACCTACTATAAAAGACTATATATATATATAGTGGTATTTGGGGGGAAGCACTTATGTATACCATCATACCATATGAAAATAGTGATACTTTGATTTCTTCCTTTCAACTTTAACAAATCAGTATCCTTCCTTTATACTAATGAGAAACAGGCTGTGAAAGAAATTAGTAAAGCAACATATTTCACAATAGGCACAAATAGTATAAAGTATCTTGGTGTAACTCTTACAAAGAAAGTGAAAGATCTTTTTTTGCAAGGACTTCAAATGCCTGAAGAATGAAGAAGACCTCAGAAGATGGAAAGATCTCTCATGCTCATTCATTGGTAGGATTAACGTAGTGAAAATGTCATCTTACCAAAAGCTATCTACAGATTCAATAGAATTCCCAACGAATAAAAGATATATATATATATCTCCAACAAAAATGGAAAACTTAGATGAAATGGATGACTTTATAGACAGATACCATGTACCAAAGTTAAATAAAGATCAAGTAAACTACTTAACCATCCCATAACCCCTAAGAAAATAGAAATAGTCGTTAAAAAACTCCCAACAACAATAAACCATGACCTGATTGTTTTAGTGGAGAATTCTACCAGACCTTTAAAGAATAGCTACTACCAATAATCCTCAAATTATTCCAATAAATAGAAAATGAAAGTTTACTACCTAATTCATTCTATTAAGCCATAATTTCTCTGATACCTAAACCTCACAAATACCCCAAAAAGAAAGAGAACTTCAGGCCAATTTCACTTATGAATATTGATGGAAAAATACTCAATAAAATTAATGAAAACCAAATCTAAGTACATATAAAAACCATCATCACCCACAATTAAGTAGGCGTTATCCCAAGTATGCAGAGAAAGTACAATATATGAAAAATCCATCAACTTAATACAATATATTAAAAAAAAACTCAAGGAAGAAAGTCACAAGATCATTTCATTAGATGCTGAAAAAAAACTTTTGATGAAATACAACATCAATCCATGTTAAAAATCTTGGAGAAATCAGGAATTTTAGCATATTCCTATACATAATAAAAGCAATATATAGCAAAGCAAAAGCCAAAATCAAATTAAATGGACAGAAACTAGAACCAGTTCTACTAAAAGCCAGGACAAGGCTGCACTCTCTCTACCTATCTATTCAATATAGTACTTGGAGTTCTAGCTAGAGCAATTAGACAACAAACAGGGATTGAGAGGATACAAATTGGAAAGGAAGAAATCAAAGTATCACTATTTTCATATGGTATGATGGTATACATAAGTGCTTCCCCCCAAATACCACCAGAGATACAGCTGATAAAAAACTTTATCAACGTATTAGGATATAAAATCAACTTTAACAAATCAGTATCCTTCCTTTATACTAATGAGAAACAGGCTGTGAAAGAAATTAGTAAAGCAACATATTTCACAATAGGCACAAATAGTATAAAGTATCTTGGTGTAACTCTTACAAAGAAAGTGAAAGATCTTTTTTTGCAAGGACTTCAAATGCCTGAAGAATGAAGAAGACCTCAGAAGATGGAAAGATCTCTCATGCTCATTGATTGGTAGGATTAACGTAGTGAAAATGTCATCTTACCAAAAGCTATCTACAGATTCAATAGAATTCCCAACGAATTCTAACAAAATTCTTTACGGACAAGAAAAAAGTAATTCTCACCTTTGTATGGAAAAACAAAAACCCAGAACTACCAAAATATCTATCAAGAGTAAAAGATCTTCTGAAGGAATCAACATCCTTGACCTCAATACAAAGCAATATTGAAAAAGAAGACAACATGGTATTGGTACAGACACAAGTTGATCAATGTAATAGAATTGAAGATACAGAAATACACACACACACACACACACACACACACACACACAGAGAGAGAGAGAGAGAGAGAGAGAGAGAGAGAGAGAGAGAGAGAAACATGCACATCCTTATGGAAACTTGATCTTTGACAAAGAAGCCAAACAAATCAGTGAAAAAAAAGCAAGTGTCTCCAATAAATGGTATTGATATAACTAGCAGTCTAGAAGAATGAAAATAGATCCTTATTTATCACCTTGAAAAAAACCACCAGTCCAAGTGGATCAAGGACCTCAATGTAAATCAGTTACAATGAATCTAATAGAAGAGAAAGTGGGAAAGAGCCTAGAACTCATTGGCAGAGGGGAAATTCCCTGAGTAGAACAGCAGTGGCCTATCCTCTAAGATCAATAATTGATAAATGGGATGTACTCTAAGGCCAAAGAGGAAAATCTGTAACCTATAGATTGTGAAAAAATTCTTACTAACCCTACATCTGATTGAGGGCTAATATCCAAAATACATAAAGCACTCAAGAAGTTAACCTACAAAAACCAAATATCCCAATTAAAAATGGGGTACTGGGCTCAATGGAGAGTTCACAATAGAAGAATCTCAAATATGCCGGGCGTGGTGGCACACACCTTTAATCCCAGCACTTGGGAGGCAGAGACAGGCAGATTTCTGAGTTCGAGGCTAGCCTGGTCTACAAAGTGAGTTCCAGGTCAGCCAGGGCTATATAGAGAAACTCTGTCTCGAAAAACAAAAACAAAAAAACAAAAAAAAAAAAAAAAAGAAGAAGAATCTCAAATAGTCCAGAAGCACTTAAAAAAATGTTCAAAGTTCTTAGTCTTCAAAGCAATGCAAATCAAAAAGATCCTAAGATTCCATCTCACACCAATCAGAATGGCTAAGATCAAAAACTCAAGTGATGGCACACACTTGCTCGGATATGGAGAAGGAGTAACACTCCTCCATTGCTGGTGGGATTGGAAACAGGTACAAACTTTCTGGAAATCAACCTGGAAGTTCCTCAGAAAATTAGAAATAGTTGTACCTGAAGTACCTACTATACCACTCTTAGACATATACCCAAAAGATGTACCACCATAGCACAAGGACCATGTGCCCCATTATGCTCACAAAACCCTTATTTGTAATAGTCAGAAGCTGGAAACCACCCAGGTATCTCAACCGAAGAAAAGATACAGAAAACATGGTTTGATTACATAATGGAATAGTATTCAGCTTTTAAAAATGTGTTTTACAGGCAAATAAATGAAACTAGAAAATACCACCCTGAGTGAGGTAACCCCCACACAAAACTACCTGTGCAGTATGTACTCACTGATAAGTGGATATTAGCGAATAAGTACATAAAACCTAGGATACAGTCCAAAGACCATAAGAAGTGCAACAACCAAAATGGCACAAGTGGGGATGCTTCAATTTCACTTAGAAGCGGTAAAGTAATAATCATGTGAGACAGAGGGAGGAAGAGACCTAGGTGTCAAGGGGAGAAAGAAAAAGAAGTACAGGATCAGGTATGGGGGGGGCAGGAGAGAAGACAAGATAGACAGTAGAACGAATGGAAATATGCAGACTTGCAGGAAGGCAGGGGGGACCCTCTAGAAAATACCAAAGACTCCACAAGCAATAGTCTCTCAGCACTCAGTGGGGGAGGGACCTTAGCCAAAATGCCCAACAATGGGGAGTACACCTCTAGTAGATTGAAAGGGCCTCAAGTGAAACAACAGGGTTACACACCCACAGTCAGAACTTCTGACCCAAAATTGTTCTTTTCTAAAAGAACTTCAGGGACAAAAGTGGAGAGGAGAGTGACTAATGACTGGTCCAATGACTGGTCCAAGTTAGGATTCATCTCATGGGGTTTGGTGTGGGCACCAAGGCCTGATGCTCTTATTGATGCTATGGTGTGCTTGCAGATTGGAACCTAGCATGACTGTTCTCTGATAGACACTACCAACAGCTGATTGAGACAGAAGCAGATACCTACAACCAACCATTGGACTGAAGTCAGTGATCCCCTAAATTGGGGAAGAATTGAAAAAGCTGAAAGTGAGGATGACCACATAGGAAGACCATGAGTCTCAACTAACCAGGACCCCAAGAAACTCCTAGAGACTGAGCCACCTACAAAGTAGCATATAGGGACTGCTCTGAGGCACTAGGCACATATATAGCAGAGGACTCTCTGGAGTGATCTCAGTGGGAAAAGATGTGCTTAATCCTTGAGAAAATTGAGGCTCTAGGGAAGGGGGAGGACTGTTGGAGCAGAGCATCTTCACAGAGGCAAGGGGGGAGGAGGAATGGGATAAGGAACTGTGAGAAGGGGGAGTTGGGGTTATAGCTGGGAGCACCAAACACTAAATACAAGAAACTGGAATATTTCTATCTTATGAGGCAGTAATATGATATGAACACTCTGGCAAAAAGCCTATAGACTGTCTCCCTTATCTACACTGTGTTCCAGCTAACAGAGCCTGATTTCAGAAGACCAGATGGCCAGGAGAATGAATGGAAATATGCAGCTTTGCAGGGAGAATGTCTAGTCAATCTCCCTCTTTTAGTGATATTCACTCTTTGTCTTTTCACTGTGAGAGAGAGGCAAAGCCTAAAACATTTCCTGGCATTCCTGTTGGCTCTGGTAACTCCAGGCTGAGGCCTGGCTCTCTCTGCTAGGCTGTGCCACCACTGCTGATTCATATTTGCTATCCTGACTCTATCAACCTATACTACTGGTATACCTTTGAAGTGTTTCTGAGTGGATCAAGTTACCTCTGCTGACCTGTGAACTGAACTGCCAATATCCTGACAACACAGTTCAGATTTGTTCCAAAGAACTATTTCTAAGCAGGTCTACTTTCCCTATATCTTTTCTTTTCCACTACCTATGGTGTTTGGTGGGCTAGAAGGGAGTTTAAAGGGTTGAATCATCATCATTAAAAGTACAGATTTAAAAAACATTAAAGGTACAGCTTTGTCTAGCTTGTTGATCTTCTCAAAGAACTGGATCTTGTTTTGTTAATTCTTTGTATTGATTTCTTTCTTTCTAAATGATTGATTTTAGCCCTAATTTTGACTACTATCCAACTTCCTCTCCTCTTTGGTGCGTTTGCCTCTTCTTCTTCTTCTTCTTCTTCTTCTTCTTCTTCTTCTTCTTCTTCTTCTTCTTCTTCTTCTTCTTCTTCTTCTTCTTCTTCTTCTTCTTCTTCTTCTTCTTTTTTCCTTAGAGCTCTCGGGAGTACTTTAAATTGCTGGTATGGGATCTTTTTAATTTCTTTATGGAGGCATTTATTACTATGAACTTTCCTTTTAGCACTGATTTCATTGTGTCCCACAAATTTGGTTATGCTGTGCTTTTGTTTTCATTGAATTCTCGAAAATCTTTAATTTCTTGATTTCTTCCCTAACTCCGAGATCATTGACTCGATAGATGTTTTTTAAAGGCCTCTATAACTTTTATAAGATCAGATTTAAGGTCATGTTCTTGTGCTTTGGATTTGTTAGGGTATGCAGGGCTTTATCTAGTAGGTATATTTCATTGGTTTTTGTTGATAGTGTTCTTTTGAGGGTATTTAGCCATCTGGATGGCTTTAGTCTTAAAATGGTCCAGTTGTAGTAGGTACTTGAAAGGAGCTTGACCTCAGTGGTCCTGGGATGGCAGTTCTCTGATGGGTATCCTTGGCTTGTATGGTACCACATCTGCAGGTCTGTATGGTTCAGGATCCACTGATCTGATGAATGTGGGCAGGAGGGATCAGGGGAATGGAGGTCTGCTTGAGCTAGCTGGTTGCACAAGGCAGTTTTGTATGCCCAGAGTACTCAGCAAGCAGGGGGGATGTGTGGGGAACAGGAAAATGACCTGTGTGGTTCAGGCTCACCATGTCTGATGAAGCTGCAAGGGGAGGTGGTGGGAGAATGAAGGTCTCCCTGGGATAGCAGACTGCTCTGAGCAGCTAGGTTTGCCCCAGAGGACTCAACAAGCTGGGGAGATAGATGAGGGAGGGAAGCTTACCTGTAAAGTTTGTTAAAAAGAGATATACTTAGTAGATAACTGTCCTCAAATCATCAGTGATCTGATAAATGTGGCATTTAAAGTGATTTACAAAAAAATTCTTCCTATTATTGAGAGAAACACCTCATCTTAGCAGGAACCCTAAAGTTTCCAAAGAAGATAGATGAGGTACAATTACTATATCTGAATTGTGGAAACATTAATCACTTTCCAAAACTTCCCCAAAAATTGCCTCCCCCTGGGGCTCTGATCAAACGGTGGGTACTTTAAAATTGAGTGTCCATTTTCTTAGTTGATTCTCCATATTAAATTTTGTCAGACCTGGATCTGGCACCTGAAGACCAGTGCCGCTCTGTATAGTAGCTGAAGATTAAATGCTTTTATCATTGAAGCCTTAAGTGGATTCAAGCATACCTGTCTGGGTGCCATTATGCTGATGGCATTGAGATCCCAATATAAACATGTACCCATCACAGAGTCAAGGATTTGACTCTGAATGCAACTCAAGGGGGAAGTGCTGTAGATAAATTATAAGCCAATTTTAAATTAATGTGTGTAAGACATCTTTAAAAATGACCATTCTGGTGCTGCTCAGGCTCAGATAGGCTGCAAACGTGGGGAGTGAGCTGGTGATTAGTTGAAACCCATCTGGGACTACAGAGCTAGTCCAGGAAAACCACCAGTAAAACAGCATCTGGTCTGGACAGCAAGCTAGCCTGAGATGATCACAAGTCGTACACTGCACACTACTAAGAAGACAGACCATGTCAGCCATGACCCCTATCTGGTGGGGCATAGCACTGTCAGTGCCAACCCTCTGAACTTTACCCCAGGCATATTTATATTCTTGAGATTTTGTTTGTTACCCAAGATTAAAAAGGGGGTGGGGGTAAACCTCCTTAGTTTCAAGAAAGGAATATGTAGTACTTTATAAATTAAATAAAAAAGTAGTGATGTTTTCTTACTTATTTATTTTTTGTTTGTTTTTCTTTTTGGATTTTCTCAGACTCTGTTGTTATGTCTCCCTTCTCATTTTGGATTTTCTTAATTAGGATACTGTCCCTCAGCACTCTAGTTAGTCTGGCTAAGGGTTTTTCTATCTTATTGATTGTCTCAAAAAAAAAACGAGCTTCTCATTTGGATGAATCTTTGTAGAGTTAATCTTTGTTTCCACTTGGTTGATTTCAGCCCTGAGTTTGATTTTTCCTGCTGTCTACTCCTCATATGTGAACTTGCTACCTTTCATTCTACACTTTTAGGTGTGCTGTCAAGCTGCTAGTGTATACTTTCTCCAGTTTCTTTTTGGAGATACTCAGAGATATGAGTTTCCCTTTCAGAACTGATTTCATTGTGTCCCATAAGTGTACCTATGTTATGGTTTCATTTACATTAAACTCTAAAAAGTATTTAATTTCATTTCTTCCTTGACAAAGTTATCATTGACTAGAGTGTGGTTCAGCTTCCACATGTATGTGGGCTTTCTATTATTTATGTTGTTATTGAAGATCAGTCTTAGTTCATGGTGATCTGATGGGACAAATGAGATTATTTCAATATTTTTATATGTGTTGAAGCCTGTTTCATAACATACGGTCAGTTTTGGAAAAGGTACAGTGAGGTGCTGAGAAGAAGGTTTATCCTTTTGTTTTAGGATAAAATATTCTATAGATATCTGTTAAATCCATTTGGTTCATAACTTCTGTTAGTGTCCATGTGTCTCTGTTTACTTTCTGATTCCATTATCTGTCCATTGATGAGAGTGTGGTGTTGAAGTCTCCCAATATTATTGCATGTGGTGCAATTTGTGCTTTGAGGTTTACTAAAGTTTCTTTAATGAATGTGGGTACCCTTGCATTTCAAGCATAGATGTTCAGAATTGAGAGTTCATCTTGGTAGATTTTATCTTTGATGATTATGAAGTGTCCCTCCTTGTCTTTTTTGATAAAATTAGGATGAAATCAATTTTATTCTATATTAAAATGGCTACTCCAGCTTGTATCTTGGGACCATTTGCATGAAAAAAAATGTTTTCCAGTCCTTTATTCTAAGGTAGTTTCTGTGTAGCTGAGATGGGTTTCCTGTATGCAGCAACATATTGGCTCCTGCTTTTATAGCAAGTTTGTGGGTCTATGTCTTTTTATTTGGGGATTGTTTCCATTGATATTAAGAGATATTAAGGAAAAGACATTGTTGCTTCCTGTTATTTTTGTTGTTAGAGTTGGGATCCTGTTTGTGTTACTATCTTCTTTAGGTTTCTTGGAAGATTACATTCTTGCTTTTTCTAGGGCATAGTTTCCCTCCTTGTGTTGGTGTTTTCCCTTTATTATCCTTTGAAGGGCTGGATTCGTGGGAAGATATTGTGTGAATTTGGTTTTGTCATAGAATACCTTGTTTTCTCCATCTATGGTAATTGAGAGTTTTGCCTGGACTGGCATTTGTGTTCTCTTAGGGTCTGTATGACACTTCTCCAAGATCGCTTTCATAGTCTCTGCTGAGAAGTCTGGTGTAATTCTAGTAAGACAGCCTTTATATGTTACCTGCCATTTTTCCCTTAATGCCTTTAATATTCTATCTTTGTTTATTTCATATGGTGTTTTGATTATTATGTGTCAAAGGGAATTTCTTTTCTGGTCAAGTCTATTTGGAGTTCTGTAGGTTTCTTGTATGTTCATGGGCATCTCTGTCTTTAGGTTAGGGAAGTGTTTTTTTCTAAAATTTTGTTGAAGATACTTACTGGCCCTTTAAGCTGAAAATCTGTGTCTCATCTATACCTATTATCCTTACGTTTGTTCTTCTCATTGTGTCCTTGATTTCCTGGATGTTTTGAGTTAGAATATTTTTGCATTTTGTATTTACTTTGTTATTTACCATGTTTTCTGTGTAATCTTCTGCACCAGAAATTCTCTCTTCCATCTCTTGTATTCTGTTGGTGATGTTTGCATCTATGGTTCCTGATTTCTTTCCTAGGATTTCTATCTCCAGAGTTGTCTCCCTTTGTGATTTCTTTATTTTTTCTACTTACCTTTTTACATCCTTGATTTTTTTTTTTTTTTTGCAATTTCTTCACCTGTTTGGTTGAGTTTTCTTATAATTCTTTAAGGGGTTTTTATGTATCCTCTTTAAGGGCTTCTACATGTTTATCTGTGATCTCTTGAACTTCTTTAATGGAGTTTTTAATGTCCTTTTTTTTTTTTTTTGGTACTTCCTCTTTAAGAGCTTTTACCAGTTTACCTGTGTTTTCCAGTCTTTCTTTAAGGGAGTTATTAGTGTCCTTCTTAAAATCCTCTACCAGCATCATGAGATATAATTTTAAATCTGAATCTTGCTTTTCCAGTTTGGTGTGATATCCAGGACTCGCTGTCTTGGGAGAACTGGATTCTGATGATGCCAAGTAGCCTTGGTTTCTGTTGGTAAGATTCTTGCATTTGCCTTTTGCCATCTGGTAATTATTGGTGTTTAATGTTCTTGTTGTCTCTGCCTGGATCTTGCTCCTCCTGTGTCAGCACTCCTGGGAGACCAGCTCTCCCCTGGCAAGACCAGTGCACAGAGTGCTGAGGAATATCCCTACCTCATTGCTGCAGATGTAGGCCTGTAGGATCCTGTTCCATCTACTCTGTTGCTTCTACAGCCTGTGTACTCCTGAGTGGATCCTCCTTAGAGACAGACTAGAGAGAAGATTTTCTTTATTCAATATAGAGAGTGTGTCAATGATTCAGTGAAATCTAAAAGCATATATTGGGTTTATCATTAGTTATCCTTATGATTTTATCAAAGCTACTTAAACATTTTAGAATTGTAGTATTCTTTCCAATAAAGGAATATAATATCAAATATTTTGGTAAGTTTTCAAGAGTTGAAATTATTCCTTCTCGGGATGCAGATTAAGTAGAAATATAATATTCTGGACTAGTCATTTAAAGCACCAGGCCAAAATAAAATTAATAGTAAGCTTTTAATCATTTGCCACAATAATGCAAAAAAAGAAAACATTAAACTCAGAAAGTGCTAATTCTCCCCCATTTAACCAACATGCATTTTAGGCATTGTTCCTTCCTTTTTCCCATGGAAGCATATTTTCTAGTGACTTTTGGATCATCCAAGATGTAGAAATGGCTTCACTGTTTAGGAAACTAATTAGAATGTTATGCCACACTGTTCTATGAAGCTGGGTACTTGGGAAAAGGAAGAGAAAATAAAAGAAAATATGCATATATATATATATATACCGAGAACTGAGCATGGTTTTTGAATGGAGAAAACTTGCCATTTGCTCTCCACTAATCTTCTCTGGCTCATAAAGAGGTTTTGGTAGAGTTAATCAAGATAAATACCCATCAAGGGCCCATATGCAAAATCATCTGAAAGAAGGTGGCTTGAATATAAATGCAGGTCTATTTTCTCTCCAGAGACTCTTTGAGGCAGGTCCACTCAGGATCACACAGGCCTCAGAAGAGGCATAGCATCTGGGACAGAATCATATGGGCCTATATCTACAGAAAGGAGGTGTGGCTGTTCCTCAACCCTCTGTGCACTGGTTATAACAGGAGAGAGCTTGCCTCCCAGGAGTGCAGACACAGGCTTACAGACTCACAGGAGGAACAAGCTCCAGCCTGAGAAAACAAGAACATCAAACACCAATAATTACCAGATGGCAAAAGGCAAATGCAAGAATCTTACCAACAGAATCCAAGGCTACTTGGCATCATCAGAGTCCAGTACTCCCACCACAGAGAGGTCTGGATATCACAACACACCAGAAAAGCAAGATTCAGAATTAAAATCACATCTCATGATGCTTGTAGAGGATTTTAAGAAGGACATTAATAACTCCCTTAAAGAAATACTGGAAAACACAGGTAAAGCCTATGGAATTAAAAGAGAACACAGGTAAACAGGTAGATGCCCTTAAATAGGAACCCCCCACCCCCCAAAAAAAAAATTACAGGAAAACACAACCAAACAGGTGAACGAATTGGACAAAACCATACAGGATCTAAAAATTGGAGTAGAAAAAAATGAATAAATGACAAAGGGAGACATCTCTGGAGATAGAAAACCTAGGAAAGAAAGCAGGAGCCATAGAGGCAAGCATCACCAACAGAATATAAGACATGGAAAATTGACTCTCAGATGCAGAAGTTTACATAGAAAACATTGACACAACAATCAAAGCAAATGCAAAATGCAAAAAGATCCTAACTCAAAACATCCAGGATATCCAGGTCACAATGAGAAGACCACAGCTAAGGATAATAGGTATATATGAGAATGAAGATTTTCAGCATAAAGGGCTAGTAAATATTTTCAACAAAATTATAGAAGAAAATTTCCCTATTCTAAAAAAGAGATGCACATGAACATAAAAGAAGCATATAGAATTCAAACTAGACTGGACCAGAAAAGAAATACACCCCCCCACCCGAGACATATATTAAACAAAACACTAAATTCACTAAACAAACAAACAAAAAGAATATTAAAAGCATTAAGGGAAAAAGGTCAAGTATTATATAAAGGCAGTCTTACTAGAATTACACCAGACTTCTACGAAGAAATTTTAAAATCCAGAAGATCTTGGAGAGATGTCATGCAGATCCTAAGAGAACAAAAATGCCAGCCCAAGCTACTATACCCAGAAACGCTCTCAATTTCCATAGATGGAGAAACCAAAATATTCCATAACAAATCCAAATTCACACAATATCTTCCATGAATCCAGCCCTTCAAAGGACAATAATGGGAAAATTCCAACACAAAGAGAGAAACTAAGCCCTAGAGAAAGCAAGAGATTAATCCTTCAGCAAACCTAAGAGAAGACAGCTGCAAGAAAAGAATTCCAACGCTAACAACAAAAATAACAGGAAGCAACAATTACTTTTCCTTAATATCTTTTAACATCAATGGACTCAATTCCCCAATAAAAAACATAGACTAACAGACTAGCTACATAACCAGGACCCAACATTTTGCTGCATACAGGAAACCCACCTCAGGGACAAAGACAGACACTACCTCAGAGTAAAAGGCTGGAAAACAGTTTTCCCAGGACACGATCCCAAGAAAGAAGCTGGACTATCCATTCTAATATTAAATAAAATCATAGCTAGAGGCAATGTTTATATAATTTACTAAAAAGAAAAAAATACCCAGCTTTGTAATCAAAGTGAGGTATTTAGTATTTTAGTTATTAAGTTCTGTTCTGTTAATTCAAGCCTAGTAAGAATTTTCCTTATCCTTTCCTTCTCCTAAGTTTTTTTTTTATTTAGAACCTGAAGAAGGGTACCAAAAAATTAGAAAAAAATTTAAACTACAGTGAAGGCCTAGAAGAAATCAAGCCATCCTGCTTTTTCTGGTTTACAGCAATAAATAAAATCACATGTTTCAGTGATAAATTAGATATAGGTTAAATTTTTTTAAAAAAATGTCAATTCACTGAAATCTTTTTTGATACTTGCTACTATTTAATGGTTTAAAGTCACTAAAATGTCTTTAATGACAAATATACTCAAATAAATACCAATTATTAAGAAATAATATGATTATAATTTGCAGCTTCATGCTGATTAAAGAAAAATTAATTTTTATACTTTGTTTACTGATTCATTATTTTACTAACATTTATCATTGTGATTTGTAGCAATTTGTTTCTATAACAGAAATATTTGATGGAAACAACAGATTGCAATGCAAAATTTGACATATTCATGTGAAAAATAATAAGTATCTTGTAATGAACTCTTTGGATTCAGTCATTAAATATAATGATTTAACTTGACAAAATACAATTATGATCATATTATTAAGAAAAAAAGATGTCCAGAGGTTTATACTATAAGCCGTGACAACTTAAATACATAAGAAACTCCCATTTCAGGGGATCTGATGTGTCTACTGACTTCTGTAATCCTTTACATACCGATGATACCCGTAGATATAGCGAATCACATACACATTCATATAAATAAATACATATTTTTTGCATAAAATAAAGGGTTGCATATGGGCTAGATTTTCCTTAATTTCTCATAAGGAATCTTTCAGCTCCATCATTACTTTGCTGCTTAATTTCTTTTTTAAAATTTTGGAATTTTATGTATTCATGTATTTCATAATACATTACATAATATATACATTGTTTCAATAAATAAATATGGTCTTATTAAATATATGGAATCAAGCAAAATAATACAATGATTAATTTACCAATAGCCAATTTCCCATATTTTAAATTGTTGAAGTTATTAGAACATATTAAACGAGTGTAGCTAATTAATTAGACTTCTCTCACTTCTAGGTGCATGAGCAAGTAAAATTAATGAAACGAAAATGTTCAAAGTGCAAAAGTGTTAATAGGAAGCTTTTTGAAGGTTTTGCAAAATGCCATGATACAATAATTACTTTTTACATAATTCTTGTTTGTCCCTTTGGGTTAAATGCAAACGATTATCAAATTAATATTTTAGTGAGTATAATAGCAACTCCACCACTTTACTCCTACCTGAATTCCGCTAAAGTACAGCATTAGCTCAAAAGGCAAAATATATCTTCCAATTAAAATTCTTCACAAGAATTTTATTTTAGTGTTGTCATGCTATCACTTTGATAATTTTAGGTTCAGGTTCTAACATTCTGCCAATGAAATTTGAGACACATTTAAGGGCAGACACTAAAGGCAAACTATTGATCTTTCTTCCTATCCCTTTAGCATCTGTTTTCAAAATTGACAATCTGATGTAAGCATTTTTTAAGATAGACAACTAATCATAAGTTTCAACATAAGAAATGAATATAATTATATCCAGAAGACCTGTATAATGACAAGGCCAGTTTACATGCCAGAGTAGATGGCAGAAAGCTTACAGGGTCCTACCCCTAGATGAACTGCTGCAGGCATTTAATCACTGCTGAGAAGGGAAAATACATCTTCTCCCAGGACAAACTTCCTTATTGGTTTTCTAGTATTGGATTGTAAGCCCTAAATTTATACAAACAACATTAGATAGAATTAGAATATTCGATAGTTATATTTGTTAATGTAAATATGCATATAAATATAGATACATATTATATATATAGACATACATATCTGTAGCATTAATAACTTTAAGAACTTGTGACTTTTTAGAGAGAGCAATGGGGACTTTTGAGGGGGAAGAGAGAGGACTGAGAGAAGTCATGTAAATAAAATATTCATATATAAAAATCTAGAAACCCAAATTAAAAATAAGAAAAATGAATATGATTTTTTTCCATAATGAATATTTTGTATTTTGATTATGATATAATAATTATCTTTTAAAACTGTGTGATTTAGATTTATATTTTGCCATCACTAAAACTATGTAAATAGTGAAAGAATGTCAATAGGAACTCCAGACTTTCTTCTCCTGGGGAAATATTTAAGGGCTATCTAAAGTAACATAATAGAAACTTTTGACATCTGTAAATGGAAGAAGCAAAACTTAAAAGGGAGATAATATGATGTACTCCTTTTTAAATTATTTTTTCTTATATGGAGAGAAACTTGAAGTGATCGCATTAAAATAAGGGACAAGACAAGGCTGCTCAATCTCCACATACCTATTCAATATAGTAGTTGAAGTTCTAGCAAGAGCAATTAGTCAAGCAAAAGGAGATCAAAGGGATACAAATTGGAAAAGGAGGAAATCAATATATGACTATTTGCAGATGATGTGGTAGTATAGGTAAGTGATCTCTAGAAATCTAGGAGAGAAATCTTACGGCTGATAAAAAAGACTTCAGCAAAGTGTTTGTATACATAGTTAACTTCCAAACAAATCAGTAGCTTTCCTCTACTCAAAGGTTAAATGCGCTGTCAAAGAAATTAGGAAACAGCTGGGCATGGTGGCACATGCCTTTAATCCCGGCACTTGGGAGGCAGAGGCAGGCAGATTTCTGAGTTTGAGGCTATCCTGGTCTACAAAGTGAGTTCCAGGACAGCCAGGGCTATACAGAGAAACCCTGCTTCAAAAAACCAAAATAATAATAATAATAATAATAATAATAATAATAATAATAATAATAATAATAATTAGGAAGTGAAAATGACATCCTTTACAATAGTCACAAATAATATGAAATCTCTTGGTGTGATTCTAACCAAGCAAGTGAAAGATCGGTTTGACAAGAACTTCAAGAATCTGAAGAAAAACTGAAGAAGACCTCAAAAGTTGTAAATATCTCCCATGCTTGTGAATTACCAGGATTAACACAGTAAAAATCGCCATCTTGCCAAAAACAATCTACAAATGCAGTGGAATACCCATCAAAATTCCATCTCAATTCTTCAAAGAGCAAATATCAAATTTATCTAGAATAACAAAAAACTCAGAATATCAAAAAAACATAATCAACAATAAAAGAACTTCTGGGGGAGTCACCATCCCTGATCTCAACATATACTACAGAGAAATAGTGACTCAGAGAGACAAACAGGTAAATAGATGAAGTAGAATTGAAGACCCAGAAATGAACCCACACACTTATGGTCACTTTGTCTTTGAAAAAGGAGTCAAAACCCGTAATCATATTAAATGTGTCATGTTTTCATTGTCGGGGCATATTTGGGAGGAGATTTACTGCAACAGTCATTTTTACTATATTAATCCTACTAATCCATGAGCATGGAAGATCTTTCCTTCTTCTAAGATATTCTTCATTTTCTTTCTTCAGTGACTTGAAATTCTTGTCATGCAGGTTTTCAATTGCTTAGTTAGAGTCACACCAAGGTATTTTATATATTTTTTTCATTATGTACAATGTTTTAGTATGTTGTGACTTCATTTTCATTAAATTCTAAAAAGTCTTTAATTTGTTGCTTTACCTTTATCATTGACCAAGTTATCATTGAATAGAGTGTTTTCAGTTTTCACGTGTATGTGGGCTTTCTACTATTTTTATTGTTATTAAAGACCATCCTTAATCCTTGATGATCTCATAAGATGCATGAGATTACTTCAATCTTCTTGTATCTGTTGAGGCCTATTTTGTGACCAAGTCTATGGTCAATTTTGGAGAAGGGACCATGAGGTGCTGAAAATAAGGTATACTCTTTTGTTTTAGAATAAAATGTTTTCTAAACATCTGTTAAACCCATTTGGTTCATAACTTCTGTTAGTTGAACTGTTTCTCTATTTACTTTCTGTTGCCATGATCATTGATAAGAGTATGGTTGTGAAGTCTTCTACAATTATTGTGTGTGGTACAATGTGTGCTTTGAGCTTTACTAGACTTTCTCTAATGTATGTGGATGCAGTTGAATTTGCTTCATAGATGTTCAGAATTGAGAGCTCATCTTGGTAGATTCTACCTTTGATGAGTATGAAGTGTCCCTCCTTGTCATTTTTGATAACTTTAGGTTGAAAGCCAATTTTATTAGATATTCAAATGGCTACTCCACCTTGTTTCTTGGAAACATTTGCTTGGAATGTTGTTTTCCAGCCCTTTATACTCAGGTATTGTCTGTCTTTGCCACTGAGGTGGGTTTCCTGTATGCAGAAAAATGTTGAGTCCTGTTTACTTATGCAGTCTGTTAGTCTATGCCCCCCCCCCCATCAGGAATTGAGTCCATTGTTATAAGAGATATTAAGGAAAGTGATTGAAGCTTCCTGTTATTTTTCTTGTTAGGGATAGAATTATGTTTATGCAGCTATCTTCCCTTTGGTTTGTTAAAAAAAACATTATTTTCTCAATATGTCTAGGGTGTAGTTTCCCTTCTTGTGTTGGCATTTTTAATTTATTATCCTTTGAAAGGTTGTATTTGTGGGAAGATACTATGTAAATTTGATTTTGTCATGAAATATCTTGGTTTCTCCATTTATGGTAATTGTGAGGTTTTCTGGGTATAGTAGTCTGGGCAGGCATTTGTTTTCTCTTAGGGTGTATATGACATCTGCCCAGTATCTTCTAGCTTTCATAGACTCTAGTGAGAAGTCTGATGTGATTCTGATAGGTCTGCCTTTATAAGTTACTTTACCTTTTCCATTACTGCTTTTAATATTCTTTATTTTGTGCATTTGGTGTTTTGGTTATTATGTGACTGGAGGAATTTCTTTTCTGGTCTAACCTATTTGGAGTTCTGTAGGCTTCTTGTATGTTCATGAGCATCTCTTTCTTTATATTAGGTAAAATTTTTCTATAATTTTGTTAAGGATATTTACTGGTCCTTTAAGTTGGGAATCTTCACTCTCTTCTATACCTATTATACTTTGTTTGGTCTTATGATTTTGTCCTGTATTTGCTGGATATTTTGGGTTAGGGCTTTGTGCATTTTGCATTTTCTTTGACTGTTGTTCAATGTTTTCTATGGCATCTTCTGTGCATGAGATTCTCTCTTCTATCTCTTGCATGCTGTTGCTGATGCTCGTATACATGACTCCTGATTTCTTATGTTTTCTATCTCCAGAATTGTCTCTCTTTGTGATTTCTTTATTGTTTCTATTTCCATTTTTAGATCTTGGATGGTCTTGTTCATTTCTGTCACCTGTTTGAATGTGTTTTCCTGTAATACTTTTAAGAATTTTTGTATTTCATATTCAAAGGCTTCTACCTGTTTACCTGTGTTCTCTTGTGTTTCTTTAAGGGACTTATTTATGTCCTTCTTGAAGTCTTCTATCAGTATCATGAGATGTGATTTTAGATCCAAATCTTGCATTTCCAGTGTGTTTGTGTATCCAGGACTTGCTGTTGTGGGAGAACTGGATTCTGATGATGCCAAGTAGCCTTGTTTTCTGTTGGTACTGTTATTGTACTTGCCATTCACTGTCTAGTTATCTCTGGTGTTAGTTGGTCATGCTGTCTTTGGTTTGAGCTTGTCTCTCCTGTGGGCCTGTAATCCTGTGTCAGCACTCCTAGGAGACCATGTCTCCCCTGTCAGGACCCATGTACACAGGGCTGTGGAACAGCCCCAGCTCCTGTGTGCAGATGGAGGCCCAAAGAACCCTGTCCCAGCTGCTCCACTGCTCCTAAGCCCTGTGTACTCCTGGCTGGTCCCACCTTAGACCCATATAACACATCTAAGTAACGGTTTCCCTTCACTCAGTTCCTCCTATCCTCTCCATCTGCTTTGTTCCTCAGATCTACTCCTCCTATATACTAGTAGCTTGGTATTTGTATATTATTTATTTTTTGTTTTCATGTACAAAATAGATGTTAAAATATAAATATTTTAATGTATTTTATATTTATCTATGTAATTATGTGCATCAATGACTTTTACTACTTTATATGGATTCCATTTAGACTATAGAATTATTTCATTTCATAGTGAGGATTGCCCTTCATATTTCTTTGATGAATAATGTCATTCATATTAATATTATTTTGCCAAAGAATATCTTAGCTCAGAATGTTATTTTTGCTTGATGTAGAATTTCTATCATTCCAAAAATATTAATATGTTCACTGTAAAATTTTCTTATGAAAACTCAGCAGTTAATCTACAATGATACTTATCTGATATCATATAATTCTTGTCATTTCAGGTTTTGTTGTACTTGGATAGCTTAGTTATAATTTTTATACATATAGATCTCTTTGAGAAAATTGATGTTTGTTAACACTCATAAATATGAGTATTATATATTTTCATCTAAAATAGGAAGTTAATATTTTTAAAGTGTATTTACTCATTCTTTTTCATTTTCATTGCCCTTTTAGATTTTCAATTGAGATTATGTCAATGTATTGAGTGTCTGTCGCAATCTGTGAGACTCTGTTAATTTTGGTTTGAATAATGGCAACTATAATTACTAAACTGTAATTGCTGGCATCAAATATATGATCCCGCTGTCTCAGCTTCCTGATAGCTATGATTAGAAGTATGCTGTCAGTACTTTTAATACCTGTCTGCATGTTTAAGTTAAACATTAGTTTTTTGTTTCATATTTCTACCATGTTCTTCAAATTGAAGTATCTCAAATTCTGGAACAGTTTATATTGACATTTTTCACTCTTTTTATTGTTTCTAAGGTGAGTCATGTGTTTTTAGGCTTCCTTGCCTACCATTTTCGAAGTTCTCTATTTGTTTTGTGAATATATAACATATGGATATGTACAACATATATCTCAATTCTTTGTTAATTGCAGTAAATAATTAGTTGCCAGAATGCAGAAAAAAAAAAGTGGTATGTGTTTGGTATTTTTTCTTCTCAAAATCGTTTAGTTATGGGCTGGAGAAATGGTTTATTAAGAACATCTGTTGCTCTTCCACAAGATCCCAGATCAGTTCCCAGAATTCCTATTGGATGGCATTTTGCACTTCTGTAATTCAAGCTCCAAGGGATCCAACATTCTCTTTTTCCAGCTGGAGATATAGTACTCATATACACATACACACCTATACAAAGAAATAGACACACACACAAAAAGAGAGAGACAGAGACAGAGAGACAGAGAGACAGAGAGACAGAGAAAAAAAGAGACAGATACAGGGAGGAGAATCTCTCATACCAAGAAATAAATAAAAATTTTTAAATAGTATATTTAATTACAATCAGGTATCATTTAATCTCATGGTTTCACATCTAAGATACTTCAAATATATTCTACCAAATGATAAGTGTGACATAAGGATGTTGTTCTTAGACACATGGAAAGGTGTCACCTTAAAGTGCATTGGTAGACAATATTAGATCCTCAGATTTAAGATAAGAAAGTCCAGCAAAGTTTATAGAAAATGGTCAATTTTACATGTATTTCTCTTAACTATTTTTTATTTCTATTTGATCCTACCACATTTTTATATTTTATATCTGTGCCAAATTTGCTATTACATTTATAACTTAAGTTGTTCTTGAATTAATCAATTAAGATTTTGTGAGACAGAGTCTCACTTATTATATAACATGACCTAAAACTTGATATGCAGTCCAGACTTTTATCAAATATATAGTTTTTCTGATTCAACCTTTTGCCATTTTTTATTACTGGAGTACAGCTTTTACTTTAATATCTGTCTGAACATTAACTTTTGAGAGTTGCCTTTCTGTTTTGTCTAACTTTATGAACTGGTTAGCTATTATATGTTCCATTTAATTTTATGTTAGCAATGTACAATAATTTGTTCTATTTAAACTATGCCCCTTATAAAAAAGAAAACAACATATTGTTTTCTACTTTTGAAAAATAATAGTGAAACAGGATAACATTTAAAATGCCCAAAGTATTTTTAAAAGAATAAATGAATATTATAACTTTAATAGTTATATATTAGGAAAATTCATAGAAAGTATGTAGCAAAACTTCCTTATCAATATTCCAACTTATTTGTGTAAGCTTTTGTCTATCAATGAGGCAATAGTTCGGTACCATTCTCAAGAAAATTACATACTTTGCTCTGGCAAAGTATCACACAGAACTAGGATGTGATCCCTTGCCATGGCAGCCATGCTGCTAGGTTAAAATTCCTTTGCAAAACTTATCTCCTCAACTTATTTCCTCAGGTTTTCCTACCACTCCACAAATTTACTTTTCTGTTTATTATTGCCTCTTGAAAGTATACTGTTCTACATTTTGTCGTGGTGGTTGTTAATGCCATTGCTGTTTTTTGATTTTGTTTTTGTTTTTGTTTTGTTTTGTTGTTTTTTGTTTTGTTTTTGTTTTTGTTTTTGTTTTGTGTGTGTGTGTGTGTGTGTGTGTGTGTGTGTGTGTGTGTGTGCGCACGCGCGCCCTCTAGCTTCCTTTCAGCTTTTACAATTTCTCAGACCTTTGTTCAATAGTATCTATATTCGGGGGGCATAGTCCTCAAGTATTTTGTAGAATACCCCTGCATTTGAGTTCATCTCTATCTCTCATCTTAAGAATGAAGTTAGGCTGAGATGTTGGCTGTTGGGGTCCACTGCCCGCAGTGGACTGGGTTCCTGGAGGATTGGCCCGAAGCTGAAATGAAACTAAGGGAGTGGGGGAAGAAAGAAGATCTCCAAGGCTACATGGTTGTTTCTGCTTAGAACTACTGTTTAATGGTGGACAAGCATTTGGGGGATAAAGGAAGGGAAGGCCCTGCCCCCAGTCTGGAGTTTGGCGGGAACTGTGAAGTATCATGACATCTTGCAGGTGGGCTGGTCATAGGTGGGCCACCAGTAAGCTGAGTGGTGCCAGGGGACCTGGGGGACCCGGAAAAACAGACTGCAGGTGTCACTGGGCTGTCAAGCCTAATTAATAAAACAATGGATGCTGCTTGGGGTGCAGCTTGGCTCCAGTCATTGCACCAGCTATGCTGCTGGGGGAGGGATACCACAGTTGGCCACATGCATTAACAGTACTACCAATCAGGATTCATATTTACTTATTCGCCTGCCTGAGATAGTTTGACTGAATTTTCAACTATAATGTTAACTGTACTTCACTGTCAATGATAGAAAGAAATTATTAAAAATTAAGACACATTTTAGTCTTGGGAAAATTAAGATACACTGTATTGATTAGGTAATATTTATTTAAATTATTTAAAATTCTTCACAGATGATTAGGTAGATAATTTTCAAGCTGTTCAAAACTAAACGAGGCTATGCTTTTATATTCCCATTTTATGTACTGTACATGATGCAATATTCCTCTTAGAAGAAGTTAGAAACCATCTCGTTTGGTATAAGATGCATTGCACACTGTGGGAATATATAAAGCATAAAATGTTTAGCAATTTTCTGTGTAAGTGCTTTCATAATGAATGCATTTTTATACCAGAAGATGTTATGCACTTGATGTGAAATCTTGTAGCACATGTATCTATGGGATAGTTGTGCTGCAACTACAAAAGAAAGCATGGTTTTATCTATATTTCTAATAGAATAGTTTATATTTGTGAAAGGGCCTGTGTAATTAATACTTTGGTTTTAAGGTTTATTCTGGCTATGAACAAATACTCATTAGTCCTTATAATCATTAACTTCACCTTTTGCAATAATATAGTTAAGCAATGCAAAACACAGTTTAGTGTACTAATAGGTATTGTTACATTAATGAACCAATATAATAAGGAAGGTTAATCTTCGATGAGGTTCATATTTCTGTTAGAAATATATTCAATCTTTCATATGCCCTCCTAAGATAATAATGTGATTCCCTAATTATCTACATCACTATGTATGAAAGAAATATAACTGATAGAGAGAGCAAGAAGATAGCTTGGTGGTTTATATTTCAGAAAATATGAATAACTAAAGCAGAAATATGAATATTATATAACCTAGAGTTCTGCTACTTCAAGTATTTTATTATGTGTTGAGAGCAAAGATAAAATGGAGTTAACTTTTATGAGAAATTTATGTTATATATAATACATGAGTTTTTACCTAAGGCATTTGGTTGTAATGTATTTATGAGAAGAAAAGTAGGTCCTCTACTCTGCTAAATCTCTGACGATTAATCTATGCTGCATGTTTTACATAGACAATGTCTATCACTTCACCATACATGCTGCACTTTTTGCTCCTTTTAGAAAAAAATTGGCTGTGACTATAAAATGATAGTCATATTGACACCTAATTTTTTTGAGTATTTCATTCATACCAAGGACAGTGTCAACTAATTTATAAGCATTGATTTATTTAACTCTTGGAAAAAAGCATGGGTTGTTTTCATTTTACAAATGAGAAAACTTTGTCATGACAATAGGTTACAAAAGCTAATACTGATAGTTACTTAATCTCTACTCTGCCATGATAGTATTTTACATAAGCCACAGAAAGAAACAGCTTGGAGAACATATGGTTGATTTTATGTCTCAATTTGACTAGACTTTAGGGTGTCCAGATATTTGGTTAAAGACTTTTGCAGCTAATATCTGTGATATTATTTCTGGATGAAACTAAGTTTTTGTATAAGCCTTCTTCAATGTGAATAGGCATCATCAAATGTGTTAAAGACATGAACAATACCAAAGTTTAAGTGAGAAATGACTTCACTCTGTCTGTAAACTGGAATATCAGTCTTCCCTGTAAATAAAATTTGTAGGTGGACTAGAACGGTTTTAACCCTTGTCTTGGACATGCATATTCATTTCACTGACTGACTATAGGTATCATTTCCCAGTATTCAAAGTCATATAAACCAATTCCATATAAAAATTCCTTATCCTCTCTCTCTCTAATATATATATATATATGATCTGCATCATTGATGTTATAGTAGTAAGTATTGATTCTTCACAAATATTGATCTAAATCCAAGCTCATATTTGTTTCTTAGTAGCTAATATTATAATGTTGATCCTCAGTTATTCATTTAGTAGGTCCCATCTAACCAGAAATGAGATTTGTTGATTCATTCATCTTATCTATTTTTTTCAACTTTTATTAGATATTTTCTTCATTTACATTTCAAGTGTTATCCAGAAAGTTCCCTATACCCTCCCCCTCCCAGCCCTGCTCCCCTACCCATCCGCTCCCACTTCTTGGCCCTGGCGTTCCCCTGTATTGGGGCATATAAAGTCTGCATGACCAAGGGGCCTCTATTCCCACTGATAGCCAACTAGGCCATCCTCTTCTATATATGCAGCTAGAGACATGAGCTCAGGGGGTACTAGTTAGTTCATGGTTAGTCTTCTACCTAGAGGGTTGAAGACCCCTTCAGCTCCTTGGGTACTTTCTCTAGCTCCTTCTTCCTTGGGAACCCTGTGTTCCATCTAATAGCTGACTGTGAGCTTCCACCTCCATGTTTGCCAGGCAATGGTATATTTTCCCCCTAGACAGCTATATCCAGGCCCTATCAGCACCATCTTGCTGGCATATGCTATAGTGTCTATGTTTGGTGACTGATTTTGGGATGGATCCCTGGCAGCCGCAGTCATTGGGTCCATCATTTGGATTCAGCTTCACAGATGCTCTCTGTAACTCTTTCAATGTGTGCTTTGTTCTTAATTCTAGGAAGGGGTGACTTGTCCACATTTTGATCTTCCTTCTTCTTGAATATCATGTGTTTAGTAAATTGTATCTTAGGTAGTCTAGGTTTCTGGGCTAATATCCACATATCAGTGAGTACATGTTAAGTGAGTTCTTTTGTGAATGGGTTACTTCACTCAGGATGATGGCCTCCAGATCCATCCATTTGCCTAGGAATTATATATATTTATTGTTTTTAATAGCTGAGTAGTACTCCATTGTGTAAATATACCAATTTTTTTGTATCCATTCCTCTGTTGAGTGAGATATGGGTTCTTTCCAGTTTCTGGCTATTATGAATAAGGCTGCTATGAACATAGTGGAACATGTGTCCTTGTTACCAGATGGAATATCTTCTGGATATATGCCCAGTAGAGGTATTGCAGGATCTTCCAGTAGTACTATGTCTAATTTTCTGAGGAACCGCCAGACTGATTTCCAGAGTGGTTGAACCACCTTGCATTCCCACCAACAATGGAAGAGTGTTCCCCTTTCTCCACATCCAAGCCAGCAACTGTTGTCACCTGAATTTTTGATCTTAGCCATTCTTACTGGTGTGAGGTAGAAACTCAGGGTTGTTTTGATCTGCATTTCCCTGATGATTAAGGATGTTGAGCATTTTTTCAAGTGCTTCTCAGCCATTCGGTATTCCTCAGTTGAGAATTCTTTGTTTAACTCTGTGCCCCACTTTTTAATGGGGATATTTGATTTTCTGGTGTCCACCTTCTTGAGTTCTTTATATATATTGGATATCAGTCTCCTATCTGNGATTAAGGATGTTGAGCATTTTTTCAAGTGCTTCTCAGCCATTCGGTATTCCTCAGTTGAGAATTCTTTGTTTAACTCTGTGCCCCACTTTTTAATGGGGATATTTGATTTTCTGGTGTCCACCTTCTTGAGTTCTTTATATATATTGGATATCAGTCTCCTATCTGATTTAGGATTGGTAAAGATCCTTTCCCAATCTCTTGGTGGCCCTTTTGTCCTGTTGACAGTATCTTTTGTCTTACAGAAGCTTTGCAACTTTATGAGGTCCCATTTGTCAATTCTTGATCTTACAGCACAAGCCTTTGCTGTTTTGTTCAGGAATTTTTCCCCACTGCCCATATCTTCGAGGCTTTTCCACACTTTCTCCTCTATAAGTTTCAGTGTCTCTGGTTTTTTTGTGGAGGTCCTTCAACCACTTAGACATGACCTTAGTACAAGGAGATAAGAATGGTTCAATTCCCAGTCTTCTACATGATAGCTGCCAGTTGTACCAACACCATTTGTTGAAAAGGCTGTCTTTTTTCCACTGGATAGTTTTGGCTCCCTTGTCAAAGATCAGGTGACCATAGGTGTGTGGATTCATTTCTGGGTCTTAGATCCTATTCCATTGATCTACCTGTCTGTTGCTGTACCAGTACCATGCAGTTTTTGTTACCATTGCTCTGTAGTACAGCTTGAGGTCAGGCATGCTGATTCCACCAGAGGTTCTTTTATTGTTGAGAAGAGTTTTCCCTAGTCTAGGTTTTTTGTTATTCCAGATGAACTTGCTAATTGTCTTTTCTAGATCCTTGAAGAATTGAGTTGGAATTTTGATGGGGATTGCATTGAATCTGTAGATAACTTTTGGCAAGATAGCCATTTTTACTATATTGATTCTGCAAATCCATGAGCATGGGAGATCCTTCCATCTTCTGAGATCTTCCTCAATTTCTTTCTTCAGAGACTTGAAGTTCTTGTCATACAAATCTTTCACTTCCTTCCTAAGAGTCACTCCAAGATATTTCATATTCTTAGTGACTATTGTGAAGGGTGATGTTTCCCTGATCTCTTTCTCAGCCAGTTCATCCTTTGTATAGAGAAAGGCCATCGATTTGTTTGAGTTAATTCTATATCCAGCTACTGCACTAAAGCTGTTTATCAGGTTTAGGAGTTCTCTGGTGGAGATTTTGGGGTCACTTATATATACTATCATATCATCTGCAAATAGTGATAATTTGAGTTCTTCCCTTCCAATTTGTATCCCCTTGACCTCCTTTTGTTGTCGAATCGCTCTAGCTAGGACTTCAAGTACTATATTGAATAGGTAGGGAGAAAGTGGGCAGCCTTGTCTGGTCCCTGATTTTAGTGGGATTGCTTCCAGTTTCTCTCCATTTAGTTTGCTTCCAGTTTCTCTCCATTTAGTTTGATGTTGGCCACTGGTTTGCTGTAGATTGCTTTTATCATGTTTAGGTAAGGGCCTTGAATTCCTGATCTTTCCAAGACCTTTATCATGAATGGGTGTTGGATTTTGTCAAATGCTTTCTCAGCATCTAAGGAGATGATCATGTGGTTTTTATCTTTGAGTTTGTTTATATAGTATATTACGTTGATTAATTGCCGTATATTAAACCATCCCTGCATTCCTGGGATGAAGCCTACTTGGTCATGATGGATGACCGTTTTGATGTGTTCTTGGATTCGTTGGTGAGAATTTTGTTGAGTATTTTTGCGTCGATATTCATAGTGAAATTGTGGGGCGCGCCTCCCTGCCTCCATCGACCAGCAAGAAAGACACGCCACCACCGGGATCTTCTCAGTCAGCTTTATTCAGGAGCGCCTTGATAGTTGATTCCTAGGACCCAGAACAGCAGCAGAGCTGCTGCTTTTATACTCTCCCAGGGAAGGGGGAGGGGTGTCATAGTGGTTGCTGATTGGTGCACCAAGCCACACACATTAGCATATTGCCCATTCATTGGTGTCACAAGCCACACCTCATTAGCATATTGCCCATTTGGGAGGGGCTATTGCTTGAGGAGGGCCTGAAGAGAGAGCCCGGGTTTTCCCAAGCAACTGCCATTCCGGAGCAACTGCCATTCCAGAGCAATTGCCATTCCTGAGCAACTGCCATTCCGGAGCAACTGCCATTCCGGAGCAACTGCCATTCCGGAGCAACTGCCACTCCAGAGCAACTGCCATTCCTGAGCAACTGCCATTCCGGAGCAACTGCCATTCCGGAGCAACTGCCATTCCGGAGCAACTGCCATTCCGGAGCAACTGCCATTCCAGAGCAACTGCCATTCCGGAGCAACTGCCATTCCGGAGCAACTGCCATTCCGGAGCAACTGCCATTCCGGAGCAACTGCCGCTCCCTACATCTCCCCCCTCTTTATTAATTAAATATGAAGTCCTGCAAATCTGGTCAGTGAACACCCCGGCCTGAGGGAGCAGCCTTTGACAAGTGACTGATAGGAAATCAGGCTACTACCAGACACAAACCACCAGTCTGTCTCTGCAGAGATCTGGAGTAGGAGGAGATGCCAGCAGCACGTTGCTGGCGGACTTGGCTGTAACAGAGGTCAAATTGTTTGTGCAATCATCAGGGGGAGGATAGGTCAGGATGACACGAAACCTCCATGCAATTTGACATGCTCTCGAGGAATCTATCCTGTATGGAACATCCCCTGCACTGTATTGTGACACTCTGTCAGCAAAATTGAGTTTCCTTACTCCGTCATCCTTTGAGGTGGTATAGTGGAAGTCATCAGGTCTGTCCCTAAACCGGGGAAGTATCAGCAAACCAGTCTGCTAGGAAATCATTACAGACTTTTAAGAGAGACCAACCAGAACTCGGGTGAAATGCCCTTGTCTATGGCCATCAGGGCTTGAATAACAACAGCTTTCTGTCGGGCCTGAGTGCATCTCATACAACATAACAACCAGAGGCAAAGTATGACATAACAACCAGAGGCAAAGTACACAACCCACAAACACCAGGACACCCCAAAGTAGCATCCCAGCCCATTCTTTAGAAAAGGAAAAGGCATTGGACAGCCAAGAGGTGACGTCTCTCAAGGTGTCAGGGTCGACTCTGGTGCCATTCAGGATGGAAAGCTGGATAAGGAGCTTCCGGAACAGTCGTTCTGCCTCTGCAGTCTAATTCCTTTGAAGATACTCCGACAACTCCCTGCTGCGTCTTCCAAGGGAGGTGGCACTCTTTATATCAGTGTCTCGGTATCCAAATTGGTTCTTTGTCCCTAGGAAAAAACACAAACCGCTCCCCGGGACTGTGAAATAACCAGGTCTGGACCTAGCCATGACCCAGATTAAACAGAGATAGTAATAGAAAGGTTTTGGTTCATAATTTGGCATCTTCAGGTAACATTGAATCCAATTAATGTCATTTAATAATCTTTGGAAATCATTTAAAGTCCTCAAATTATCCTTCCTATACTCTAACTTTTGTCAAAAAGCTATAGATATTAATTTTTACATCCTGTCCAGGTGAACAGCCGCTCTCTTTCAGCTCTGCATCGAGCTGTCCACCTAGGTTAAGGAGGTGCTGCTTTACTTGTGGGATGCCCATATTTGGAATAAGCCACAGGACTCCATCCTGATACCAAAGAAACCATCTTATACATCCCACATGGGCTCTTTTTATAGGATAACAAAAGCTACCCTTCAAAGACACATTAAACAGAACATTCCTTTTCCAGGACTGTGGATGGCAATTGCAAAGATTTACTGGTTCCAAAAATCCTACAAAAAAAACATAGCATCCACACTAGTTCCACACCTGCTTTCAATGTGCCCTGATTCCAGGCAAAATCTAGGTCTCTGCCAAGTTTGTCCCAGCAGAGAACAGTAAGACTCCCCGATACCGCAAACCAAGGGGCCACGGTATCACAGTCCTTCAAAAACCTTTCGAGGGTGGATTGCTTCATTTTAAAAATTTTTGATATAAGCAGCTCCTGAAGAGCCAAAAAAATTGTGTGCGAATGAGAAGTGCCCATGGTTACTTACTCCTTTTCTAACTGCACTCCTTTTCTTTATTGTCTCTTACCTGAGAACTTTCTCTTGTCCCATTTACCTGGGAACTTTATACTTACTCTGCCTTGTCCCTTACTGGGAACCTTATTGTCTCTTACTCGAAAACCTTATTGTCTCTTATCCGAGAACCTTATTGTCTCTTATCCGAGAACTTTCTCTTGTCCCATTTACCTGGGAACTTTACTGAGGTTTATCTTCTTCTGACCTTTTCTTGCTTAACTTTTGAGCTGATACCCTTTATCATCTAGGTGCTATTGATCCCTCTCATTTTTAACAGCCTCCTCATCCACCTCTTCTTCTGAAGAGAAGTCGAGGATTGGAAAGCTGCAATTCCTTGAGAGAGGAGTAAATCCCCTTTTCCTGTTCCCCCTTAATTTTAAGAGTAGGTTCTAGCCTCCCTTTTGCTGTATTATCTTTGCCACTCTGCTTTATTGCTACTAACAGTGTTTGGAGGGCCGTTAAGACGAAAATGGCCAACCCAATCCAAAATGGATCCATATAGGGAAGCATCCTCTCTAAAATATTCCGGGAAGCTTACTGGTACCGCCACTCCTAGCTGATGAGTTCTGATCCCACGAAGATATTCTTCAGTTCCTGAAGAGTTCAGATCCCAAGAAGATGTTCTTCAGTTCCGATCCCACGAAGATCTTCTTCAGTTCAGATCCCACGAAGATATTCTTCAGTTCAGATCCCACGAAGATCTTCTTCAGATCATCTTCGGTTCCCGGGTTCTCGGCACCACTTGCAGCGTGCCTCCCTGCTTCCTCCTTCGAGCAGCAAGAAAGACACGCCACCACCGGGATCTTCTCTGACAGCTTTATTCTGGAGCGCCTTGCTTGTAGTTCCCAGGACCCAGAACAGCAGCAGAGCTGCTGCTTTTATACTCTCCCAGGGAAGGGGGAGGGGTGTAATAGTGGTTGCTGATTGGTGCACCAAGCCACACTCATTAGCATATTGCCCATTCATTGGTGTCACAAGCCACGCCTCATTAGCATATTGCCCATTTGGGAGGGGCTATTGCTTGAGGAGGGCCTGAAGAGAGAGCCCGGGTTTTCCCAAGCAACTGCCATTCCGGAGCAACTGCCATTCCGGAGCAACTGCCATTCCAGAGCAACTGCCATTCCGGAGCAACTGCCATTCCGGAGCAACTGCCCCTCCCTACAAAATTGGTTTGAAGGTCTCTATCTTTGTTGTGTCTTTATGTGGTTTAGGTATCAGAGTAAATGTGGCTTCATAGAATGAATTGGGTAGTGTGCCTTCAGATTCTATTTTGTTGAATAGTTTGAGAAGAACTGGAACTAGGTCTTCTTTGAAGGTCTGATAGAACTCTGCACTAAACCCATCTGTTCCTGGGCTTTTTTTGGTTGGGAGACTATTAATGACTGCTTCTATTTCTTTAGGAGATATAGGGCTGTTTAGGTCATTTATCTGATCCTGGTTTAACTGTGGAACTTGGTATCTGTCTAGAAAGTTATCCATTTCATCCAGATTTTCCAGTTTTTTTTTTTTTTTAAATATAACCTTTTGTAGAAGGATCTGATGGTGTTTTGGATTTCCTCAGGATCTGTTGTTATGACTCCCTTTTCATTTCTGATTTTGTTGATTCGGATGCTATCCCTGTGCCCTCTAGTGAGTCTGGCCAAGGGTTTGTCTATCTTGTTGACTTTTTCAAAGAACCAGCTCCTGGTTTGATTGATTCTTTGGATAGNGGTTTGCTGTAGATTGCTTTTATCATGTTTAGGTAAGGGCCTTGAATTCCTGATCTTTCCAAGACCTTTATCATGAATAGGTGTTGGATTTTGTCAAATGCTTTCTCAGCATCTAAGGAGATGATCATGTGGTTTTTATCTTTGAGTTTGTTTATATAGTGTATTACGTTGATGGATTTCCGTATATTAAACCATCCCTGCATTCCTGGGATGAAGCCCACTTGGTCATGGTGGATGATCGTTTTGATGTGTTCTTGGATTCGGTTGGCGAGAATTTTGTTGAGTATTTTTGCGTCGATATTCATAAGGGAAATTGGTCTGAAGTTCTCTATCTTTGTTGTGTCTTTATGTGGTTTAAGTATCAGAGTAATTGTGGCTTCATAGAATGAATTGGGTAGTGTGCCTTCAGATTCTGTTTTGTTGAATAGTTTGAGAAGAACTGGAACTAGGTCTTCTTTGAAGGTCTGATAGAACTCTGCACTAAACCCATCTGGTCCTGGGCTTTTTTTGTTTGGGAGACTATTAATGACTGCTTCTATTTCTTTAGGAGATATAGGGCTGTTCAGGTCATTAATCTGATCCTGGTTTAACTTTGGAACTTGGTATCTGTCTAGAAAGTTATCCATTTCATCCAGATTTTCCAGTTTTTTTTTGAATATAACCTTTTGTAGAAGGATCTGATGGTGTTTTGAATTTCCTCAGGATCTGTTGTTATGACTCCCTTTTCATTTCTGATTTTGTTGATTTGGATGCTATCCCTGTGCCCTCTAGTGAGTCTGGCCAAGGGTTTGTCTATCTTGTTGACTTTTTCAAAGAACCAGCTCCTGGTTTGATTCATTCTTTGGATAGATCTTTTTGTTTCCACATGGTTGATTTCACCCCTGAGTTTGATTATTTCCTGCCGTCTACTCCTCTTAGGTGACTTTGCTTCCATTTGTTCTAGAGCTTGCAAATGTGCTGCCAAGCTACTGGTGTAAGCTCTCTACATTTTTTTTTATAGGAACTCAGAGCTATGAATTTACCTCTCAGGAATGCTTTCATTGTGTCCCATGAATTTGGGTATGTTGTGGCTTCATTTTCATTAAACTCTAGAAAGTCTTTAATTTCTTTCTTTATTCTTTCCTTGACCAAAGTATCATTGAGTAGATTGTTGTTCAGTTTCCAAGTGAATGATGGTGTTCTGCTACTTATGTTGTTATTGAAGAGCAGCCTTAGTCCATCGTGATCTGATAGGATGCATGGGACAATTTCAATATTTTTGAATCTGTTGAGGGCTGTTTTGTGGCCAATTATGTGATCAGTTTGGGAGAAGGGGCCATGAGGTGCTGAGAAAAAGGTATATCCTTTTGTTTTAGGATGAAATATTCTGTAGATATCTGTTAAGTCCATTTGTTTCATAGCTTCCATTAGATCGACTGAGTCTCTAGTTTCTGTTTCCAGGATCTGTCCATTGATGAGAGTGGGGTGTTTTAGTCTCCCACTATTATTGTGTGAAATGCAATGTGTGTTTTAAGCTTTACTAAAGTTTCTTTAATGAAAGTGGCTGCCCTTGCATTTGGAGCATAGATATTCAGAATTGAAAGTTCCTCTTAGAAGATTTTGCCTTTGATGAGTATGAAGTGCCCCTCTTTGTCTCTTTTGATAATTTTGGGTTGAAAGTCTATTTTATTCGATATTAGAATGGCTACCCCAGCTTTTTTCTTTAGGCCGTTTGCTTGGAATATTGTTTTCCAGCCTTTCACTCTGAGGTAGTGTCTGTCGTTTTTCCTGAGGTGTGTTTCTTGTAGACAGCAAAATGTCGGGTCCTGTTTGTGTAGCCAGTCTGATAGTCTATGCCTTTTTACTGGAGAATTGAGTCCATTGATATTAAGTGATATTAAGGAACAGTAATTGTTGCTTCCTGTCATTTTTGTTTTTAGAGTTCGGATTCTGTGCTTGTGGCTGTCTTCTTTTAGGTTTGTTGAAGGATTACTTTCTTGCTTTCTCTAGGGCAGAGTTTCCATCCTTGTATTGGTGTTTTTCTGTTATTATCCTTTGAAGGGCTGGATTTGTGGAAAGATATTGTGTAAATTTGAATTTGTCGTGGAATACTTTCGTTTCTCCGTCTATGGTAAATGAGAGTTTTGCTGGGTATAGTAGCCTGGGCTGGCATTTGTGTACTCTTAGTGTCTGTATAATCTCTGTCCATGATCTTCTGGCTTTCATATTCTCTGGTGAGAAGTCTGGAGTAATTCTGATAGGCCTGCCCTTATATGTTACTTGACCTTTTTCCCTTGCTGCCTTTAATATTCTGTCTTTATTTAGTGCGATTGTTGTTCTGATTATTATGTGTCCGGAGGAATTTCTTTTCTGGTCCAGCCTACTTGGAGTTCTATAGGCTTCTTGTATGTTTATGGGCATCTCATTCTTTAGGTATGGAAAGTTTTCTTCTATTATTTTGTTGAAGATATTTGCTGGCCCTTTAGTTTGATAGTCTTCCTTCTCATCTACTCCTATTATCCTTAAGTTTCGTCTTCTCATTGTGTCCTGGATTTCCTGGATATTTTGTGTTAGGATCTTTTTGGATTTAGCATTTTCTTTGATTGTCTTGTCTATGCTCCCTATAGAATCTTCTGTGCCTGAGATTCTCTCTTCCATCTCTTGTATTCTGTTGCTGATGCTCATATCTATGGTTCCTGATTTTTTTCCTATAGTTTCTATCTCCAGGGTTATCTCCTTTTGGTTTTTCTTAATTGTTTCTACTTCCATTTTTAGGTCCTGGATGGTTTTATTCCATTCCATCACCTGTTTGGTATTGTTTTCCTGTAACTCTCTCAGTATTTCCTCTTTAAATGCTTCTAGTTGTTTATCTGTGTTTTCCTGCAACTCTCTAAGTTTTTCCTCTTTAATACTTCTAGTTATTTATCTGTGTTTTCCTGTATTTCCTTCTTATAGTCCTCCATCATCATCATGACCAGTGATTTTATATCCATGTCCTGCTTTTCTGGTGTGCTGTTGTATCTAGGACTTGATGTGGTGGGTGAGTTTGGGTCTGGTGATGCCAAGTACCCTTGGATTCTGTTCCTTCTGTTCTTACCCTTGCCTCCTGCCATCTCTGCCCGAGGAGACCTGGCGTTGGTGCAGACCAGAAAGGCCCCGCTGTTCTGCCCTGGGCCTTTATCAATCTCCTGGCTGATGTCTCAAGTTCCACGAGATTGGGCCGGAACAGAGGCTGTGTTCCCCTGCTCACGTCAAGTCCCAAGATAGCTCATCTTATCTATTTTTATCTGACATATTTTTCTTTACCAGTTTTCCTAAGAACTTATAAACTCAGATCATTACCACTTTTTCAAACATCTTCTTAACTCATTTCAAAATCTTTACCAAGATTTACACCTTAATTTAACATTAATTTCTTCAGCAATTATATTACATCTCTTAAATTTTCATTTTTCAACCATGCAAGCATACAATATTAATCTAGGCAGTTATTATGACCTTAAGGATATGAGAGAGCACAATGAAGTGCTGTCTCCTGCACACTAAATACCCATCATATGCCTACTTGCACAAGACCTACCTGAGATTAACCCAATCAAAAGTTTAATATAGATAGGAAAGATGATCTCCGGATATCAATCCTTATTGACCAGGTATTAGTAGTTAGTAATTGCTGGGGAGGAAAAATCATTAATTTTAGGGGATTTGGGTTTTGATGGGATTCCCAATTTCCAGCATATGTTCTCACATCCCTAAATATATGAACATAACTAGCTAGACTTAATGTCATAAAAATTAAAAAAAATTAAAAATGGGAAATACACAAATAGAGGAGATAAAAAAGCAAACTTAGTAGGAGTAAATATGACCATATTTGACATATATATCTATATGTAATTCTCATGAATAAAATAAACATTTTTTTTTGTTTTTCTACTCCCCCGTACAGGGAAATGCCATGGCCAAGAAGTGGAAGGGGGTGGGTAGGGGAGCAGGGTGGGGGGTATAGGAAATTTTCAGGAAAGCATTTGAAATGTAAACAAAGAAAATATCTAAGAAAAAAAGAAAAAAAAATACACTGTTCATTGTTATGAAAGTAGGTTTGTATAAAGGAAGGTCTTATGAGGAGACAACTGTGCAGCTAAGATTGACTAATAGAGTTAAACATGGAAAGATTTTTAAAATTGAAAATAGATTTTTTTCAAGTATATTTCAATATATCCTAATTATGGTTCCCTCATCTAAATCCCCACAAATCCATGCTGTTTCCATGCACCCAACCTCACCTTGGCTTCCTCGGTTCTTAGGTTTTAATGAAGGTTGAATGGGTTAAAACAGAAAAAGGAAGAGCATGTTGTTGAAACCTTGTAGAAAGTAAATGCTACTGAAATAATAGATAGATGACAAATGATAAATACAACATTTATACTGTTTCTTCTCTTAAATATTACAGTGTTATTGTGACATATACCAGCACTCCTAACACATATACTAATAGAATAATCTATAATGGTAGAGAAAAACTCACTGAATATCAGATGTTTTAGAATTCATTCATTTTAGCAGTTATCAAAAGATTACATACCATTTTGTACATTATACATACTACAAAATAGAGACTACTATCTTTATATTTGCAGCAAGAAGAGAATTTTAGAAGATATATTTTCATATAGTAATAAAATATAGGCAGCTAAATATATTTTGGAAAAAACTATCAATACAGAATATTTGGTATATACAGCTACTTAAATAATTAGTGTATAGGCATTAATCCATAATAAAGACCTAGTGTTAGCAATAAAAACCTAGTCTTTAACAGTTTGGATAGTGACATTAAAAGTAGGTGTATAGATTTTAAATTTTAAGTTAAAAACATTCTCATTGTCTTATATTTTAGTTCTGTAAAAGATTTACCCATGATAACATTAATAGAGATCAACAGCCTGATAAATGAAACAATGATGTATTTTCAATGGCTGATCACCAAAAATAAAGTGTTTTGCCTAAATGGTTTCAGTGCACTACTGTTAATATACTAAGATGTATTAGACTAGAAGTAATATGCACTTTTCATGCTGTGCATGCTGAGATAACAAGAAAATCCATTCACAGAAAAATAGTGTACTTGGTTCAACTACATGGATGATTATGTTCCATTCATTCCCCAGGAGCATCCCTGTTGTTAAGGAAAAAATTATGACAGTCCATTAACATTACCCCCTGAGAGATAGATAGATTTAATTTGTACATGTAGTGCAGATTAGAAGTTTAGAGCTGGTTATTATCTATGAAATATTTCATATCACCACATCAAAAAGCAAAAGTAGGTGTTCTGTCTCAATAGTTAGTACTTTTTTTAGGGTATCCATTTTACCTGTAGATGATCAAAATTTAAACATACACAGACACACAGGCACACATGCATACACACACACAGCCACACACACTTTCACTCACACATGTGCACTAACACACACATTTAAATACACATGAGTTTAATTGGCTTCAGCAGTAGTTTTTGATGTTGCAAGAAAATTTTGGATTGAAAGCAACTTAAATTTTGGATTGAAAGCAACTTTGAAAGGAGTAAAGTTCCTTTAAAAAATTTCTTCCCTTGTATTGGGAAAGTTGCAAGTTTTAGAGCCACTATTTGAATAGTGCTAAATCATATATATATGCATATATATGCTAAATAAAGTTATTATATCAGTTTACTAATATCCATTTAAATTTTAGTTTATTTTATTTCTATATTTATTTATTTTGTGTATAGATGCAGGTTGGGGGATGGACATATGTGTGTGTGGGCACATGTTTGATGGTCAGAGGACAATATTTGGGAACTGGCTTACCCTTCTAAGTGGGACTCAGTGACCCAATTCAGGTTATCTAGCTTTGCTGCAAGCACCTTTACCTGATAAACTATGTTGATAATAGTCATCTCTCTAGCCACAGTTCACTGATTTTCAGTTGTCCTAGTCACATTATCGTAGGATTCATCTTTTTTTTTTTTTTTATCACTTACAACGTAATTTTTTTTTTTTTACAGCCAAACATGAGTGACCAACGATCTAGAAACATATATTCAGGTTAACCCAAGTTCCATGTTGTAAAAACATAGCAATTTCAAGAAGTTGTTTTTATGGAAACGGAATATATTTTTCTCTAAGTATTATTTGTAAAAAATAGCTGCAATTCTTTGAGTGCTCATATCTTATCTTTTTATCACATTCACCCTTGACACACAACTTCTGTCAAATATACTCTTTTGTGCTACCCATCCAAATTTGTGTTCTCTTTTTAAAATAATAGTAATAAAAAAGACAGGAGTTCAATTTGTGTGCTGCACATACATTCTTTCATGTGAGATAACCCATTTGGAACATGGTTGACATATCAAAGTTCATAATCTTTTTAAAATGTATTTTAATTTTATTTTATTTTTAATTTATTTGTTATAATCCATATTCCATTCCCCGCCCCCCAATCTACCCTCCATCAACTTCACACCCCACACCTCCTACCTACCCCACCCTCTCTCCATGTGGATGCCCCCAACACCCACCTGACCTCTAAACACTCTGGGGACTCTAGTCTTTTGAGGGTTAAGTGCATCATCTCCGAATGAACACAGACCTGGTAGTCCTCTACTGTATGTGTGTTGGGGGCCACATATCAGCTGGTATATGCTGTCTGTTTGGTGGTTCAGTGTTTGAGAGTTCTCAGGGTTCCAGATTAATTGAGACTGTTGGTCCTCTTTCAGGATTACCCTTCTCCTCAGCTTCTTTCAGCCTTCTCTAATTCAACAACAGGGGTAAGCTGCTTCTTTTCATTGGTTGGGTGCAAATATCTGCATCTGACTCTTTCAGCTACTCATTAGGTATTTCGAGGGGCAGTCATGATAGATTCCTTTAGGAAACCAACTTTCCTTCTCCTAGAAAATATCACTTGCCAATAATGCATCAACAACTCATAGGCATCTGTGTTCACCTCCCCTCTCTATGCTGGACTTTTCACTAGTTTCAATTTCTGTAGGTCTTACGCATGCTGTTATAACCAGTCTGGCCATATGTGTAGCTAGCTACATTATTGTATCTATAAAACACTATTTTCTTGTAATCTTTCAGCACATCTGGCTTTTACAAGCTTTTTGTCGCTTTCCTTGAAATTATTCCTTAACCTTGAAAAGAGGGGTGTTATATGGGTATCTCATATGGGCCCGAGAACCCCTATTCTTACTCTCTGTACCTTGACCAGTTTTTTTGGCTCTGTGACAAATGTCATTTCCTGAAAAAAAAAATCTCTGATTAGGGTTGTGAGATCATTAATCTATGAGTGTGATGGTGGTTTGACTATCCTTGGCTCAGGAAGTGACACTATTAAGAGGTGTAGCTTTTTTGGAGGAGGTGTGCAGCCTTTTTGAAGACTGTGCATCACTACTGGGGTGAACTCTGAGATAATACTTCCAGCCATGTGGAAAACAGTCTTCTGTAGACCTTCAGATCAAGATGGAGACCTCTCTGCTCCTCCAGCACCCTGCCTGCCTCGATGCTGCCATACTTCTGCCTTGATGATAATCGACTGAACCTCTGAACCTGTAAGCCAGCCCCAATTAAATATTGTCCTTTATAAGAGTTACCTTCATCATGATGTCTTTGCACAACAGTAAAGCCTAAGACATGTATAATGATAAATTATTAGGACTCTGTCTAATATATTTTCATAAATTAATAGTAGTAATGTTCCCCTAGGACCTATTATTGGTCCATAGGAACTTGGCCCTGGTATTGGCGCCAAGTAACAGGAATTTTTTGTTTTGTTTTGTTTTGTTTTCTTGTTGACTAGATCTAAAATTCAATGTGGATAGGTACTTCTGTAAGATCTGTACCACGACTGCACATATCTCTCTAGGCTGTTCAATATTGTAGCTTACAGGGCTCAAAGTTGGGTAAAATTGGAGAGTATTTTCCTTCTTTTTAAATCATTCACAGCACCTTCCAGCTAGCCAACAGTTATGTTCTAGGTTAGCAGTGGGTTGATTTATCTTGTTCTATGACCCTGCCATATAGTGGCTTTAGCAATAAGGTTGGTCTTCCTGTCAAGTTCTTGAGGGATCCAATAGTTTTGGCAGTAACCTGCAATATTTGGAGATCTAAGGATCCCCATTTCTAGCAACTTCAAAAGAAATAACTTATTTCTAAAGCTGGGATATCAAACTTAGACAAGATTAAACTAGTCACAATTCCACCATTGATGGAAAGAGACCCCTGAATTAAATGTTATATTAGGGAAATTTATAAGTGCATGTATGGTTCTCTAAAACTTGTTTTTATTCTAGATCCTCCTCCTTGTGCTTATGTTTCTTATGTATATTACTTGCCTGTTCTAATTCATATAAAATTTAGAAATTATAATTTACAGGGAATACTCTAACTAGGATCTTGCCCAATGCACACTACAATTAATTCTATAGGACAGAGATACCTTCTTTTTGTAGCTAAAACCTGTGATTATGATTGAAGGCTTCACTTCTTTTATGTGTATAGCTTAGCAAAGTAATATTAGTAACTACCAGAAATGGCAGCTCAGGTCTGTCATTTTAGCACTTGGGAATATGAAGCAGAATTTTCACTAAAAGTTTGAGGACAATATGTACTACACAGTAATTTCAAGACCATACTGGGCTACAGAAAATGATTATTTCTCCAAAACTGTGTAATCTGTATTCCTATCCATGTCCATATTTTTATCTATACCTATCTATACCATAAATGTAACTGTATATGAATAGAAAATCTGGAGAGTGATAGAGAAAACTGTCAGTAACATTAGTAGAACCAGCATCTTGCAAAATTTGCCAGTATTTGTTTTAAAAGAGCAAGGAAACATTAAATTGCAAAAAAAAAAAAAAAAAAAAACAACAAAAACGACTTTATTTTTGTGAACTTACACACTTACCTCAATGCTGCTATTTTTGTTGCTTATCAAATACAGAGCTGTACTCTCCAGTTTCTGAAAAAAAAAATCACTTTGCTTTCAAAGCACATGAGACTAAAGCAACATAACATGAAAAAGGTCAATAAGAACAGTATATTTTTAGCTCCTGTTCTAAGGCTTTTAAGGAGACTTTATAAACCTCAGCATCAGTGATGAAATAGTTACGAATAATTTTTTTTATCATAATATATGGGCATAGGGGCTTTCTTAAGTTTCTTTGAAAGGCTAGATGACAGTTATAATGGACAACATACTTAAAAATATTTCCTTATTATTTTTATTCTCAGAAACATTAGAGACAAACTCTTGCCTTACTAAGATCGATTACATACTCAAAGAAATCCTGTACATGATTAATATGTCAGCCCACAAGAAAGATAGTGCTGTATTCAGCTATTTTTAGTAAGTGAGAAATATTCATTAGCTTTTCTTTTCCTATATTTATACCTTAAACTCATGGGAAAGCATTTTATTAATATCACATTTGTAAGTGTGTGTGTGTGTGTGTGTGTGTGTGTGTGTTTGTGTCTGTGAGTGTCTGTGTGTGTGTCTGTATGTGTGTGTGTACATGTGTGTGGCACAGAACAGATGATACAGGTCATATACAGGTCAGATGATATCCTGAAGGAGCTGGCAATCTCTTTCCACCATGTGGGTCTGGGCATGGAACAAAACATTATGCTTGATGGCAAGTACATTTCCCCACCACCATGTATCTCAACAGACTTTAAAGTAATGGGTATGAATAAGAATGTGCATATGTATGCCTTTATATGTTACTAGTCGGCCATCATTGGGAAGAGAGGCCCCTAGGTCTTACAAACTTTATATGCCCCAGTACATGGGAGTGCCAGGGCCAAGTAGTGGGAGTGAGTGGGTAGGGGAGCAGGGTGCAGGGAGGGTCTAGAGAACTTTTGGCATAGCATTTTAAATGTAAATAAAGAAAATATCTAATAAAAAAGAATATGCATATGTAGTGATCTAATTTAAAGTAATGGTACATATTCATGTTTTACATGTAGATGTACCACTGATGTTACTCCTTTGAGTAACACTACTACAGAGGTGTCTTAGTCATTGTTTCTATTACTGCACAAACACCATGACCAAGAAGCAAGTTGGGGATGACAGGGTTTATTCAGCTTACACTTCCATATTGCTGTTCATCACCAAAGAAAGTCAGGACTGAAACTCAAGCAGGAGTTGATGCAGAGGCCATGGAGGGATGTTCTTTACTGGCTTGCTTCCCCTGGCTTGCTCAGCCTGCTTTCTTATAGAACCCAAGACTACCAGCCCAGAGATGGTCTCACCCACAAGGAGCCATTGGATCTCATGGAGGCATTACCTCACCTGAAGCTCCTTTCTCTGTGATAACTCCAGCTGTGTCAAGTTGATACAAAACTAGCCAGTATAGTGTGATTTTCCTAATTTCTTTCTCAGCTTGTTTATCCTTTGAGTAGAGAAAGGCTACTGATTTAAGTGAATCTTATATCCAGCCACTTTGTTGAAGTTGTTTATCAAGTGCATGAATTCTCTGGTGGATTTTTGGGTATCTTTAGTATACTATGATATCATTTGCAAATAGTGATGATATTTTAATGTTTGTTTTCAATTTGTATCCCTTTGACATCCTTTTTTCATCTAATTGCTCTGGCTAGGATTTCCAGTACTATATTGAATAGGTAGGGAGAGACTGGGCAGTCTTGTCTAGTCCCTGATTTTAGTGGGATTGCTTCTCAAGTTTCTCTCCATTTAGTTTGATGTTGACTACTGCTTTGCTGTATATTTATTTTAATATATTAATGTATGGGCCTTGAATTGCTGATCTTTCTGTAACTTTTAACATGTAGGGGTGTTGAATTTTGTCAAATGTTTTCTCAGCATCTAATGAGATGATCGTGTGTTTTGTTTGTTTGTTTATTAATATAGTGGATTACCTTTAAGAATTTCCTCTTATTGAATCATCCCTGTATCCCTGGGATTAAGCCTACTCATTCGTGGTGAATAATGGTTTTGATGTCATTTTGGATTCCGTTTGCAAGAATTTTGTTGAATATATTTGCATTGATATTCATAAGGGAAATTGGTCTGAAGTTCTTTTTCTTTGTTGGGTCTTTTTATGGTTTAGGTATAGGTGTAAATTTGGCATCATAGAACAAAATAGTATTCCTTTTGTTTATACCTTGTGGAAGTTAGAAGAATATTGGTCTTAGTTCTTTGAAGGTCTTACAAAATACTCCACTAAAACCATCAGGCCCTGGGAATTTATTGTTTGGGAGACTTTTAAAGACTGCTTCTATGTCTTTAGGATTTATCAGACTGTTTCAACTGTTTATCTGAACCTGATTTAACTTTGGTACCTGATAAATGTCAAGAAAATTGTCCATTTCATCTAGATTTTTCCAGTTTTGTTGAGTATAGTATTTTTTAGTAGTATCTGATATTTTTTTTAATTTCCTCGATATTTCTTTTGTTATGCTCCCTTTTCACTTCAGATTTGTTAATTTGGATACTGTCTCTGTGCCGTCTGTTTATTTTGGCTAAGGGCTTATCTATTTTGTTGATTTTCTCAAAGAACCAGCTCCTGGTTTTGTTGAGTCTTTGTATACCTTTTTTGTCTCTAGCTAATTGCTTTTAGCCTCAAGTTTAATTATTTCCTGCTGGCTACTCCTCTTTGGTGTATTTGCTTCTTTTTGTTCTAGAACTTTCAGGTGTTCTGTCAAGCTGTTAGTGTATGCTCTCTACAATCCCTTTTTGAAGGCACTCAGAACTATGAGATTTCCTCTTGCCACTGTTATTGTGTCCATTGAGTTTAGGTATGTTGTGCCTTCATTTTCATTAAGTTCTAAAATGTCTTTAATTTCATTATTTATTTCTTACCTAGCCAGGTTATCATTGAGTAGAGAGTTGTTCAGTCTCCAAGTGCCTGTGAGCTTTCTGCAGTTTTTGTTTTTATTGAAGATTAGCCCTAGTTCATGCTGATCTGATAGGGTCCATTGGATTCTTTCTATCTTCTTGTATCTTTTGAGGCCCGTTTTGTGACTGATAATGTGGTCAGTTTTGGAGAAGGTACTATGAGGTGCTGAGAAGGTATATTCCTTTGTTTTAAGAAGAAGTGTTCTTAACCAGAACCCCCAGAGCTCATGTCTCTAGCTGCATATGTAGCACAAGATGGCCTAGTCGGCCATCATTGGGAAGAGAGGCCCCATGATCTTGCAAACTTTATATGCACCAATACAGGGGAATGCCAGTTGCAAGAAGTGGTATGGGTAGGTAGGGGAGCAGGGCAGGGGGAAGGTAGAGGGAACTTTTGGGATAGCATTTGAAATGTAAATTAAGAAAATATCTAATAAAAAATGATGAGGTGTTCTATAGATATCAGTTAAATTCCTTTAATCAGTTAAAGTTTGGTTCATAACTTCTCTTAGTTTCACTGTGCCTCCGTTTGCTTTCTGTTTCCATGACTTGTCCATTGTTGATAGTGCGGTATTGAAGTCTCCCACTTTTATTGTGTGAGGTGCAATGTGTGCTTTGAGCACTAGAAAAATTATTTTATGAGTGTGACTGCGCTTGCATTTGGAGCATAGATGTTCAGAATTAAGAGTTCCTGTTGGTAGGTTTTTCCTTTGATGAGTATTAAGTGTCCGTCCTTATAGTTTTTGATAACTTTTGGTTGAAATTCAGTTTTATCCTAAATTAGAATGGCTATTGGAGCCTGTTTCCTTGGACCATTTGCTTGGAACAATTTTTTTTTTCAACCTTTTAATCTGAGATAGTGTCTGCCTTTGTCACTGAAGGGTATTTTCCGTATGCAGCAAAAAGTGCTAGGTTCTGTTTATGTATCCAGTCTGTTAGTTTATGTCTTTTTTACTGGGGAATTGATTCCATTGATGTTACAAGATATTAAGGACCTGTGATTGTTGCTTCTTGGGTTTTTATTGTTAGAGGTGGAATTATGTTGTATGGCTATCTTCTTTGGGTTTGTAGAAAGAAGATTCATTTCTTGCTTTTTCTTGGATGTAGTTTCCCTCCTTGTGTTGGAGCTCTCCATCTATTATTTTTGTAGGGCTGGATTTTTGGAAAGATATTGTTTAAATTTGGTTTTGTTATGGAATATCTTGGTTTCTCTGTCTATGGTAATTGATAGTTTTCCTTGAGTATTGTATCCTTGGCTGGCATTTGTGTTCTTTTAGGGTCTGTATGACATCTGTCTAGTACCCTCTGGCTTTTAGAATCTATGTTGAGAAGTCTGTTGTAATTCAGATAGTTCTGCCTTTATATATTACTTGACTATTTTCGCTTACTTCTCTTAATATTCTTTCTTTGTTTTGTGAATTTGATGTTCTGATTATTATGTTATGGGAAGAATTTATTTTCTAGTCCAATCTATTAAGGGTTCTGTAGGCTTCTTGTGTGTTTACAGGCATTTCTTTCTTCACATTAGGGAAGATTTCGTCTATAATTTTGCTGAAGACATTTACTGGCTCTTTGAGTTGGGAGACTTTGCTCTTTTCTATCCACATTACCCCTAGGTTTCTTGTTCTTATTTATTGTGTCCTGGGTTTTCTGGAAATTTTGAGTTAGCAGCTTTTTTTCATTTTGTATTTTCTTAGGCTGTTGTGTTGATGTTTTCTATAGTATCTGAACACCCATGATTCTTTCTTCCATCTCTTGTATTCTGTTGCTGATGCTCGCATATATGGTTCCTGATTTCGTTCATTGGATTTCTATCTCCAGAGTTGTCTCTCTTTGGCTTTTCTTTATTGTTTTGACTACCATTTTTAGATACTGGATGGTTTTGTTCAATTATTTCACCTGTTTGGTAGTGTTTTCCTGTAACTTTTTAAGGGATTTTATGTTTCCTTTTTAAGGGCTTCTACCTGTTTTCCTTTGTTCTCCTCTATTTCTTTAAGGGAGTTGCTTATATCCTTTTTAAAGTCCTCTATCATCAACAGGAGATGTGATTTGAAGTCAGAATCTTGCTTTTTGGGTATTTTGGGTTATCCAGGTCTTGTTGTGGTGGGAGAACTGGGTTCTGATGATACCAAGAAAACTTGGTTTCTATTGCTTAGGTTCTTGCACTTGCCTCTGGCCATCTGGTTATCTCTGGTGTTAGCTGGTCTTGCTGTCTCTGATTGGAGCGTGTCCATACAGTGAACCTCTGAGCTTATGATGTTAGGTCTGTCAGCACTCCTTGGAGTCCAGCTCTCTCCAGGTGGGAATTTGGTATGGAGAGCTAGCTATGCATATACAGGGTCATTTCCAGGGCACAGGGGGAAAACAGAAAGTTCCTGTCCTGAGCTGCTCTGCAGTTTGTGTGTGCTGTGGGCTTCTGGTGGGTCCCTCTTGGGCCAGCTATTAGAGCAATAGTGGTGTTATCACCTTTGAACTGTGATCTTGGGTGTGACAGTACTGTTGGGGGACTCTTTGATTGGGATTTGGGTGCAGAGATTTGTGGCACAGGGGCTAGCTCCAGTTGTGGAGATGGAAACCAGTCAGCTGCTAACAATAATTCAGGCATGATTTAGTTACTAATTATATGTAAGTAAAGAAAAAAATCTATTTATTTTTATTTATTATTGTCTAATTGTTGACATAATATCTCATAGCTTGTATTCTGCAGTCACTTGACTTGGTATCAGAACATGTCCCCATCCTTCATTTTCAATGATTCTAACCTAGTGTCAGGTTTTTTCACTCTATGCTTACCATCACTTTTCCCCCAAAAAAGAACCAGGGATTTTTCTCTCTCTGAGCTAAGGTGTCGTTCTCTCCCAAATCCATTCCATCAAAATATAGGTATACTAGTTGCTTCTCTAAATGGCTGGACACATTTCCAAGACTAGAAGAGTCAACCATAAGTCCATAGACATGACATCAACAAAGAATCATATTCAGCTAATAACTGGTCATAAAATGCATGAATTATCTAAGAAAGAAAATAGATATAAAGAACGTCCTTTGACTATAATAGAACACTTGTAAAGTAGTGCAATCAAGAAATAATATGTGCACAAAATGAGAGCTTTAGCAGACAATGGAAACAAAATCAAATTGGAAGACCCAGCCTTCTCAATAAAGTTATCATGCTTAAAACAAAAGTATTGAACTCCAGAAATACATATAGACTTCCTGAAATTAGTAGTGAAATTGGCTTATTAACACTGTTATAAATTCCTTTCATTTGTGTGTATGCTGTATGTATTATTTACTTTTATTTGTATTGAGTTTGATATATGATAGTGTTGCACATTCACATAAGTTTGCATAATTTGAAGCATATATGCAAAGGAAAGAGCAGGACACATTGACTGTTTTCATCTATCACCTTATTGGGTTGAGATAGGATTTCATGTTGCAGATAGACTGGATATCCAGTGAGCTCTTTTGATACATCTCTTTTTCTCCACACTGCTAGATTTACATGTACAGCTATATCCAGCTTTTTACTTAGATGCTGGGGACTCAAACTCAGATTTCCATTCTTGAATGTTAAGACCTCTTACAAATTGAATCCTCTCTCCATATCTTAATTAGCTTTCTGAATATCAATGTGGGATGATTTAGCATAGAATGCGCTAAAATTTGGAAATTCTAATTATGCACCCAACTAAGTTATTCTTTTTGCTACATATATATGAAATCACTGTACTGTAGTGATGGCTGATTTCCTAAATAGTGCTAAACATGTATTCTTATATGGTTCAATCTGAAATATTAAAAATGCTTGCAAGTATTATACACCCTTAAAGAACTTAAAAGGGCCATCTTCTTGTTGAAAACATTGATATTTGGGCTATGATCATAATCTAATATAAGTGATAAATGCACATCAAGAATTTTAAGCAAACAAACAAGACTTAAATAGATTTGTGTTGTATAATTATTACAACATTTATGGGCCATGTGAATATTCTATGTAACTTTTTCACTTGTTAAAGATTTCAATTTTTATTCAAAAATAAACCAACAAAATGGAATTGCAAATTACTGACCAAATCTACTCTCTTTTTGTTTTTCAACTTATACATCAGTTTATCCTAGTAATATTGTGTTTTTCAGAAGAAAAACACAATATTCTAAAAGAGTTAGTTACTTAGAACATTTATATGAAAAGAGTATTCATCAGAGATTATTAGGTGTCCATAATCTCAACTCCATAATCCAGAAACCATGAAAACTGTCACTTCAAAACAGAAAGCAGACATCTGATAATTAGCATTGATGCAATATATAAGAACTCATTAAAGACTTTAGTGTCTATATAAACTACCTGTAGTACTTAAAAATGTATTTTAGCAAAAAATTATAGTATGTACCTTGTTCATTCCTCACAAATAAACAAATTATACTGTATAAAGTTGGAAAGTAAGACAAAATGGCACATGATATTTATGCTTGTGAAAAAATAGGAAAATCTAATAGTTAATTTTTTTATAGATTTTAAACATAATCATATTTAGGTGTAAAGTGTTTGTGGAGAAAACTAATATTATATGGTTGTAACCCCAAAATAAACACTTGTGGGGATGCTTTTGATACTGTGTGGTATTTTCCTGGATACATCCATTGTCCATAGACAAAACACAGGAAGGACTTTAAAAACTGAACATGAAAACCACCTGCCCCTTCTAAGTATTAGAAGAGTTCAAGAGACAAGCTTTGATATTGTAGAAGTCTTAAAGACAATTTATGATACCAACACAAAATGACATTTCAAATAATCATAATATGTATATAAATGTGCAGTACCATATATTCAAAATAAAATTTCTTATTTCTCACATAATTAAAATATATATGTTAAGAGGAATCGGTATATTTTATAACCAGTTTTTACATAATATGATTGAATAAATAAATATTTAATCACAAACATCCCTTTTGAAATTATTTCAGATTTTAAGCGAACAGATTTGGGTAGTTTTAAAATATATGTAATTTTCTCCTTGGAAAAGATTTTATAGGCACTTCTAAGAGAATTATCACAATGACATTAAAATGATAAGTACCTTATAAACAAAAGGTTTTGTGATGCATACATTTCTCATGATTAAATCACATCTTATTATTTCCTGCTCATTTCTGGAAATGTTATTTCCCTGATAGGATTGGATGGAATAATCAAAGAAGACTACATTAAGTATAATTTATCTACAATCTCCTGTACATAAGAAATTTTAATTTGAGGCTCTTTGCTTTTGAAAATTAGATAATACATCCTTTATGCTTATAATTTTATTATGCTTTATATTTCTGGTGTGCTCATATGGAACTGACACAAAGTAAAAAATGTGTAACCAATAAAAAATATCCTTATGACTTTCTCTAACAGATAATATGAGTCAACTATTCTACGAATAACTTTGGTTAAACAATGTGTCATCTTTTCATTCAACAGAATCTTTCTTTCTACTATCACTTTTACTGATTGTTCAATTACTCTCTATTTTCATTATGGAGTATATACTAAACATATAACTAAAAGTTGCTTCCAAATTATAGTGCAAGGAGAATTAGAAATGGAAAGTTCATGAAGTCATAAAGCCATCAAAGTATACACACTGAATGGATAAAAGAAAGCCACAGATTCCTTAAATTTAGAAAGAGTTAAATAATTCTTAACAAATTATCAATCATGCTGTGACTAACATTCACATCAATGCCAATAGATGCCTTTCATAATAGATTGTAAATATTCTAATTACTCATTATTTATTTAAGATGACTAGATTAAGAGGTAAGAAAACTTATCTCTGCCAACTTTCTTTTTCCTCTGAATATCTACAACTTCAAGTACTAAAGGAAGATGTAAAAACAATTTTGAGACTCAGTATGTGAAAATTAATCAGTAATATGTTATATGTGTTACATGATATAATACTACAGGAATATATTGTAAATGTTATACATTTCCATCAAATACATTTAAAGCAATGTCAGGATATTGAAATAGATGCATATAGATTCTTAATTTTTCATACTTGTGGAGTTTCTTTTAGGAGAGTCAAAATTTATAATGGGATGACTATAAGTTTTTTAATGTATTACAGAATGGTCAAATAGTAGAATAAAATAAATCTCTGTATACTGTATATAGCAAATTCTAAATACTCAGATAATTTTGTTCGATAAAAGGTTATAATTTCTAGTGAAAACATCCATTAAGAAAACAGTTATTTAATATTTATACAATTTAATTGTGTTGCTATAAGCTTGTTATGGAAGCAAAAAGTAATAATGTCTAATTCTTTATATTATAGAGATTTTTAGTCCTGTGATAAATGAAAACACTAACAAAATAATTACATAGTAGATATAAAATTATATTTCTCATGTATTAAAAAACTGAAGCACCTTTTGTTTCTATTTTATAAAACAGTTTGAGAAATATTGGTATTAGCTCTTCTTTGAAGATCTAGTAGAATTCAGAACTAAAGTCATCTGCTCTAGGCTTTTTTTAGGTTGGGAGGCTTTTAATGATTTCTTTTATTTCCTTAGGTGATATGGGTCTGTTCATATACTTTACCTGATCATGATTTAAATTGTGAACCTGGTATCTGTCTAGAAAATCATCCATTTCACCTACATTTTCCAGTTTTGTTGAGTATAGGCATTTGTGTTAGGATCTGAGGAATTTTTGAATTTCCTCTGTTTCTGTTGATAGGTCTTCCTTTTCATTTCTGATCTTGTTGATTTGGATTCTGTCTCTGGGCCTTTTAGTTAGTTTGTCTAGGGGTTTATCTATCTTGTTGTTTTTCTCAAAACAAAACAAAACACAACACAACACTTTTGGTTTTGTTGATTCTTTGTGTTGATCTCTTTGTTTCTATTTGGTTGATTTTGGCACTGAGGCTAGCCATTTCCTGCCTTCTATGCCTCCCAGGTGTGTTTGCTTCCTTTTTGTTTCTAGAGCACTCAGGCATGCTGTTAGATTGCTAGTATAGAATCTCTACAATATTAAGCTGTACTACAGAGCAATTGTGATAAAAACTGCATGGTACTGGTACAGCAACAGACAGATAGATCAATGGAATAGAATTGAAGACCCAGAAATGAATCCACACATCTATGGTCACTTGATCTTTGACAAGGGAGCTAAAACCATCCAGTGGAAAAAGGACAGCATATTCAACAAATGGTGCTGACACAACTGGCAGTTATCATGTAGAAGAATGTGAATTGACCCATTCTTATCCCCTTGTACAAAGCTTAAGTCTAAGTGGATCAAAGACCTCCACATAAAACCAGAGACACTGAAATTTATAGAGGAGAAAGTTGGGAAAAACCTCAAAGATATGGGCACAGGTGAAAGATTCCTAAACAGAACAGCAATAGCCTGTGCGGTCAGATCAAGACCTTAAGAAATTACAAAGCTTCTTTAAGGAAAAAGACACAGTCAGCAAGACGAAAAGGCCAACAATGGATTGGGAAAGGATTTTTACCAATCCTAAATATGATAGGGGACTAATATCCAACATCTACAAAGAGCTAAAGAGGCTAGACTCCAGAAAAATGAATAACCCCATTAAGAAATGGAGTACAGAGTTAAACAAAGAATTCTCAATTGAGGAAATCCGAATGGCTGAGAAACATCTGAAAAAAATGTTCAACATCCTTAATCATCAGGGAAATGCAAATCAAAACAACACTGAGATTCCACCTCACACCAGTCAGAATGGCTAAGATAAAAAATTTAGGTAACAGCAGATGCTGGCGAGGATGTGGAGAAAGAGGAACACTCCTCCATTGCTGGTGGGATTGCAAGCTTGTACAAGCACTCTGGAAGTCAGTCTGGCATTATCTCAGAAAATTGAACATAGTACTACCAGAGGATCCAGCAATACCACTCCTGGGCATATACCCAGAAGATGTTCCAACTTGTAATAAGGACACATGCTCCACTATGTTCATAGCAGCCTTATTTACAATAGCCAGAAGCTGGAAAGAACCCAGATGTCCCTCAACAGAAGAATGGATACAGAAAATATGGTACATTTACACAATGGTGTACTATTCTGCTATTACAAAAATGAATTTATGAAATTCTGGGCAAATGGATGAATCTGGAGGACATAATCCTTAGTGAGGTAACCCAATCACAAAAGAAGTCATTGGATATGTGCTCACTGATAAATGGATATTAGCTCAGATACTTAGAAAACCCAAGATACAATCTGCAAAACACATGAAAATCAAGAAGGAAGACCAACGTGTGGATACTTCATTCCTCCTTTGAATAGGAAACAAAATACCCATGAAAGGAGTTACAGAGACAAAGTTTAGAGCTAAGATGAAAAGATGGACCATACAGAGACTACCCCACCGGGGATCCATCCCATAATCAGTCACTAAACTCAGACACTATTGCTTAGGACAGCTAGTGTTTATTGAAGGAACCCTGATATAGCTGACTCCCACAGAAGTGGATGCTCACAGTCATCCATAAGAGGGAGCATGGGGCCCACATTGGAGAAGCTAGAGATAGAACACCAGGAGGTGAAGGGGTCTGCAACCCTAGAAGAGGAACAACAATATGAACTAAACAGAACCCCCAGAACTCGTGTCTCTAGCATCATATGTAACAGAAGATGGCCTGGTCAGCCATCATTTGGAGGAGAGGACCCTTGGTCCTGCAATCTTTATATGCCCCAATACAGGGGAACTCCAGGGCCAAGAAGTGAGAGTGGGCAGGTAGGGGAGCAGAGAGGGGGTAGGAGGGAGGGGACTTTCGGAATAGCATTTGAAATGTAAATTAAGAAAGTATCTAATTAAAAATAAAAGAAAACAAAGAAAAATAATTTCAAACTTCCAAAGAACAGAGATCACCAGCTATAGCTGTAGCTCTAAGACCATACCCCCACACATCTGTTATTGTAAATAAAGTTTTATTGGATGTAAAAAAAATAATAATGCAAGCCTTAGCAAGGCCTTATTTTTTCCCCATTTCTGCCACATTTTTATTAAAAGTTACATTTTTAACTTCAAAGTTAAATTTTTGAAGTTTTTAATTCATATTGATTTTTATAAAAATTTAACTGACAGTTAAGCAATGTTATCAAAGCATTAAATTTCCTAAAGTTGTTCATACTAGATAATATCATCCTTAGGGATAAACATAAAATTAAGAGCCATGGTGTATTCAACCTAAAAATATAGGAATTGCAGCAAAACTATTGTAGTGAGTAGTAGAGGGGCGCTGACTGCTATATTCTGAATGGATAGAAGAGGTTCACTGTGACTCATTAGACCAAAATCTAACTGCTCTATGAGACTGCACAGCACAGCCACTTCAGCCATTTTCCCTTTCCCAACAGGCTCCTCCCCTACATTATTCTAATATGAACACCCACAATGACTTCACTCTAGCCCCAGCCCACACTGACCCCACGCTGACCCCCACGTTGACTAAGGTGCCCTTCATTCTTTAGTATGCTCTCTGTGACATCATAGAATTCATACTCTTTAACATTCCCTGAAGTGGCTCTGTCCTGAAGCACTGCTAGTGGCAAGCTGCCCTGGAGGGGAGCTGGAGATTTCAGCCTCTCCAGACAGCAGAGTTTCCTCCAGTTTGTCCTCCAAGCATCAATCACAGCCTTCCAGCTACCTCAGAGGATTCTGTACCTCTTGGCCCTAAGCAGCAGGAGGGAATCCTTATAGCCATACACGTACAGCCAGTGTGCTCTCTCTCTCTCTCTCTCTCTCTCTCTCTCTCTCTCTCTCTCTCTCTCTCTCTCTTCCACCCCCCATCCATCTCTGAATTGCGCTTTAATAACGTGACTTAGCCTCCTTCAGCCTAATCATCTGTCTTTTTCTTATCTCTATACCCTAGGTGTAACCAAGCCATCTACAGGCTGCCATACTTGGTGAAGATGGCTCAACCTGCTTTGTGGGCTAGGGCTCTTAAGCGAATCCAGAAGGAGTTATTTGCCTTCTCTCAAGATCCCCCGCCTCTGTGTTCTGCAGGGCCAGTGGAAGAAAATATGTTTCGTTGGCAAGCAGCGATAATGGGGCCTGAAGACAGCCCCTACGAGGGAGGGGTTTTTTTTCCTTTGTGTCCACTTTCCAATTAATTATCCCTTCAGTCCTCCCAACGTTTCCTTCATGACCCGAATATACCATCCAAACATTAGCAAAAATGGTTATATCTGTCTAGATATCTTGAATTCTATGTGGTCACCTGCACTTACGCTTTCTAAAGTTCTTCTTTCTATATGCTCTCTATTATGTGATCCAAACCCAGATGAGCCTCTGGTTCCTGAAATTGCAAAGATCTACCGCAAGGATTTAAAAGAGTATGAGAGATTGGCTCGAGAGTGTACCAAGAGATATGCTATGTAATTTCAACATATAATGGGGACAATAATAAAAAGAGGTGGTTCACTTTATCAGTCATTTTCTTTTCTTTCTTCATTTGAGCAAAGTGATGCCTCTTTAATCTTTTCTAGATAAATATTGTACAATTTCCAAACTAGGGTAACTATGGGTGAGGGTCAGGGGTGGAAAAGAAAGGAAAATGGATGGGACACCGGGAAGATAGACAAAGCTCATGAGGTGAAGGGTATATGTATTGGGTATGGGGAGGCAGGAGGTGAAAGAGGGGCAGATGGATAAGAGTTACAGGGGAGGAAACAATCAGACACAGAAAGTTATGTGTATGTTCTCAACTCAAGAAGAATAAATGGAAAACCATATGCCTAGTCCTAGAGTACTTTTTAATACAGGAGAATATTTTTTAAAATTAAGAGCAATATTATTATATTACAGAATATTTTTGTTGTTGTTGTTTTCGAGACAGGGTTTCTCTGTGTAGCCCTGGCTGTCCTGGAACTCACTCTGTAGACCAGGCTGGCCTTAGCTATAACAACTGTATTGGCATTACATTTATTGCTAACAAAGAATGCAAGCCGGCACAGGTCAGTTCCTGGACCTCAAATGGTCGCCCAGACCCTGTCAGCCCAAATAGCTCCTGGACTGCAAAGGGTGAGTGAGTGACCAGCTGAACAGTGCACCTTTGAGAGAGAAACAGCCTGGGGCTCTAGACATCCAGGTTCCCTTTCTGCCTAAGGAGAGTTCTCCCTCTGCCTGGGGGAGGGCCTTCCCTGCCTGAACTGGTGAGAGAGCCATATTGAGACCAGGTCGCACAGGCACAGAGCAGGTCTGTGCAGTTTCCTTCCTGGACCTAAAGGTCTCCCAGACCCTGTCAGAGCAGATCAGCTCCTGGACTGCAAAGGGTGAGTGAGTGAACAGCTGAACAGTGCACCTTTGAGAGAGAAACAGCCTGGGGCTCTAGACATCCAGGTTCCCTCCCTTCCTAAGGAGAGTTCTCCCTCCACCTAGGGGAGGGCCTTCCCTGCCTGATCTGGGGAGAGAGCCATGTTGAGACCACATAGCACAGGCACAGAGCAGGTCTGTGCAGGTCACTTCCTGTACTGCAAAGGTCTCCCAGACCCTGTCAGAGCAGATCAGCTCCTGGACTGCAAAGGGTGAGTGAGTGAACAGCTGAACTGTGCACCTTTGAGAAAGAAACAGCCTGGGGCTCTAGACATCCAGGTTCCCTCCCTGCCTAAGGAGAGTTCTTGCTCCACCTGGGGGAGGGCCTTCCCTGCCTGAACTGGTGAGAGAGCCATATTGTGCCCAGGTTGATCACAAGCCAGTCTGTTCAGGTCAGCTCAGGGACTACAAAGGGTCCCACAGAGACCAGTCTGTGCAGGTGAGTGTGCAGATTGCAGAGGCAACACATCTTTTAGCACAGGCCCTTAATGGGGTCTTCAACTTTACCTAAGAGGCAGGTCTGAACACCTAAATTCCATGCACCTTCCCTGCAAAAAGAGAGCTCACCTGCTGAGACTACTCTGACCACTGAGAGTCAGGAGAGAGCTGGGTTCCCAGGTCTGCCAACAGAGACCAACAGAATCACAGGAGGAACAAGATCCAATCAGAGACAACTATAACAACCAACTCCAGAGATTACGAGATGGCGAAAGGCAGATGTAAGAATCTTAATAACAGAAACGAAGACCACTCACCTTCTTCAGAACCCAGCACTCCCACTTCAGCCAGTCCTGGATACCCCAACACACCCAAAAAACAAGACTAGTATTTAAAATCATATATCATGGTGCTGGTAGAAGACATGAAGAAGGACATGAAGAAAGACTTCAAGAAATACAGGAGAACAATGCTAAAGAGGTAAAAGTCATTAAAGAGGAAACACTAAAATCCTTTAAAGAACTACAGGAAAACACAACCAAACAGGTAATGGAATTGAGCAAAACCATCCAGGACCTAAAAAGGGAAATAGAAATAATAAAGAAAACCCAAAGTGACACAACTTTGGAGACAGAAACACTAGGAAAGAAATCGGGAACCATAGATGTGAGCATCAGCAACAGAATGGAAGAGATGGAAGAGAGAATCTCAGGTGCAGAAGATTCCATAGAGAACATGGGCACAACATTTAATGAAAATGCAAAATGCATAAAGATCCTAACTCAAAACTCCCAGGAAATCCAGGACAAGATGAGAAAACCAAACCTACGAATAATAGGAGTAGATGAAAAAGAAGATTTTCAACTTAAAGTGCCAGCAAATATTTTCAACAAAATAATAGAAGAAAACTTCCCAAACCTAAAGAAAGAGATGCCCGTGAACATACAAGAAGCCTAAAGAACATCAAATACACTGGACCAGAAAAGAAATTCCTCCCGACACATAATTATCAAAACAACAAATGTACTAAATAAAGATAGAATATTAAAAGCAGTAAGGGGAAAAGGTCAAGTAACATATAAAGGCAGGCCTATCAGAATTATACCAGACTTCTCACCTGAGACTATGAAAGACAGAAGATCCTGGACAGATGTTATTCAGACACTAAAAGAACACAAATGCCAACCCAGATTACTATATCGAGCAAAACTCTCAATTAACATAGATGGAGAAATCAAAGTATTCCATGATAAAACCAAATTCACACAATATCTTTCCACGAATCCAGCCCTTCAAAGGATAATAAAGGGAAACCACCAAAACAAGGATGGAAACTACACCCTAGAGAAAACTAAAAAGTAATCCTTCAACAATCCTAAATCTGTTAGGGGACTAATATCCAACATCTACAAAGAGCTAAATAAGCTAGACTCCAGAAAAATGAATAACCCCATTAAAAAATGGGGTACAGTGCTAAACAAAGAATTCTCAATTGAGGAAACCCGAATGGCTGAGAAACATCTGAAAAACTGTTCAACATCCTTAATCATCAGGGAAATGCAAATCAAAACAACACTGAGATTCCACCTCACACAAGTCAGAGTGGCTAAGATAAAAAAATTAGGTGACAGCAGATGCTGGGGAGGATGTGGAGAAAGAGGAACACTCCTCCAATGCTGGTGGGATTGCAAGTTTGCACAAGCACTCTGGAAGTCAGTCTGGAGTTATCTCAGAAAATTGGACATAGTACTACCAGAGGATCCAGCAATACCTCTCCTGGGCATATACCCAGAAGATGTTCCAATTGCTAAAAAGGACACATGCTCCACTATGTTCATAGCAGCCTTATTTTTAATAGCCAGAAGCTGGAAAGAACCCAGATGTTCCTCAACAGAGGAATGGATACATAAAACATGGTACGTTTACACAATGGAGTACTATTCTGCTATTAAAAAATGAATTTATGAAATTCTTGGGCAAATGAATGAATCTGGAGGACATAATCCTTAGTGAGGTAACCCAATCACAAAAGCAGTCATTGGATATGCGATCACTGATAAATGGATATTAGCCCAGATACTTAGAACACCCAAGATTCAATATGTAAAACACATGAAAATCAAGAAGGAAGACCAATGTGTGGATACTTCCCCAATACAGGGGAACTCCAGGGCCAAGAAGTGGGAGTGGATGGGCAGGGGAGAGGAGAGTGGGAAGTGGGGAGGGGACTTTCGGAATATCATTTGAAATGTAAATTAAGAAAATATCTAATTAAAAAATGGAAGAAAAAACAAAAACAACAACAACAACAAAAGAAATATAAATTAAGAAAATATCTAAAAAAAATAAAATAAAAAATAAAAAAATAAAAAGAAACTCTACAATATCTTTACCAGGACACTTAGTGCTATGAAGATTCCTCAGCACTGCTTTCCTTGTGTCCTATAAGTTTGTATATGATGTCATCATTTTCATTGAATTCCAGGAGGTCTTCAATTTCTTTTTTTTTTTTTTATTTCTTCCCTGACCAAGTTATCTTTGAATAGACAGTAGTTTAGTTTTCATTGGTATTTGGGTTTCTGTTCCTTTTGTTGTTATTGGAGACCAGACTTAGTCCATGGTTATCTGATAGGATGCATGTGGTTATTTCAATCTTCTTGTATCGTGTGAGATTTGTTTTGTGACCTCTTATATGGTCAAATTTGGAAAAGGTACCATGAGGTGCTGAGAAAAGGGTGTATTCTTTCGTTTTAGGGTGAAATGTTCTTTAAATATCTGTTAAATCCATTTGGTTCAAGACCTCTATTAGTTTCACTGTTTCTCTCTTTAGTTTGTGTTTTCATGATCTGTCCATTGATGAGATTGAGGTGGTAAAGTCTCCAATTATTATTGTGTGAGGTTTGATGTGTGTTTTGAGGTTTAGTAAAGATTCTTTTTATGATTATGGGTGTCCTTGCTTTTGGGGCATAAAGGTTTAGAATTGAGATTTTCTCTTGGTAGAATTTTCCTTTGATAATATAAGACCCCAACTCAAATGTGTTTCTTAGTCCCGTAGAAACAAAAGCCCAGCATAGAGTTCTCTGTTCTCTCACCTTCAGCCTGAGAAGCCAATGACCACTGGGTGACTCCCCCTGGCACCTGACTCATTGTGTAAGAGACCAAAAATGTTTACTCAGCTTCTCCATTCCTTGTGGAATGTTTGCCAAAGATAGCCTGTAACCCTTCTGTGAGAGATGAGCTATAATTCATCATCCCCATTCTTATGATGTTTACTCAGCTTCCCCTTTCTTTGTGGTTTCTTCCTTTAAATACCCCCTATCCCAGCTACTCTTGACGCCAAGTTCCTCTACCCTGAGTGGTGTATTACTGTGGTGTGGGCCTGAGAGTGCTCTTGAAATAAAAATCCTCTTGCTGTTTACATCAAGACCATTTCTCGTGAGTGATTTGCTATGTTGCCTCTCCTGAGTCAGAATGTGGGGGAGTCCTCACGTTGTGGGTCTTTCAATAAATATGATAAGTCTTTCCTCATATTGCTTGATAACTTTTGGTTGAGTCTATTTTATTGGATATAAGGATGGCAACTCCTATTTGTTTCTTGGGACGATTTGCTTGGAAGATTTTTTTTCTGGCCTTTCACTCTGAGGCAATGTCTATCTTTGTTATTTAAGTGTGTTTCTTATTTGCAGCAAAATGCTGGATCCTGTCTGTATATCCTGTCTGTTAGCTTATGTCTCTTTATTGGGGAATTCAGTCTGTTGATATTGAGAGAAGTTAAAAACCTATGATTTTAGTTCCTCTTATGTTTGTTGTTGTAGGTGGCATTATGTGTATATGATTTTATCCTTTTGGATTCACTGTGAGATGATTAATATCTTGTATTATTCTTTGGTGTAGGTACCCTTCTTGTGCTGGAGTTTTCCTTCTAGAATCCTCTGTATGGCTACATTGGTAGATAGATGTTGTTTAAATTTGGTTTTGTCCTGGAATATTTTGATTTCTCCATCTATGTCGATTGAGACATTTTCTGGGTATTGTAGCCTGGGCTGGCATTTGTGTTCTCTTAGGGTCTGAGTGACCTTTGTCCAGACTCTTCTGGCTTTTAGTATCCCTGTTGAGAAGTCTGGTATAATTCTCATAGGTCTGTCTTTATATGTTGTTTAGTTTTTTTTTTTTCCTTGTAGCTTTCAATTAATATTATTTCTTTGTTTTGTTCATTTAGTGTTTTGATTATTATGTGATGATAGGATTTTCTTTTCTGGTCTAATCTATTTGGTATTCTATAGGCTTCTTGTATGTTTATCACCATCTCTTCCTTTAGGTTAGGAAAGTTTTCTTCTATGATTTTGTTGAGGATGTTTTTGGGTCCTTTGACCTGGGATCCTTCTCTCTCCTCCATTACCACTATTCCTAGATTTGTTCTTTTCATTGTGCCCTGGATTTCCTGGATGTTTTCTGTTATAGGTTTTTATGGTTTGAATTTTTTTAACAATTGTATTGAATAAAACAAGGTATTGATGCCTAAGGTATCTTCAACACCTGAGATTCTCTCTTCTATGTCTTGTATTCTGTTGGTGATGCTTACATCCATAATTCCTGACCTCTTTCCTAGGTTTTCCTTTATCAAGGTTGTCTACACTTGTGTTTTTTTTATTGTTTCTACTTCCACTTTTAGATCTTGGACCACTTTGTTCAACTCCTTCACCTGTTGATTGTGTTTTCCTGTGTTTCTTTAAGGGGTTTATTTGTCCCCTCTTTAAGTGATTCTATCTGTTTGCCTGTGTTTTCCTGTATTTCTGTCAGCGATTTATTATATCATCCTTAAAGGACTCTATTACCTTCATGATATAGGATTTTAGGTCAACTTCCTGATTTTCAAGTGTGTTGGTGATTTTCAGGCTTGCTGTATTGGGCGAACTGGTTTCTGATAAAGCCAAAGTATATTGGCCACTATTGCTTATGGTCTTGCACTTCTTTCTCCCCATCTGATTATCTCTGATGGTAGCTGGTCTGTATGTCTCTATATGGTTCCTGCCTCTTGTCTATCTTGGTTGCTATAGGTCTCCTGGTAGGCCTGTGGTCCTGGCTATAGAAGAACTCCTGTGAGTCCTTCAGCCTGTGGAGTCTTTAGAGAGGCATGTACATTGGCGACATGTTGCCTTGCCTCTTCTGGGAATTCTTCAGTCTGTGGTGTATTCAGAGGGACAGACAAGCTGATGATCATTTGCCCTGGCTGGAGCAGATCTCCTGAGAGAACTTCAGACTGATGAGTCTTCAGAAGAGCAGTCAAACTGTTGCCCAGTGTGTAGCTGCTCTCCTAGGAGGCATTTAGACTGTGGTGTCTGTTGCTCTGTGTGCAAAAGAACTCCAGGGAATCCTTTATACTTTTGGGTCAGTTGCTCTATTGCCCTATGTGCAATGGACTTCCTGGGAGGCCTTCAGACTGTGGTGTCTTCAGAGGAGCAGACAGGATGATGGTCTGCCTCAGCGGAAGTACTGGCCTGAAGGGAACTGGAATTCAGGGGGCAGTGTTTAGGGGATGATTGGTCCAAATCCACTGGGATCCTCAGTATTCCCAGCTGCTGTGGCTGTTTGGAAGGGCACCTTACCAGTTACCTTGCATAAAGCAGACCTTATGGGAGGCCTTCAGACTGTTGTATCATCAGAAGATCAGACAAGCTAGTGATTTGCCCTAGAAGAAGGCACATGCCAGAAGGGGAGTGGCTATAAGCATACAAGAAGCTTATAGATCACCAAATATATTAGACCAAAAAGAAATGTTCTAAACAAAGAATATTAAAGCATGCAAGGTTAAAAAGGCAAGTAACATATAGATAACAAATCTATCAGAATTACAAGTGATTTTTTTCAACAGACACTAAAAGTCAGAAGGATGTGTGCAGATGTTTTGAAAACTCTTAAGAGATCACAGATGTCAAGCCAGACCACTATACAGAGCAAAACTTTCTATAACCATAGAGGGAGAAAACAAGATATTCCAGGACAAAACCAGTTTTAAACAATATCTATCCACAAATGCAGTTTTACAAAAGATATTAGAGGAAAAGTTCCACTCAGGAAAGTTAACTATATCCAATAAAACACAGGGAATAAATATGCACCAGCAAAACCAAAAGAACACACACATGCATACACATACATACATACACACTTTACACACACACACACACACACAAAACACACACACACACACACACACACACACACACACAGTCGAAAACATCAAACTAATAGGAATTAACAAACATTGTTCATTAGTATTTCTAAATTTCAATGAATACAATTCCTTAAATAAAAAGACACAGGCTAGCTGAATGGATGCTTCAATCTGCTGTATACAGGAACTAGACCTATAAGCTCTAAGGAAATAGAAGCAGTTGTTAAAAGTCTTTGAAAAATAGCCCAGGACTAAGTACTTTTAACACACAATGCCAAAGAAGAGCTAAGACCAATATTTCTCAACTATTCCATATAAGACAAACAGACAAAACATTGTTAAACTCACTGTATGTATCCACAGTCACCCTGATATGTAAACCACACAAAGGTTCAAAAAAGAAATAGAATTTCAGACCATTTTTTTCTTTATGAACATAGATGTAAAAAAATACTCAATAATTACTTGCAAACCAAATCCAAGAATATATCAAACTCTTCATCCACCAAGACCAATTATGCTTCATCTCAGGTATGCATGGATGGTTTTCAAAAAAAATCCTCCAATGTAATCTACTGTATAAAGAAAAACAGACTCAAAGAAACACAGTACATGATCATTGCATGAGATACCAAAAAGTAGCCCTTGATAATGAAAGGCATGGTAAGGAAAGAGATATAATGCCCATTTCTAAACACACATACATTTAAAAAAAGGCCAATACATAACAAGAAGAAATATCCAACATCAAAGAAATTAAGACAATTCCACTAAAATCGGTAACAAGAAATGGCTGCCAACTCTTTCCATATATATTTAATATAGCACTTGATGTTTTAGTAGTATCAAAGGAGATCAATGGCATATAATTTGGAAAATAAGACATCAAAATATTGATATTCAAGAGGATATGATGGTATTCATAAGTCATGGCAAAAGTTCTACCAGAAAACTCCTACAGCTGATTAAACACCTTCAAAAAGTAACTAGATAGTTACTACAGTCATGGTAAGGAAAGGGATATGATGCCCATTTCTAAACACATACACATAAAAAAAACCCAATACATAACAAGAAGTAATATCCAATATCAAAGAAATTAAGACAATTCCACTAAAATCGACAACATGGAATGGCTATCCACTGTCTCCATATATATTTAATACAGCACTTAATGTTTTAGTGGTAGCAAGAAGACAACTAAACTATATTCAACTAGTAGTTTAAAAAATAACAAATTAGTAGCTCTCCTTTATACAAATGATAAACTGGCTGATAAAGAAATTAGGGAAACCCTTCACAATAGCCAAAAAATATTAAAACAAAAATTCCTTCTTACAACATTAAGCAAGCAAGTGAAAGACCTGTATGACAAAATTTCAAGTCTTTGAAGAAAGAAAATGAAAAGTTATAAGAATATGGAAAGATCTCCCATGCTCATGGAATAGTAGGATTCCTGGACAATTTATAAAAAGCAATCTACAGACTCGGTGCAAATCCCTTAAAAATTCCAACACAATTCTTTACAGACCTTAAAAGAACAATACCAAGCTTCATATAGAAAAGCAAAAATATGAGGACAGATAAAATAATCTTGTACAAAAAAGTACTTCTGGGAGTATCATGATCTCTGATTTCAAACCATATTATAGAGAAATATTAATAAAACCCCGCATGCTTTTAACATAAAAACAGACAGTTTGATCAATGAAACAGAATCAAAGACTGGAGGTAAAGTCACAAACAAATGAACACTTGATATTTGTCAAAGAAAACACAACTATACAATGGAAAAAAGAAAGCATCTTCAAAAAATGTTACTAGTCTTTATTCTTTCTTTCTTTTTTATTAGATATTTTCTTCATTTACACTTCAAATGCTATCCCAACATTCCCCTATACTCTCCCTGATCTCCTACCCACTGACTCCTACTTCTTGGTCCTGGCATTCCCCTGTACTGGGGCATATAAAGTTTGCTAGACCAAGGGTACTCTCTTCCCAATAATGGCTGATTAGGCCATCTTCTGCTACATATGCATCTAGAGACATGAGCTCTGGGCATTCTGATTAGTTCATATTGTTGTTCCACCTATAGGGCTGAAGATTTCTTCAGCTCTTGTGTATTCTTTCTAGCTCCTATAATGGGGACCCTGTGTTCCTTCCTAGAGATGACTGTGAGCATCCACTTCTGTATTTGCCAGGCACTGACAAAGCCTCACAGAAGACAGCTATATCAGGGTCCATTCAGCAAAATCTTGTAGGCTTATGCAGTAGTGTCTGCGTTTGGTGGCTGATTATGGGATGGACCCCCGAGTGGGGCAATCTCTGGATGGTCCATCCTTTCATTTTAGCTCCAAACTTTGTCTCTGCAACTCCTTCCATGGATATTTTATTCTCAGTTCTAGGTAGGAATGAAGTATCCATGCATTGGTCTTCCTTCTTGATTTTCTTGTGTTTTGGAAGTTGTATCTTGGGCATTCAAGGATTCTGGGCTAATATACACTCAACAGTGAGTGCATATCAAGTGACATCTTTTGTGATTAGGTTACCTCACTTAGGATGATATCCTCCAGATACATCTATTTGCCCAAGAATTTCATAAATTCATTGTTTTTAATATCTGAGTAGTACTCCATTGTGTAAATATACCACATTTTTTTGTATCCATTCCTTTGTTGAGGGACATCTGGGTTCTTTCCAGCTTCTGGCTATTATAAATAAGGCTGCTATGAACATAGTGGAGCATGTGTCCTTATTACCAGTTGGAACATCTTCTGGGTATATGCCCAGAGGAGGTATTGCTGGATGAATTGAGAGTACTATGTCACATTTTCTGAGGAACCACCAGAGTGATTTCCAGAGTGGTTGTACCAGCTTACAATCTCACCAGCAATGGAAGAATGTTCCTCTTTCTCCACATCTTCCCCAGCATCCTGTCACCTGAATTTTTGATCCTAGCCATTCTGACTGGGGTGAGGTGGAATCTCAGGGTTGTTTTGATTTTCATCTCTCTAATAATTAAGGTTGTTGAACATTTTTTCAAGTGCTACTCAGCCATTTGGTATTCCTCATTTGAGAATTCTTTGTTTCAGTTTGTACCCCATTTTTAATAGGGTTCTTTGAATTTCTGGAGTTCAGGTTCTTGAGCTCTTTGTATATATTGGATATTAGACCCTTATCAGATTTAGGATTGGTAAAAATTCTTTCCCAATCTGTTTCCTTTTTGTCTTATTGACAGTATCTTTTGCCCTAAAGAAGCTTTGCAATTTTATGAGGTTCCTTTTGTCGATTTTTGATCTAACAGCACAGGCCACTGCTGTTCTGTTTAGGAATTTTACCCCTGTGCCCATATCTTCGAGGTTTTTCCCACTTTTTTTTCCAAATTTTATTAGATATTTTCTTCATTTACATTTCAAGTGTTATCCAGAAAGTTCCCTATACCCTCCCCCCTCCCGGCGCTGCTCTCCTACCCACCCGCTCCCACATCTTGGCCCTGGTGTTCCCCTGTACTGGAGCATATAAAGTCTGCATGACCAAGGGGCCTCTCTTCCCAATGATGGCCAACTAGGCCATCCTCTTCTATATATGCAGCTAGAGTTTTTCCCACTTTTTACTCTATAAACTTCAGTGTCTCTGGTTTTATGTGGAGTTCTTTGATCCACTTATAATTGAGCTTTGTATAAGGAGATAAAAATGGATCAATTTCTGATATAGCTGTCTCCTGTGAGGCTTTGACAGTTCCTGACAAATACAGAAGTGGATCCTCACAGTCATCTATAGGGCAGAACAAAGGGTCCCCAATGTAGGAGCTAGAGAGAATACCCAAGAGCTGTAGCGGTCTGCAACCCTATAGATGGAACAACAATATGAATTAATCAGAACCCCCAGAGCTCATGTCTCTAGCTGCATATGTATTAGAAGATGGCCTAGTTGGCCACAATTGAAAAGAAAGGCCCTTGGTCTAGCAATATTTATATGCCCCAGTACAGGGGTATGCCAGGGCCAAGAAGTGGGAGTGGGAGGGTAGGGGAGCAGGGCAGGGGGAGGATATAGGGGACTTACAGGATAGCACTTGAAATGTAAATGAAGAAAATATCTAATAAAAAAATGTGCAAAAATGAATAAATTTGCATTCTTCTACATGTTAACCACCAGTTGTGCCAGCATCACTTGTTGAAAATGCTGTCTTTTTTTTCCACTGGATGGTTTTAGCTCCCTTTTCAAAGATAAAGTGACCAAAGGTGCGTGGGTTCATTTTTAGGTCTTCAATTCTATTCCATTGATCTACCTTTCTGCTGCTGTACCCTGCAGTTTTTATCACAATTGCTCTGTAGTACAGCTTGAAGTCAGGCATGGTGATTCCACCAAAGGTTCTTTTGTTGTTGAGAATAGTTTTTGGTATCCTAGGTTTTTTGTTATTCCAGATGAATTTGCAAATTGCTATTTCTTTTTTTTCCAATTTTTTTATTAGATATTTTCTTAATTTACATTTCAAATGCTATTCCGAAAGTCCCCTCCTCCCTCCCCCTCCCTTCTCCCCTGTCCACCCACTCCCACTTCTTGGCCCTGGTGTTCCCCTGTATTGGGACATATAAAAATTGCAGTACCAAGGGGCCTCTCTTCCCAATGATGACCGACTAGGCCATCTTCTGCTACATATGGAGCTAGAGACACGACTTCTGGGGGTTCTGGTTAGTTCATATTGTTGATCCTCTTCTAGGGTTGCAGACCCCTTCAGCTCCTGGGGTTCTATCTCTAGCTTCTCCATTGTGGGTCCTGTGTTCACTCTTATAGATGATTATGAGCATCCACTTCTGTATGAGACAGCTATATCAGGGTCCCTTAAGTAAGCACTAGCTATCCTATGGCATAGTGTCTAAGTTTAATGACTGATTATGGGATGGATCCCCCGTGGTGGGGTAGTCTCTGTATGGTCCATCCATTCATCTTAGCTCTAAACTTTGTCTCTGTAACTCCTTTCATGGGTATTTTGTTTCCTCTTCACAGGAGGAATGAAGTATCCACGAGCTGGTCTTCCTTCTTGATGTTCTTGTGTTTATTGCTCTTTCTAACTCAGTGAAGAATTGAGTTGGAATTTTGTTGAGGATTGCATTGAATCTGTAGATTGTTTTCCGCAGGAAAGTCATTTTGACTACATTAATCCTGCCAATCCATGAGCATGGGAGATCTTTCCATCTTCTGAGATCTTCTTCAATTTCTTTCTTCAGGGATTTGAAGTTCTTGTCAAACAGATCTTTCACTTCCTTAGTTAAAGTCAAACCAAGGTATTTTATATTATTTGTGACTATTGTGAAGGATATTGTTTCCCTAATTTTGTTCTTGTCCTATTTATCATTTGTGTAGAGAAAGGCCATTGATTTTGTTTGAGTTAATTTTATATCCAGCTACTGCACTGAAGCTGTTTATCAGGTTTAGGAGTTCTCTGTTGGAATTTTTAGGGTCACTTATATATACTATCATATCATCTTCAAAGAGTGATATTTTGACTTTTTCCTTTCCAATATGTATCCCATTGATCTCCTTTCCTTGTTGAATTGCTCTGGCTAGGACTTCAAGTACTATATTGAATAGGTAGGGATAAAGTGGGCAGCCTTGTCTAGTCCCTGATTTTAGTGGGATTGCTTACAGCTTCTCTCCATTTACTTTGATGTTGGCTACTGGTTCACTGTATATTGGTTTTATTATGTTTAGGTATGGGCCTTGAATTCCTGATCTTTCCAGGACTTTTGTCATGAAGCGGTGTCAGATTTTGTCAAATGCTTTCTCAGCATCTAAAGAGATGATCATGTGATTTTTGTCTTTGAGTTTATTTATATAGTGGATTATGTTGATGGATTCCCGGATATTAAACCATTCCTGAATCCCTGGGATGAACCCTACTTGGTCATGACGGATGATAATTTTGATGTGTTCTTGGATTCAGTTTGCTAGGATTTTATTGCGTATTCTTGCATCGATGTTCATACGGGATATTGGTCTGAAGTTCTCTTTCTTTGTTGGATCTTTTTGTGGTTTAAATATCAAAGTAATTGTAGATTCATAGAATGAATCGGGTAGAGTACCTTCTGTTTCTATTTTGTGGAATTGTTTGAGGAGAGTTGGAATTATGCCTTCATGGAAGGTCTGATAGAAATCTGCACTAAACCGATCTGGACCTGGGCTATTTTTGGTTGGGAGACTACTGATGACTGCTTCTATTTATTTAGAGGAAATGGGACTATTTAGATCATTAATCTGATCCTGATTTAAATTTGGTACCTGGTATCTGTCTAGGAAGTTGTCCATTTCATCCAGGTTTCCCAGTTTTGTTGAATAAACCCTTTGGAGTAGGATCTGATTATATTTTCAGTTTCCTCAGGATCTGTTGTTATGTCTCCTTTTTCATTTCTGATTTTTTTTCTTTAATTAGAGTACTGTTCCTCTGCCCTCTAGTTAGTCTAGCTAAGGGTCTATCTATCTTGTTGATTTTCTCAAATAACCAGCTCCTGGTTTGGTTGATTCTTTGAAAAGTCATATTTCTTTCCACTTGGTTGATTTCAGCTCTGAGTCTGATTATTTCCTGCTGTCTATTCCTCTTGGATAAATTTGCTTCCTTTCGTTCTAGAGCTTCTAGGTGTGCTGTCAGACTGTTATTGTATGCTTTCTCTAGTTTCTTTTTGGAGGCACTCAGGGCCATGAGTATTCCTCTTAGGACTGCTTTCATTTTGTCCATTAAGTTTGGGTATGTTCTGGCTTCATTTTCATTAAAGTCTAAAAAATCTTTAGTTTATTTCTTTATTTCTTCCTTGACCAAGGTATAATTGAGTAGAGTGTTGTTCAGATTCCATGTGAATGTGGCTTTCTATTATTTATGCTGTTATTGAAGATCATCCTTAGTCCATGGTGATCTGATAGGATGCATGAGATAATATCAATATTTTTTTATCTGTTGAAGTATGTTTTGTGACCAATTATATGGTCAAATTTGGAGGAGGTACCATGAGGTTCTAAGAAGAAGGTATATCCTTTGGTTTTAGGATAAAATGTTCTGTAGATATCTGTTAAATCCATTTGTTTCATAACTTCTGTTAGTGTCCATGTGTCTCTGTTTAATTTCTTTTTCCAGGATTTGTCCATTGGTATGAGTGTGGTGTTGAAATCTCTCACTATTTTGATAAGTTTGGGTTGGAAGCCATTTTTTTTCAATATTATAATGGCTAGTCAAGCTTGATTCTTTGGACCATTTGCTTGAAAAAAAATGTTTTCCAGCCTTTTACTCTGAGGTATTATCTCTCTTTTTCCCTGAGGTAGGTTTCCTGTAAGCAGCAAAAGGTTGGGTCCTGTTTGTGTAGCCAGTCTGTTAGTCTATGTCTTTTTATTGGGCAATTGAGTCCATTGATGTTAAGAGATATCAAAGAAAAGTAAGTGTTGCTTCCTGTCATTTTTGTTGTTAAATTTGGGAATCTGTTCTTGTTTCTGTCTTCTTTTAGTTTTGTTAAAGGATTACTTTCGTTTATTTCTAGGATGTAGTTTCGATCTTTGAGTTGGTGTTTTCCTGTTATTATCCTTTGCAGGGCTGTATTCATGAAAAGATATTGTGTGAATTTGGTTTTGCCATGGAATACTTTGGTTTCACCATCTATGGTAATTGAGAGTTTTGCTGGGTATAGTAGCCTGGGCTGGCATTTGTGTTCTCTTATGGTCTGTCCAGGATCTTCTGGCTTTTATAGTCTCTGGGGAAAATTCTGGAGTAATTCTTATAGGCTTGCCTTTATATGTTACTTGACCTTTTTCCCTTACTGCTTTTAATATTCTGTCTTTATTTAGTGCAATTATTGTTCCGATTATTATGTGTCAGTAGGAATTTCTTTTCTGGTCCTGTCTTTTTGGAGTTCTGTTGGTTTCTTGTATGTTCATGGGCATCTCTTTCTTTAGGTATGGGAAGTTTTCTTCTATAATTTTGTTGAACATATTTGCTGTCCATTTAAGTTGAAAATCTTCATTCTCGTCTTCTCCTATTATATGAAGGTTTGGTCTTCTCATTGTGTCCTAGATTTCTTGGATGTTTTGAGTTAGGATCTTTTGCATTTTGCATATTCTTGGATTGTTGTGTCAATGTTTCCTATGGAATCTTCAGCACCTGAGATTCTTTCTTCGACCTCTTGTATTCTGTTGCTGATGCTCACATCTATGGTTCCTGATTTCTTTCCTAGGGTTTCTGTCTCCAGAGTTGTCTCTCTTTGGATTTTCTTCATTGTTTCTATTTCCATTTTTAGATCTTGGATGGTTTTGTTAAATTCCATTGCCTGTTTAGTTGTGTTTTTCTGTAATTCTTTAAAGGACTTTTGTTTGTTTGTTTCTACCTGTTTAGCAGTGTTTGCCTGTAGTTTTTTAAGGGCTTTTACCTCTTTAGCAGTGTTCTCCTGTGATTCCTTGAGTGATGTTTGTATTTCCTCTTTAAGGGCTTCTTCTTCTTTAGTTGTATTCTCCTATAATTCCTTGAGGGATTTTTGAACTTCTGCTTTAAGGGCTTCTACATGTTTAGTAGTGTTCTTCTGTATTTCTTTAAGTGAGTTATTATTTTCCTTCTTAAAAATCTTCTACCACCATCATGACATATGATTTAAAATCTGTGTCTTGCTTTTCTGGCATGTTGGGGTATCCAGGACTTGTTGTGGTAGGCGTATTGGGTTCTGATGATGCCCAGTGTTCTTGGTTTCTGTTAGTAAGATTCTGAAGTTTGCCTTTGACATCTGGAAATCTCTAATGTTAATGGTCAAGCTGTCTCTGGTTGAAGCTTGATCCTCCTGTGATTCTGATAGCCTCTGTCAGCACTCCTGGGAGTCCAACTCTCACCTGAGTTTCAGTGGTTAGAGCACTCTCTGCAGGCAAGCTCTTCTCTTGCAGGACAGGTGTCCAGCAGTCTGGAGCTCTGATCCACTTCCTTAGTTCTAGGGTCAGAACCTTCCCAGAAGGCTGACTCTCCTCTGACAAGGAATGTGCCCAGGGTCTGGGTCTCAACTCTGACTCCTGGCTGAGGTTGGATGCCCAACGGGACCCTGACCAAGAAGCTCTGTTGCTTCTATCTTCCAAGTGCTCTCAGGTGATCATGAGGTCCTAGGTTTGGTAGGTGTCCTGTGATCCTGAGGTGATCCGGAGGCTTTGCAGCATGGAGAGCACTCTGGAGCCCTTAGCAGCCTCTGTTGGACTCAGAAGGAAGATCGATATCACTAGTGTTACTGGATGTCTGCTTTAGAAGAATGCAAATAGATTCATGTCTGTCATCCTGCATAGAACTCAAATCCATGTTGAGTAAAGACTTCAACATAAAACCAGATATATTAAATTTTATAGAAGAGAAAGTAGGAATGGCCTTGAACTCATGGATCTAAGAAAAATCTTTGTGAACAGAATACTAACAGTGCAAGCAATAAGATCAACAATCAATAAATGGGAACTCATGAAATAAATACCTTCTTCTGTAAAACAATGAATACCACCGATAGAATAAAATGGCAACCTTGAGAATAGGGAAATGATCTTTATCAACCTTGCATCTGACAGAGGTTGATATCCAAAATACACAATGGACTAAAGAAATTAGAGATCAACAAACCAAATGATCCAATCAAAATGGGGTACAGATCTAAGCAAATAAGTCTCTAATATTTGGAAAGCAGTTAAAAAAATGTCACCATCCTCAGACTTCAGGAAAATGAAAATGACTATTAAAGTAGTTCAGTCTACTGTAAATATTCCTGATACACTTTCATTCATTAGCCTACAATAGGGCAGACATATCTAACATAAATTCAATTTTATAATAAAGTCCTTCACTTATGAAAGTTGTCTAAATATTGTCCCAAAATTCCAAACCAAAAAGTCTATATATGTGAGCATTCACAATACAAAATATCTGGAAATCATGAGTTAAGTATTGAGGACATAGTTTTCTTCACGTGTTGGTACTACCCTTTTCCTGACAGTGGAATATATCCTTTCTTTACTTACATTTAGAAATTGCTATATTTTATAGAATCACAACAACATGTCATTTATTTTTTTGTTCAAATAAAAATGTATTATATTCTTAAAATGCAGATAGAAATTTAATTTGCAAAAAGGTATTTTTAAAATGATACAATTTTAAAGACAAGTATTTATATATGACTATAGCATCAAAAACAGGCAAAGTGTCTTTAGAAGTTTATACTGAAGAGTGTAAAAGGGTTTACTTTAGAGATCTTGAAAGAAAGTTTGGATGTTTAATTTTCAGATGGTAAGTGCTGCTGGCCCTTTATGTTTCTGGAACAAAATGAGTCAGGGTTTTGAGAGGAAAATAGTCAAGAAGTAGAGAAACTAGATATAAACTACTGCTCTGACTTAAGGAAAATCGGTTGACTGAATAAGTATAGTGAAAATAAAAATGGAGAAATGAATATTGGCACAAAGTTACATACAAGGAAGAAATAACGAGATCTTATTTTTCTTATAATTGCTTACACATCACTAATGCTGAAAAAATATAATACTCATTGGAAAAAAAGCCTTTCATTAGTGAAAAAAAAAAAAGATGACTTTAAGAGCATTTATGTGTGGCCATCCCTATGCATGAGCTAAGAAGTCTTTTATACTTTATTTCATTCCTGGTTCAAATTGCTAACCTGCTTTTCAAGCAATTTTCCAGTTGGGTTGACTTAGGCCCGAGGTGGTCATTTCGCCCTGACCCCATTACATTACGTTCTAATTCTCAAATCTTCCTCTGACCCTTACCTTTAATGAGAAAATTCTCTTGCCATATTGCCTGCATCAGCGACAATTAGTCACTGTCACATCTGTCATGACTATGCTTTATTGCAATGCTGATATACATGACTCTTCTAAGAAGAAAATGTGGGCCAAACTTCCTATATGTAAAACTCAAGGAAGATAAGATGAAAAACTATAATTAGGATTTTTAAATTTTTTTTCTTTCAAGTAAATGCTCTTTATTTTAGGGAGCATATGGGAAACAGCATATTGTTTGACATAGAAAATTCCACTATGTAGGGTCCTCACTGTAATTGGTGTCATTATAAGTTAGCAGATCATTTTTTATATGATTATAATTAGAAAAACTTCCATTTTATTCCTAGGGTTTGGTTGAACATCAACACTCTCTGTCCAATTTATTTAGAAAGTTAAATAAAAATTCCAATCAAACTCAAAAGTAAATATTTTTGTGATGAAATATTACTAACTTGATGATACATCTTTTCCAAACCAAATTCACTGGTAAGGAATTTTATAACTTTATAATTTATAACTTTTATAACTTTATAATTTTATAATTTTAATGTTTTATAGCAGTTAACCACAGAAAAAGATTGTTTCCTAACCAGGGCCATGATGTGGGAGTGGGTGGGTAGGGGAGTTGGGAACGGGATGGGGGAGGATATAGGGGACTTTTGGGATAGCATTTGAAATGTAAATGAAAAAAAATCTAATAACAATTGGGGAAAAAAGATTGTTTCCTAGTAACTATTTTTTTTTTCATTGATTAATTTCCTAATTTGATCATAATGTGAAGGTAAATCAGTAAAAATGAGCATGCATTATAACCAAGAATCTCTATGAGACTTTGAGGAAGAAAGAATAATAGAAAAAGAAATGAGCATAGCTACTTCAAGGGCCATGTATAAGTACAAATGTCACTAACGCAATGGAAACTGCTCAATAGCATAAATTAGTATAAATAAAAGGCAGAAAGAAACTCAAAGAAGTAGATAATAATGAATTTATAGGTGGCCCTTAAGGATGTGTAGAATATTTTGCTATTATGAAGAAACTGGTAAGCAGGGATGAGGCATAATCTCACTGCTTACGAGCACATACTGCCCCTGAAAAGGACATGAATTCGATTCCTAGTAACCACACTGTGCAGCTCATAACTTCTTGTAACTTCAGCTACAGGAAGTATGGTTCCCTTTTTTTGACTCCACAGGTCCCTTCAGTAACATGTGCTCTAACTACACACCTATGTACATACACATATGTACATAATTAATAATAAAATATATCATAAATATAAAAAAGTACTACGTTTTATAGGCGTAAGAAGAATCTTAAGTTTTACTGCATTGCCTCCTCTGCCACTAGCAGAATGGGGTAATAGAGGAGGGTACCACTCTCTGGATCACACTACCTAATGACAGATGAGAGTTTTGGTTCACCTGGAAGGTGAGCCTGACCTGAGTGTGTGGGTGCCAGAGAGCTGGGCCTGCCCCTTGCCACTGCAGTACTCAGATCCTGGGCTTTTAGTAGTCCCAGCCCAACATCTACTGCATCTATGAAATGCTAGAATACTTGATGGGGTTGATCCTGCAGATCCAAAGCTGCAGGACCTTCATGACACAGGGCAATGGTAGGATATCTGACAAGATTCCCAGTGAAGATCCAGTATTGATAGTATAGCAGAAGCCAGTGGCCCTGGATCCGAACAATGAATCATTGCAACTAACATTTACTTGTAGAAAAGGATAGACTGTTTTAAACAAAGTTACACTGCAGTTTCCACAGCAAAATAAGAATGATTCATTTTTTGGAGTCTAGCTTCTTTAGCACTTTGTAGATGTTTGATATTAGTCCCCTATCAGATTTAGGATTGGTAAAATTCCTTTCTGCAACCCTAGAAGAAGAACACCAATATGAACTAAACAGAACCCCCAGAACTCATGTGTCTAGCATCATATGTAACAGAAGATGGCCTAGTCAGCCATCATTGGGAGGAGAGGCCCCTTGGTACTGCAATCTTTACATGCCCCAATACAGTGGAATGCCAGGGCCAAGACGTGGGAGTGGGTGGGCAGGGGATCAGGGATGGGGGAGGGGGGAGAGGGGAGGGGGGAGAGGACTTTCTGAATAGCATTTGAAATGTAAATTAAGAAAATATCTAATTAAAAAAGGAAAAAAATAAGAATGATTCTTTTTCTTGTCTTTTCTTTTCTTTTTTTCTTTTTTTTTTTTTTTTTTTTTTGTGAGGGAGTTTCCAAGAACAGAGGGCAGATACAAAGGGATGGGGAGATGAGTGAGATTGAGATACATGTGGAATTCACAAAGAATTAATTTAAAAGTTTTTAAAGGATAGTTTTGAAAATTATGGAAAACAAGTTAGTTACCAAGAATAACCACAAACACACACACACACACACACACACACACACACACACACACACACACACACACAAATTCTTAAAGAAAACCGCTTAGTGTAGAAAAAGAAAAAAAAAAATTATTGCTGTGGCAAATAGTTTGTTGAGGACTTATATATTACCTCAACAAGGGACACTGATATAGCTGTCTCGTACAGAAGTGGATGCTCACAGTCATCTATATGATGGAACACAGGGCCTACAATGGAGAAGCTAGAGATAGAACCCCAGAGCTGAAGGGGTCTGCAACCCTAGAAGAGGAACAACAATATGAACTAACCAGAATCCCCAGAACTTGTGTCTCTAGCTCCACATGTAGCAGAAGATGGCCTAGTCAGCCATCATTGGGAGTAGAGGCCCCGTGGTATTGCAATCTTTATATACCCCAATACAGGGGAACCCCAGGACCAAGAAGTGGGAGTGGGTGGGCAGGGGAACAGAGTGGGGGGAGGGGGAAGGGAACTTTAGGGATAGCATTTGAAATGTAAATTAAGAAAATATCTAATAAAAAATTGGGAATATATATATATATATATATATATATATATATATATATATATATATATATATATATATATATATATATAATCAATGGTGACCTATCCAAGCACTAACCAAGCCCAAGCCTGCTTAGCTTGCAATATCAGGTGTGATCAGGATGGTATGGCCTAGCATGGCTGTTCTGAAAAGCTCTACCCACCAGCTGACTGAGACACATGAAGACAGCCAAGCATGGGAAGGGGATAGGGGATCCCTATGAAAGACTTACACCAAGGATTATAGGAACTGAATGGAATGGCAATGCCACAAAAAGACCCTGGGAACTCCTGGTCCGAGGCTTCTGGCACATAGGTAGCAGAAGACTCTTTTGTCTGGTCTCAGTGAGAGACGATATACCTAATCCTGTAGAGACTTGATACCTCACCAGATTCAGCTGAATCATTGGGGTTCACTGACCAGCTATTTTATCCTAATTGATGAGATTCAGATCACAGTGAGATACCATTTTTCATAAAATTAGACAGACAACTCCTGAGTAATGAATGCCGAGTTTAGGCTCAAGCCTCCTTTTGTGATTTGAATGGGAATGAACCCCCCCCCCCTAGACTTATGTGTTTGAATGTTTGGCCATAAAGAGTGGGCAATATTTGGATATGTGGCCTTGTTGGATCAGGTGTGGCTTTATTGCAGAGATGTTTCACTAGGGAGTAGTCTTTGAGATCTCAGAAGCTCAAGCCAGGCCCAGTGTGACATTTTCTTCCTGATGCCTGCAGACACAGATGTAGAACTTTCACTTCTTTCTCCAATGCTTTGTTGGCCTGCACTCCACCATGCTCCCTACCATGATTATAATGAACTAAACATCTGATCTGGAACACAGCTTCAATTAAATGATTTTCTCTGTAAGTGTTGTTATGGTCTTAGGTTCTCTTCACAACAATAGAAACTGTAACTAAGATACCTCCAAACACTTGCAAACTCATGTATGTACCTGGATTCACACAGGCATATGCACATACATACACATGAACAGATACATACTATATACACATACATAACATAAAATGGCATAATAGAGGGGAATAGGAATTATCTTTTCACGACATTTCAGAAAGAGTTGATTGCTTTTACAATATAATCTCTGTGCAAAACAGCAAAATTTGGGCATATATCTTAGAATATATGGGTGAATTAATTCTACTCAACTTTCCTTTTTATATTTATATTGTCAATATCTTGCTATCTTGCTTGATGGTAAGTTAAAGTAAATCAAAATAAAATTAGCTGAGTTGCTATTCTTTCTGTTCTTCAGAAGTAAACCAATTTAAAAAAAAATAGACTAACTCAACTCAAATGTTAGCTCTTATTATTTGTTCATGTCCACAAAGAGCATAAAATTATGGACTTATTGAGTTCAAAAGTTTCTGCAAGATATGCTTTCATCATGTGAAACCAATTGAAATAGAGGATATAATAACGGAAGATACAAAATTATTAAAGCAAGACTACAAACGTTTTCATTCTCTTCCTACTGAGAGGCAGAATTTATGATACATAGCAAGTCATATAGCTTTTCTCTTACCTGTTGTCTCATATTTGGAACTCTGATCTAACATGTAAGAAGTCTCATTGCCGTGCAGCTTTCAAGCTCTGTGGAAACACAAGCTAAAAGAGCATACGTATGGGCTCTAGTGAACAACCCTAGCCTAGTTTTGAGTGAACAGCCAACATAGACGACTAACAATGCAAAAAGGCTACCTTGAAAAAAATCTAGCTGAAAAGTATTACAATAAGTACAACTTCAAATTGACATTTCTATCAAATTCAGGATAATTACTTCATGAAAACGGTCTATCCAATACCTTCTTAATTTATTTATGTGGAAAGTTATGAAAAGAATAAAATTTTGGTATAAGCATAAGATTTCTCACTATTTGTTCTTTAACCATAACAGTAGAAAATTAGCTAAGAAAAAAAGATATGGAAAATGTTTGTCTTTCTATCCTGCTGCATTCTTCAGGGTAATGTGAATAGTATTGAAAGAAATATGCCTTCACAGGAAAATAAATGTTTATTTCCCTTTCCTCTACTGGCTGGAAGAAGTATGTCTAAAGAAGATGGATTCATACCAAAACTAAAAGTGTATCTTAGAGAATGGTGCTCAAACTCATAAACTGATTGGATCATATATTTGTTGCATTCTTAGTTAATCCAAAAATGTTATATTAATGATAGTTTATGATATGCTCAGTGATACGTTTGGTAAAGATTGAGAAAAACATGAGATGAATTATTTCTCAAGTAGCTTTCTATCTTTTCAAGTATATGACATAAGTAAATGTCGATGAACACAATTTATTACCCACAAGGCTGCCTGTGTTACTTACCTCGTGGTTTCTTATTCATTCTGCTCTAGAACAACCATCCTTTTGCTGTACCTCAAGTAATTCAAGGACTCTGTATTAGCTTTTAAGATTAATCTAAATTTCTCAGTATATCACACAAGCTCTGTTCTGTAAGCTGCCCTATCTCTTGAATGAACTTTACTTATATCACCACCATAATATACTGTTTGCTTGCTTATGTGCTTATCTTTACTAAAATAATGATGCCAATGAGAATTTTCATCAAATTAGCCAAGCAAATTTTTTAAAACTTTTTTTTTAAATAGTCATTCTTGAAATAAAATATGTAAGAAACTATCTTTACACAATTGACATTCTTTTTAAGGATATGAACAATTACTTAAAAATAACAATGAGTTCTAACAGGCTATAAAGACGAGGGATAAAGTGATTAGAAATCTAGACCTGGAGGCCATCATCCTGAGTGAAGTAACCCAATCACAAAAGAACTCACATAACATGAACTCACTGATATGTGGATATTAGCCCAGAAACCTAGACTACCAAAGATACAATTTACTAAACACATGAAACTCAAGAAGAAGAAAGATCCAAATGTGGACATGTCACCCCTTCTTAGAATTAAGAACAAAGCACACATTGAAAGAGTTACAGAGATCATGTGTGAAGCTGAATCCAAAGGATGGACCCAATGACTGCGGCTGCCAGGGATCCATCCCACAATCAGCCACCAAACATAGACACTATAGCATATGCCAGCAAGATAGTGCTGAAAGGGCCCGGATATAGCTGTCTCGTGGGAGACTATACAAATGCCTGGCAAACATGGAGGTGGAAGCTCACAGTCAGCTATTAGATGGAACACAGGGTTCCCAAGGAAGGAGCTAGAGAAAGTACTCAAGGAGCTGAAGGGTTCTTCAACCCTATAGGTGGAAGAATAGCAAGAACTTACTAGTACCCCCTGAGCTCATGTCTCTAGCTGCATATGTAGAAGAGGATGGCCTAGTTGGCCATCATTGGGAAGAGAGGCCCATTGGTCATGCAGACTTTATATGCCCCAGTACAGGGGAATGCCAGGGCCAAGATGTGGGAGCGAGTGGGTAGGGGAGCAGGGCCGGGATGGGGGAGGGTATAGGGAACTTTCTGGATAAAACTTGAAATGTAAATGAAGAAATTATCTAATAAAAGTTGGAAAAAAAAAAGAAATCAGGTACCTGGAAAGACATCTCAAAAAGATTGCATTTAAGCAATGATGAAAAATGACAAGTCATCCATGCTACAATTCAAGGGAAGAACATTTTGGGTAGAAGGAATAAGAACTTTGTTTTCAAGATAGAATTGTCTTCTTGTTTTTCAGGCACAGCAAAGCAAAGAAACAACAAAAAATCTGTTTTGGCAGTAATATACATGGGCTAAAAGATGATACCCATATATGTAATTGTCAACAGTGGCATGATCATCATGGAAATCACAGAACACTTTTCATTGGATTTAAGACCTGTTTACCAAGATAAAATCCTATATTAGGGAAAATAACTGGGTCAAAGAATGTCTGAGAAGCAAGTCATAGGCTCTAGGATAGAACCTACTACGATTATAGTGCAAGTGGATATAATATTAAACTGATTCCCAATGTCTCATTATTATATCCATAGATTAATGCATATCTCAACTGCCATTAGAGAAACTTCTATATACACAAGATGGCAATTAGCATGAACTCCTACAGCTTGTAAAGGTTCAGAGATTAAGACACTGTAGACTACTCAGCCTAAATTAAGACATCTGCATCCCACCTTGTCTATCCAAGGCTGAAGACTGATTGTATAATAGGAACAGGAGAAGAAAGAGTTCAAGAGCTAGAAGCAGTATATGACTATAAGGAAACTGTCTTCTAAACACAGTAGAGAAGGGGTACATGTTCACAGTGGTTATGACAGCATATATAGAACCTGTGCAAACTCAAATCATAATACCACACCATGGGTAGGCATAAAGTCTTACCCCTCCATGAGAAGCTATAGAAATACATGCTGAAAATCAGTTTCCTTTATGAATTTAACCCATGGTAAAAGGAAAATGTTTCAGCGTACGGACACACATTCAGGAGTATATGTATAGCATAAATAGGACTCGAAGGTCTTTTTTAAAAAAGAGTAGATATTATTGCATGAGCTGGGAAAGAGAAATGGACTTAGGGTGAGCTAGAAATCAGGAAAATATGGTTAAAACACATTGTAAAATTGCTTAAAGACTCAATAAATCAACAAGTAAAAGGGGAAAGGGGGGCATTCTGACTGCCCATCTTACTTCAACACTTTACTTTCTCTAGTCTGCCATCCTCCTTAGTCAGAGTTTGAATTTTTTAGTGATCCACAATTGGAAAAGATAATTGTTTCAGATAAATTTCTGCATATATACAGAAAAAAAAATGGTAGTTTGCCCAGTATTCATGTCTTTTCAACCTCCAGTCCTGTCTTCCATAGAAGGAAATGTAGATCTCAATTTTAGCATTTAATAACATTGTACCATCTTGGAGAATATGGTGTTTTGAATGAAAATGGCTCACACAGGTTCCTAGGTATTGACACCATTTGAAAGAATTCAAAGTGGTGCCCTTGTTTGAGTAACTGTGGACATGTTAGAGGAAGTAGGCTTTAAGCTTTAAAAAAGCAGAAGATGGCCTAGTCAGTCATCATTGGGAAGAGAGGCCCCTTGGTACTGCAATCTTTATATGCCCCAATACAGGGGACGCCAGGACCAAGAAGTGGGAGTGGGTGGACAGAGGAGCAGGGAGGGGGGAGGGGGGAGAGGAGAAGGGAGGGGACTTTCGGAATAGCATTCGAAATGTAAATTAAGAAAATATCTAATAAAAAAATGGAAGAAAAAAAAAGCTGAATCCAAGCCACCCAGTAGCACTCTCTTTTCCAGTTGCCTGAGAGTCTAGATAAAGAACTCGAACCTACTTATGCAGCTATAAGTCTGCCTGTGTGATGTCATGTTCTCCTGCCATGATGAAAATTGAATAACTTTCTGTAACTATCAGCAAGCTCCAATTAAAAACTTTACTTTATAAGAGATGCTGCAATCATGGTGCATCTTCATAGCAATAGCATACCAAGACCGAAAACAAAGTAGCTCAAATCCCCAAACCCACTGATGCCTTGGTCTTGCTGTATAAAACTTCAGGACAGAAAAAATAATCATACTGTTGTTGATATATTACACAGAAAATATTTTGTTTTAGCAGAACAGAGTAAGAGGCATTATCAATTAAGTAAATTAAGGCAAAAGCCTCCAGTATTCAAGTTGATTTGAAAATAGCACCTCAATCTTGTTAAAATGGCATTATTGTTGGAGAATCTATAGGCATAAATGGTAGAGAAGTTCTCTGAATTTCCAGGGTGAAATATGGTCTGTATCCACTGGACAAGAATTATATTACTTATTTAAATAGAAGTGATAGCAGTAGCCTTTCCCTTAGGAACAAGACCTAGAATATGTGTATACTTCATAGGAAGAGATGGAGAAATGTGGCCACCTAGTTAGAGAAAGGGCTACAAAGTCACAGAAGTAATACATGCTCTTATAATATTGAACTGAATTAAAACACCAATAGCTGTCTTCCTTTACATCTTTGCATGGTGCACAGTAAAAACAAAAATGCTACCAGAAAAGCTTATATGAAATTATCTTTTCTTTGAAATAGTTACTATAAAATTGACAGATTAAAATTATTTTTATTTATGGGCTCTGAAATAAGGTAAAATATTATGCATACAATGTGAAATAATTATTACATTGAACACCTCAAATTAATATTAATTTTTGCTGTACAAAAGAACAACAATAAACAATTTCATACCTATAGACAAAAAGATAGCCTTCTTGATGAAATAATTTAGAATGATCATTGGTAATATTTAACTTCATAGTCATCAGAAAAGAGAAGTACTCAAGATATATAGTACATTATCTTAGATGAAAAATACTTGTTCCTTAATTTGCATGGGAGATTAGAGTCTAGATGCCAAAAATCACCAATGGTCAATTATTTCATATAATCTGGCATATTATTAGCATATGACCTAGGACCCAGTCTTCATCATCTTGCATTATTTAATCATGTCTAGATTACTTAAATTATCTGAAACATTGTAAATGTTGTATAGTTAATAATGATTTATTTATGGAATAATGATATAAAATCACACACATAAACACACACATGCACACACACACACACACACACACACACACACACACACACATCCAGTATGAGTGCAATCTTTTTAACATATGTTTGAGATCAGACCATGATGGTTTGAAAGGTGGATTCTTGCTGTGAACAAGGAGAACTAACTTTGATGATGTTGAATTAGGGTGAGAGTAAAAATATTGCTGGTTGGAATGTAGATAAATCTGGAAGAAGGAATGGTCTATGGCAGCACCTATTTAATCTATTCAACAGGTCATTGCCATTAACAATAATACAATTTAAAGTAACCAAAATAATTTATGAAGCTACATTGCAAGCATGTTTTAAGAACAGGATCATAGAAAACCTTCTAAGGTTTGAGGTGATTTAAAGAAGACCTACACATTGAATAATTTCATAAGATAGTAATTTTTCATTTTTTCTCAAATTCTGTGTGTGTGTGTGTGTGTGTGTGTGTGTGTATGTGTGTCTGTGTGTGTGTGTCTGTGTCTGTGTTATACACATGCCATAATGTACATACAGGATTCAAAGGACAATATTGTGGAGTCAGGTATCTTTTTTTTTTTACCTTTAAATGCATTCTACAGATCAAACTAAGGTCACCAGGGTCACCCAGCAAACTGCTTTACCCCATAATTCATCTTACCAGAACAAAACAGTAATTTCTTTGTGCATGATAATAGGACTTTATATAACTGAAAAGATTAACACTGTGGCTAACAAATTGATATTCAATTAGTAATGAATGCATGATGATTATAATTTACTTTATAAAGCAAAGTGTAACTGTGATGTACATACTTGTTATATACACTAATAAGCCAAACATTGAGTAAAGTATAACCACTTTTAAATATATGAGTTGCACAAGCATGTATTTTATTTAATAATCTACTTTTTCAATTTTTGAAGTAGGGTTTTATTATGTAGCCTCAGTTGGTATGGTGGATTAAATATGCTTAACTCAGTAAATGGCACAATTAGGAGGTGTTGCCTTGTTGGGGAAAGTATGATCTTGTTGGAGGAAATATGTCACTGTGGAGGTGGGCTGTGAGACTCTTCTCCTAGCTGTCTAGAAGACAATCAGTCCCTGGCTTTCTTAGAATGAAGATGTAGCACTCTCAGTTCTTCCTGTACTACACTTGCCTACACACTGCCATGCTCCTGCCTTGATGATAATGAACTGAACTTCTGAACCTGTAAGCCAGCCCCAATTAAATTTTGCCCTTTATATTAGTTCTTGGTCATGGTGTCTCTTCATAGCAGTAAAACCCTAAGACAGATGGCATTTAAATCTCTTTCTTACTGCTGCTGCTCTTACTTTCTTAGATTACCAATGTGTATCAGCCAAATGGTTTGAACAAATATTTCTTGTATAATATTTATTTTTTGTTTATAATAAAACTCTAAACTACAATACAGGAGAAAGAATGCTGTAAATATAGCCCATTTTACTCATGGCTGGTAATACTATAGAGGAGAACATCCTACTATTCCTCCAATAAACTAGTTTAATTTCTAACTGCATTGCAAATATTTATGCATTTATGCATAATAATTGTAGCTCTCACCCTTCACCAAAAAACTTTCTTTTGGCAGCAGATGGAAACAATTATAGAAAGTCACAAGTGATCAAAATATTGACTGTGAGGTGCCCAGTCTCAACTAAATGCATCTACAATCTAACTTCTTCACTTAAAGTTCAGAAAATATCACAGAAGACAGGGTAGAAGGATTTTAAGTCCCATAGGACGATGACAAAACCTCTGTTATAAGATACTATATTCTATATATGACTGAGAAGCTGTACCTAGGTAATTTCAACATTATACTTATCCAAACATGACCTGAAGATGACATCAATTGACATACCAAAGTGGACAGGATAATTTATACAAGACTTCACCCTAAAAGAAGAGTTGTAGATAATTAATGGCTGCTGAGAATCCAACTTCTCCAGGGACAAGCTCACTGACTAGTCAATTCCAATTCCAAGAAGTCAACACTAAACATATGCACATTGTATCTGTTTATTTATGTTTGTGTATAGCACTGATAACTAAGGAGGTTTTGGATTTGAACAGGAATAGAAGAGACATAAGAGAAATTAAAGGGAATAGAGGGGAGAGAAGAAAAATATAAAAATAGTACTTGTATAAGAAGTCATCAATATATTTTTTAATGGTGGCGTCGTATTCACTAATGAAACTGTATTTGGAATTATAAAAGCTTTCTCACTCAACAATAATCTCACCAAAACCACTTCTCTATTAAGAACTCTAAAATGTGTACCAGGATCCATGAAAAGGTAATGGTCTGAAATTTCACATTAAGGAATCAGGAAAAATGAGCAACAGCTAACTAACAATCTCTGAATCAAATCCAAGAATTATTATTTGAAAACATGTTTAGTTACATGTTTATTGGAACACATGGAGTATGGCTGTGCCACAGTGGTAGGTAAAAGGACAATTCTGAAGAGCTAATTCTTTCTACTTATTGTTTCCTAAAACAAACTCATGTCTTCACGCTTGGTGGCCAGCACCTTACCTACTGAGAAATCTCACCTGTTCAAATTCACGGATTCTTGTAGCTAGATATCTATAGATGCCCTGAATTCTTTCATTATAAAAGTTTGATTGGTTATTATTATATTTGATATCCGAAGTGACTCCCAAACTATATTAAATTTCTTTGGGTTTGGAACTGTAGATAAATCAACTCCCTGTTACTTGACATCAAAAATAATATTGATGGTGGTGGTGGTGATGATGATGATGATGATGATGATATGCCTATAGTTTAGAATTAAGGTAAAGCATTGAATCTCCTGCCTAAAGTTAGATTCAAAGGATGGTTAAATGATATTTCAATGATTTCTTTTGCATCAAATAAGGATTTTTAAATTTACAAATTTGCCTGTATTTTGTTTTGTTTTGTTTTGTTTTTGCCTTAGGTTTGAAATTTTTGTTTGTGGTCTTCAATGTTTACTCATTAATGTAAGCTAGTAAATTACTTGTAAACAAATATTAAGGCTTTCTTGGGTTTGAAAAGAAAAGAAATTTACACCCAGGAAAAATATAATCTTTCATATAAATTATTTTTAAAAAAGACCGGAACCCGCCATCTTTCCTCTGAGCCCAGCGGACACAGCTAGGGACACCCCAGGACTTTAAGATCGCATCGGGGTTATGCGTGAGTGCAGTGCAGAGGTGGTGTTGGGAGCAGTGGGTCAGCAGTTGCCCCCAGGGGCAGGATCCGAGAACTCCGCCGCACTGGGGGCTGGGCCTCTCCCAGCCAGAGCACCCACCACCCCGCCATCTTTCCTCTGAGCCCAGCAACTGCAGGACTTTAAGACCACATCAGGAGCTCAGGGCCCGGGCCTCTGGCTCTGTGCACTCTCTTAGGCTCTTTCGGGACTCCCCAAGCTATCTCTGGAAGTGAGGTAAGCAGGGGAACACAGCCTCTGTTCCAGCCCAATCTCCTGGAACTTGAGACATCAGCCAGGAGATTGATAAGGGCCTAGGGCAAAACAGCGGGTCCTTTCTGGTCTGCACCAATGCCAGGTCTCCTCGGGCAGAGATGGCAGGAGGAAAGCTCAAGAACATAAGCAACAGAATCCAAGGGTACTTGGCATCACCAGATCCAAACTCACCCACCACATCAAGTCCTAGATACAACAGCACACCAGAAAAGCAGGACATGGATATAAAATCACTGGTCATGATGATGATGGAGGACTATAAGAAGGAAATACAGGAAAACAAAGATAAACAACTAGAAGCATATAAAGAGGAAAAACTTAGA
>LR753306.1:1504150-1545047 GCA_902729485.2 Mus minutoides | reverse complement strand
TTTTTTTTTTTTTTTTTTTTTTTGGGGGGGGTTTTGGGTTTTTTTTTCTTTTGGTTTTATTTTAGGGCTTTTTGTTGTTGTTTTCATCTTGATGCAGCTTATATGAAGATAATTGTTGTTCTGTTAACTGAATACCACTCTATAGTTGAAAAAATGCAGCTGTTTTGTTGATATTATGAATGCTTCTAAGTAAATACATTTTTTCCAAAATTTATTAGATATTTTCTTCATTTACATTTCAAATGCTATCCCGAAAGTCCCCTATACCCTCCTCCATCCCCCCACCCTGCTCCACTACCCACCCACTCCCACTTCTTGGCCCTGGCGTTCCCCTGTACTGGGGCATATAAATTTTGCAAGACCAAGGGGGCTCTCTTCCCAATGATGGCCTACTAGGCCATCTTCTGCTATGTATGCAGATAGAGACACGAGCTCTGGGGGTACTGGTTAGTTCATATTGTGCTCCTCTAATAGGGTTGTAGACCCCTTCAGCTCCTTGGATAATTTTTTATTTAAAAAAAAAGACCCTGATTATGTGCTTGCTAATTATTTTTTTTTCTACAGACATCAGCTTCAATTTAATCTTTAGTGGTAACATATGTCTCAATTTACATTTTGATGCCTTCCCATCTGTGTGTATAGGTATGACAGAAAAAGACTAATGTTGATCCTCCATTGCACACAGTGAACATACAAAGACAGGGTGTTGAATTCACATCTGTTGTTATTTGCTCTTGAATCTGTATGTAAAGTTCTTGCTTGGTCAAAAACTGTGACAAAAAAGTAGAATATTTCTTTTAAGTCATAGTTCAAACATGATTCGATAGTTAGTTGGTTTCCCAGTTGCATAATATCCTACCTTGTGGCTCAGGATTTCTGAATTTAAAGGGAAAAGAAGGAGAAACAAAATGAAAAAAAAAAAAAAAGTTACCATGTTGAAGAGTCCTGGGTGCAAATCTCTGCTTTCCTCTGTTTTATGTATGAACTCGGGAAGTTCACAGCAACTGCCTTGGTTCTTTGTTGTGTTGCTTAATGGTACAGTGATTTACTTCTAGTTTAGTCATACTTTCTTCATTAAGGTAGAAGGTTTATCATGATCTGCCAAACAGGGCTTTCAAAGCCTTCCTGAAGACATGATATACATCCTTTTTCTAAACTCTTATCAACCTTGGAAGAAAGCACAAATAATAATCATTGAAATATAAATAGTAAGGCTCACATGTAAAGGAAATTATAAAAGTTTTACCAATTTTACTCATTTAATTTTCTCTGAAATTACAGAGCAATTAAAGTTGTTATTTTAATTTTACATGTGGCAAATCTAAGAAAAATGAACAGGACATGGGAATATAGCTTATAAAAGTAAATGCCAGTATATGCATTCAGAAAAATGTACATTTGGGGGCCATCTTGAAAATCAGTTTATTAAATAAGCAACATTTCTTAGTCTTGATAATATCTATACTATAAAACATTAACCATGCATAAATTTCAGCATGAATTTAGTAAGAATTAAGTTATAAACCTTTGCAAATACAAGTTCATAAGAGAAATATAGCAGAAGATGGCCTAGTAGGCCATCATTGGGAAGAGAGCCCCCTTGGTCTTGCAAACTTTATCTAATTCCACTTTGAGTTTAGCATGTACTAATGTGAAACTGTTGAAAATCACTGCTATTTCATTTATTTTGTTCCTTGTTTACAATTTTCAAAAGGCAAATGGAAATAATAGCTACCCTCTGCATTCCTCTAAATTATGAATAGATTGTTTTACTGTGTAAAATTCAGCATTCATGTGCTTCTTTCACCTATTTTAGTATTATTTAAATATGTTTACAGATAAAGATAGGATAAAATTATTTAAATTAAATTTGAGTAAAACTCTTATGGCAATGGGCATTGTTGGATTTTAATACCTGTCATGACTAAAAGTGAGAAGGCTTTGGTTCTTTATTTTAACAAGGGGTAGGAATAGTAGTATCTCTTTACCCTAGTACAGGAATTTGCCTTCAGAGGTTCATGCTAAGAAAGCCAACACATGAAATGGTTTTGTTCCCTAGGGTACTTCAGAGTGATTCAGGGAGCCACATTAGGTGGGGGGGGGGCTGTGGGACACAGACTGTTCATCATTTTTCAAAAAGACATTTTATTTACAGCTTCAGAAGTGTTAATGAAACATTCACACTTTTACGAAGTGAAAAGGCAATAGAAAAACAGATCTTTCAATCTCTCCTCAGACATGCTCAGCAGTTACCCATAAGAGGGTCTTATGTGATTTTCACATGGGAATAATATTAAAAGATAAAAGACAAAGCAAATGTTCAAAATACAGAAGATACAAACAAAGGGGGAAAGACAGAAATGAAAAAAAACATTTAGAGACATCTTTTCTTTTTATTATTTTGGCTTTTATAATCTTACTGTGGTGTCCTAATGAGAACATCATGGTAACGTAAGATCTAGAAGATGTTCCTTTTGAGGAAGGCTTTTTCCAGCACCCTTGCATAAAAATGAATTCATACAACAAAGAAAACAATTATAGAGTACGCATTTGTTTCTCTACTGGTGATGAAATTGTATAATTGATTAAGAAAACCTGTTTTCTTTTTTCACGCAACATTTAACAACTCATATAGCCAGTATCAAAGACATTTTACCACAGTTTATGCACACTCTCTGCATTTATTATAGATGTGTATGGTGCCTGTAAATCACTTATACAAACTCTTGCTGTTGACTAAAAGGCAAAGGGGATAGAAAAAGTTATTAAATTGTGTATTGTCTCAAAGAGGTCATTTTAAATCGTCATTCTCTGGCATTGGTTTAAAAACTCAGATGTAGAGAATTTATTCAAGACAAATAGGACACATTTTCTAACATTATAAAACTTTTAATTTGTTATGTCTACTCCTCCACTTAATTTATTTCTATTACTACATTGAATACTTTTACAGAACTTGTGTTTGCATGTTATGAGGTTTGACAAGAAAATCTATGGCTGTTGTACCATGGAAAAGAATATATAAGCTCAGGTTTATCCATATCTTTCAAGATTTCTTTCCTAATGGTTGTTGTACAAATAATGCACTCATGGATATTTTAGGGTAAAGAACTAAATGACATTGTTGAGTAAATAGCCCTTAGTTAAAAAGGTATGACTCTCTCTCTGTCTCTCTGTCTCTCTGTCTCTTTGTCTCTCTGTCTCTGTTTCTGTCTGTCTGTCTCTGTATATATATATATCCTATCAATCTAATTAAAAGTCTTTTCTTCCTTGTTTTCTTGTCATACAGAACTCTGTACTATAGGTTTCTTTCTTCCTGGACAATATGCAAATCTCACATTTCAGGTAAGAAAATTAGTTTAGAAATAAACAACTGTTGAAATTACATTACTACATAGTCTTAAAATCATTTATTTTCAAGTTCTTTTTGATAATCATAGTATCATCCCCAATAAATACATAGTTTAAAATGATGCATGGCTTTCAAGTTGCATTAACTTTATGGAAAACCTATGAACAAAATTGTTGGCATTACTTAATATTTATCTCCTGGGTGCTTGCTTCAAAATATGTAATAGAACCAAAGTAAGATGGCTCAAGTCAGATCTGGCATATAGTATACATTTGATGTCATAAAACAAATACATTATCATAGTAGCACTAAAAGTTTTTAAAAATTCTTATTGTAAATATTCACACACACACACACACATACACATGTACACATACACACAGTCTTGAAAAAAATTGCAAAGATCTTTATTCTACACTCCAATTGACACATGTTTTAAAATGCTAATCTAAAAAAAAAAAATCCCATTTCTCTCTAACTTTTCCAGAATTAAATATTATCTGCTTCTATGTTCCAACTTTTAAGGGTTTGTCTACTACAAGGTTTGTCATATATGAAAAAATTAACAATTGTCTATGGCTGTCTATATGGCATTCTCTTCTTGATACATTGTGAAAGTCTTTAGTCTCTTTGTATCAGGTATTATTTGGATGGGGACTACGAAGACTCATCACTTCTTGATGCTGTAGATTTTGAGGGAATTTTACAGATCACCCAGACAAACTTTGTCTTATTTTTAGTTAAATTACTTAATCACAATGTGCTAATTCCACATTAAATCCCTGTTAGTCTTTCAACATGTAACCAAAATAGGATTCCATAAACATGACATTCCATGAGCATCTTGAGAGCATAAAATCATGATTGGGAATCTAACTTTCAAAACTATCAATGATCAAATGAGACATAAATCTAAGAATCAAACAGACTTTAATACTTCCTGATAAGGAAAGCATGAAAGGTACACAAACCTACTGAAAATAAAGAAAGGAAAAGTGAACAAAGAAATAATCCTGAATTAAATATTCAGTATGTATATAGCCAATGAGGTCAATATTGTAGGTTATCACTCTAGTCAGGCATGTGAACATCATAACAACATTGTATATATATATATATATATATATATATATATATATATATATATATATATATATATATATATAATTTTTGAAATCAGTAATAAATTTGCTCAACCATAAATAATTGATGATATATCCCATGGAACCAGAGAAATCTTTATCAGCTATAATGCTGATAGGTTAATATCTAGAATATACAAAGAACTCAAAAAACAAAAATGGAAGAAAATAATGACATTTTTTAAAATTGTGATGTAGAAGTAAAAAGTGAGCTCTCAGAAGAAACACAGACAAGTAGAAAATATTGAAAAGACACTCAGTATCCTTAGTATTACAGAAATGCACATTAAAATCACCCCAGGAAGAATGAACTTCATGAAGAATATTATTGTAGTTTGAATAAGAATGGCCCCCATTCCCTGATATGTTTTGTCTTGTATGAGGCTATGCCAGTGCCTGGAAAATACAGAAGTAGATGCTCACAGTCATCTATATGATGGAACTCAGGACCCCCAATGGAGAAGCTAGAAAAAGTACCCAAGGAGCTGAAGGCGTCTGCAACTCTATAAGAGGAACAACAATATGAACTCTCCAGTAACCCCAGAGCTCATGTCTCTAGCTGCATATGTATCAGAAGATGGTCTAGTCGGCCATCATTTGAAAGAAAGGCCCGTTGGTATTGCAAACTTTATATGCCCCAATACAGGGGAATGGCAGGGCTAAGAAGAAGGAGTGGGTGGGTAGGGGAGCAGGATGGGGGGAAGGTAGATGGAACTTTCGTGATAGCATTTGAAATGTAAATTAAGAAAATATCTAATAAAAAATAATATAAAAAATAATGGCCCCAATAGACACAAAAATTTTAATGCTTTGCTAATAAGGAGTGGTACTATAATGAAGTGTGGCCTTCTTGGATTAGATGTGGCCCTGTTGGAAGAAGTATGTGCCTGTGAGAGTGGGCTTTGAGGTCTCAGATGCTCAAGATAGGTCTAGTGTGTCAACTTCTTTTCCAACACCATGTCTCCTTATCCACTACCACAATGATAATGGACTAAACCTCTGAAACTGCAAGCCAGCTTCAATTCAATGTTCTCTTTAGAAGATTTGCCATGGCTATGTTATGTCTTCAGAGCAATAGGAACCTTGAAACAAATACCAATAACAATGGTAGATGTAAGATAGAGAAAATTTATACTCTGCTACTGAAAGTCAATATTGTTAAACTACTTGAGAAATCAGTCTGAGGTTTCATAAAACCTATATTTAGAATAACTATCTGGCCCAGCTAGTTCCATTCCTTGGCATGTACTCAAAGGTTATTATACCTTATAATATGAATCTATGTTCAATGCTGCCATACTCATGATAGCTAGAAAATGGAAGAGCAGAGGTATCCAGTAACTGATGGATGAATAATGATGAAGTTGAACATATATACATTAGAATATAAGTTAGTGGAAAGAAAATAAAATTGTAATTTATTCAGATATATACATACATACATATATATATATATATATATATATATATATATATATATATATATATATATATATCCTCTTGTATATAAAGGTCCAGCATGCATTAGGCTATGTAGTTTAAATACAAAGCATTTCTCTAGTGTGATTTGTCTAGCATGGAGGGCTTGTACAATCCAGAAAACATAGAAAGGAATGATAGAAAGGAATGAGGAGGAAAAGAGTATGGAGGAGTTGCATTCAGGGAGGATGGATAGTAGAACATGGTTAAAAAGAGGGGAATAGTGTGGGAGAAAAAGCTGTTGTGAAGTGATATGAGGAGGAGGTAGTGAGATGAGAATACAAGATTTGGGAAAGGATTAGCCTGAATAAAAGGGATATGAATATATCATTTGGCAGGGGACATATGCTCACTTATGAACTTCTGACATGTGTTAAGAAAGTAACTAACAGAGACGAGCGTGGTTGGCACAAGCCTTTAATCCCAGCACTCGGGAGGCAGAGGCAGGCGGATTTCTGAGTTCGAGGCCAGCCTGGTCTACAGAGTGAGTTCCAGGACAGCCAGGGCTATACAGAGAAACTCTGTCTCAAAAAACAACAACAACAACAAAAAAAAAAAAAAAAAAAAAAAAAAAAAAAAAAAAAAAAAAAAAAAAAAAAAAAAAAAAAAAAAGAAAGTAACTAACAGCTATCTGATAATATCTGATAAGATTGAAGAGCCACACCTCATTGTGATGCAATGTTTGATACTGTAAAGTTGGTCAACAATCCAGATCTAGGGAGCCAGTAGAGAGTAAACCTTTGATGGTTATTTTAAGTAGCTTCTCAGCAAATGATTTGTAAATACCTATAATTTTAACCATAGACAAACTGAATTTCAGACACAATAAATAAACAGGGTTTCAGAAATCAGGGTGGCTGTCTACAATGCAGAAAATATGCAACAGATGTGGCTCTAGTCCTAAACAAGTCACTTATACCTCCCCCTTCTATATCTCAGAAACATTATAGAAACGCATATGGAAGGCATATAAGGTCCAGAAGATAAGGAGAAGGGCTATTAAATACCATTTAATAAACTCATACAACTAAAATTGATAACTCACACCAATCATAACCACCCACACTAGTTCTATTTTTCCCCAATTTTTTTTTTTGGCGGGGGGGGGCTTTTTTTTCAATTTTTTATTAGATATTTTCTTAATTTACATTTCAAATGCTATCCCGAAAGTTCCCTACCCCCTCCCACCGCCTTGTTCCCTTGCCCACCCACTCCCACTTCTTGGCCCTGGTGTTCTCCTGTATTGGGGCATATAAAGATTGCAGTACCAAGGGGCCTCTCCTCCCAATGCTCACAGTCATCCATAAGATGGAGCATGGGACCCAATTTTTTTATTTGATATTTTCTTAATTTACATTTCAAATGCTATCCTGAAAGTTCCCTCTACCCTCCCCCTGCCCTGCTCGCCTACCCACCCACTCCCACTTCTTGGCCTTGGCATTCCCCTGTATTGGGGCATATAAAGTTTGCAATACCAAGGGGCCTATCTCCCCAATGGTGGTTCTGGTTATTTCATATTGTTGTTCCTCTTACAGAGTTGCAGACCCCTTCAGCTCCTGTGATACTTTCTCTACCTTCTCCATTGGGAGCCCTGTATTCCATCCTATAGATGACTGTGAGCATCCCCTTCTGTATTTGCCAGGCACTGGCATAGCCTCATACGAGGCAGCTATATCAAGGTCCCTTCAGCAAACTCTTTCTGTCCTATGCAATAGTGTCTGAGTTTGATGACTGATTATGGGATGGATCCCCAGCTCAAATAGTCTCCAGATAGTCCATCCTTTCATCTTAGCTCCAAACTTTGGCTCTGTAACTCCTTTCATGGGTATTTTGTTCCCTATTCTAACGAGGAATTAAGTATCCACATGCTGGTCTTCTTTCTTCTTGATTTTCTTGTGTTTTGCAAATTGTATCTTGCATATTCTAAGTTTCTGGTCTAATATCCACTTATCAGTGAGTGCATACCTAATGACTTCTTTTGTGATTGGGTTACCTCACTAAGTTCTATATATTACCACACTAGCTCTATATAGGACCAACTCTATCAACTATTAGTCAAGAAAAAAAGGAGCTCTCTGAACTTTACCCTTTGCCTCTTACTTATTTGCTAGAGAGAGATTCTAGGAGGACTCACTGTTGTTTTGTGGGTACGTATCACTGAGCACACTTACCTCTAATAGATAGCACACAGACCATGGTTGCAGATTGTCCTATTTAATATTGGTGATGTAATATGAGAGTATACAGCAGTGGTATAAAAATACCAATGAGAGAAGTCAGTGTACAACATGCACATATATAAAAATGTAAATGACAATACTAAAAGTAAAAATTATATAATTAGGCATAACTCTTTTCATTTGCAATGAGTCCAATGTAAGTTTACATGTGTCTTTATATTACCTCTTTAGGGAAATGCTAGGGTACTGAGGCAGGGGTGCTTGGGCAGGTGGAGGAGCACCCTCATAGAGGCAGGGAGAGGTGGTAGGCAATGGAGGCTTGTGAAGGGGAAACTGGGAAGGCGGATAACACTTGAAATGTAAATAAAATAACCAATAAAATTTTTTAAGAAAAAAAAAGCAAAACAACAAAAAAAGAATGTTTGTGTTTCACAGAGATTTGTTCAATTGAAATGAATTGAACTGAACAGATTATCACTAAATGAATATAAACTGCACTGCACAATAATCTTATACTCTCCTTACCATAAGTAGATATTGAGTTGCATGTATATACTAAGAATAAAATAATAGACTCATAGCAAAATATAATAACATAAAAAGTATTCTAGATTTCAATATACTTCTAAAAGAAACAACAGCTATTCTTAACACTTTTCCTCAAACCAAAATTCACTTTAAACACAATTTACATGTATGTGTTTAGGAGATGTGGTTAAAGCATGTAGAGACATCTATAAAAGTGCACATTTGTCTTAAGAAGTAGAAACAGATGTGAATAAACACATTCGGCATTTACAATGCCAGTTTGTCTCAAAGACTACATTGTTTTTTTCTGCCTCCAACATAATTAGATTAATTTTCTAGAGATTAAAGCAAACATGACAGCATGCATTAGGCTATGTAGATTAAATACAAAGCATTTATTTTCTCAATATTTAGAGATTATAAGGAAGTACTTGTGTTTTAGGTTTGCAAGCCTTTGATTTCATCTGCTTTATAAAAGCTGGCTTCTTATTGATTTCAGAGGCAACAGGAGAGGGAAAGCATGAGCTCATTCTTTTCTCCACTTAAGACACAGATCTTACGAATTTCCTAACTTCTACAGGCCTCCCTTCTCCAAATATCACATTGCTATGTTGTCAATACATGAATTTCATGGAGCATAAAATGCAGTCCATGATATTCTTTTCAGAGAACAGCCTTTTCATATCATGCTCTGGAGAGAAGGACCCATGCACTTTTTTTTTTTTTTTAAACAACAGGGAAAGAGAACAAGATAAAAAGGTTAAGGGAACTCCTACAATATGATTACTTCTAAAATGTTAAACTTAGAATTTCTGTTCTTTGAGGCTAAATGAATAAATTATAAGTTGTTGCTGACTGATTATTTTCATGGAAAATATGAAAACCAAATATGAATTTACCACAGATGGAACACAGATAATAGACTCAAGAAATTGCTTCATTTAAATCAATGGTTTGCAACCTATTGGTGATAACTCTTTTGGGAGATCTAATGGGGATCTCACAGAGGATACCTAAGAAGATCTACATATTACGTATATACATTATGACTCATAAAAGTAACAAAATCACAGTCATGAAGTAGCATCAAAAATAATTTTATGGTTTGATGGTCACCAGAACATGAAGAACTATATTAAATGTTCACAGCATTAGGAAGATTGAAAAACACTGAGTTAAGTACCACTCTCTTTGTCATTCAACAAAAATATCATCTATGGTAGGACATGTGAGGGATACGTTAGAGGACTTTGGATGATTCAGACAGTAGCTTCACCAAAAAAACCCATCCCTCCATAAGTTTAGCAGTTCCTGAATGGTTCACTATGTATTCTCTACACAACAGGAAAATCATTGAAAAGTCTCCTGTAACCTAGCAGTTGTTTATTACTTACATCACCTCACTGATGGCCTTACTGGAAATTTTACAAGCTTCTCAATTCATGCGAGTTACTCTTTTCATGTTCTCTCTAGGAATGAATGTTGTAGTCTGGAAGAAATTATACTGAGCTCCTACTTCTAGCACTTTTTATGGAATTTCAATCTGTTTTGTATGGATTTTATTTTTTTTGCTTTGGAAGATTGTATATAGTTTGATAGTTGGTTCCCTCCATGCATGACTGACCATTAGGATATTAATTCACAGTCAATCAATTATTCTGACCACTAATGAGTGATTGCAGTAATTGCTATGCTATGCAAAAGAATAAGTTTTTTCTTCTACAGTTGAGATTGGTAGCCACCACAATGTATAAGCACAAAGAAAATTGTTTACAAGAAAAATTTAAAGCCATATCATATCTGTTTAACAAAATATTCTTTTAACTTTGTGCCAATGACCTCTCCAGCCATAGATTTGGACCTGATTTGCAAGACAGACTCTGTTTCCTCCTGTCAAGTGAGTGTTAAATCCAACCACAAAATATTCACCTTCATCCACAAAAGCATTAACTGGAATATTTTACTTAGCTTATTGAGAGTGTATCATGAAAGACCCATAGACACCAAAGCTACTGGCAATAATTCTCCAGCATACTATATATCAGATAGGAGAAAATATTATATAGGTCAGGTCATTATCAAATAAATTAAGATTCCTTTTCTTTCAATTTTATAGCAACTTTAATAATAAAACCTACAATTGTCACTTTTGATGAAAGTTTCATACATTAAAACCCAGCATATATTTGCTTATTAAAGACTAAAATTTAGAAGAATAAATAGTATAAGGAAGGGTTACATTTCTTTTGATACAATGGTTATTTGTATATCATTATTTCTTTCCACATGCTGGATTTCCTCAAGTATATGTTGAAAATAAAACACTGGCCTTTCCTCATAATACAGTTACATATTGATGCCCAAAGTTATAGCTTAAATTGGAAGTTGTTCAGAAAGCATAGGATGCTTATAATACAAGTTAAGCTTGAAAATTGTAATTATTCATGGACTATGATTTATAATGGAACAATGGTTAATAGTTTAAATATATATACATATTTAAAACTAAACAGTAATGTAATTGCCTAGATTTTAGGTAGAATACAATTTATCTTTTAATTTTAAGTCATTATCAGAGGGGGTCTGTATGATATGAATCAACTTGTCAGCTTTCACAATAAATTTCTTCACTTGCTGAGAACATCTCACTGTTCTACCTTTCCTTTTAAACGGGTTGAACCACATAGTGCAAACTGTCTTTGAACTTATTACCTTGCCATAGTCATTGAGTTTTTGGATTTCAGCGGTGTTATATACATACTCATGTTATGCATTTGTGAACACACACACACAGACACACACAGACACACAAAATCAATCTGGACTTTCACTATAAGATAGCATATAATATTTGTTTTCTTAAGCCTGTCTCATTTTGCTTAATATGATAATATTCATTTAAGTTTATTTTAGGTATATGTTACAATTTTGATATTTATGGATTAATAATATCTACTCTTTATAAATAACAGTTTCCTTATTTATTCATCTGTTCATGCATACCTAAGCTGATTCCAATGTTGCCTATTAGGAATAATGCAGTGATGACCATAGATATGCAAGTGTTTCTATAGCACACTACTCTAAGGTAACTTGGATTCCTATAAATAATATAATAAATACAAGGAAAATGAAAAGAACAAAACCATCTTTGCAGATGAAGTAAAATTAATAAGACATATATGAAAAAATATTCAGCATTTTTTGACTTCAAAAAATGGAAATAAAATGCAACCTAAGATACTATATTAGCTCCATCAAAACAACTATAATTAAAAGAGGAAATAATAATAAATGATGGCAGAAAAAGACAAAATGGTAACTCCACTTAGGGTAGTGAATGTAGTTTGTGCAGCCATTATGGAAATGAGTACAAAACTGCCTCAAAAAATGATCCAGATATAGTATTTTCTAGAAACAATCTTTTAATTTAATATTTTCCCAGTGCACCTGATAGCAGTTTCTTCTATTATTTCTCCTTTCCACAACTAACAAACAGAAATCCTGGTTTGATATAAACCATAATATCTTTCCAAAGGTAAATATTCAAAGCTGATATTTTTCTTAGATTGGTTTTTAAACTCAAAACCAATAGAAAACTTCAAGAAGTATTAAATGTATGAAATAAAACCAAACACTAAATGTGATTATTATAATAAAAAAAAACTTGGAACATTAAATTAAAGTTATTCTTTTTGACTTAATAATGAATTTAAAAATTCTAAGAAAAAAACAGGAATTAAGATTTTAATAAAATAATTTATATAAAATAATTTATATACAAATAATTTATAAGGATCCACCCAGCAGCTGACTGAGACTGATATAGATACCTATAGCCAAACAGTGGATGAAGACTGAGGACTCTTATGGAAGAATAGGGGGAAGGATTTTGGCCCTGAAGGGAACAGGAACTCCACAGGAAGACCAATTAGAGTCAACTAACCTGTACCCTTGGAGCTTTCAGAGACTAAACCACTAAGCAAAGATCATATGCTGGCTGTACCTAGTCCTTCCCCACATACATAGAAGATGTGCAGCTTGGTCTTCATGAGGGCCAAGAACAAATATAATGGGGCCTATGCCAAAAGTTTTTGCCTATAAATGGGATCTATTCTATTAGGTGGGCTGCCTTGTCTAGCCTCAGTAGGAGAGGAAATGACTAACCTAACAGAGACTTGAAGTGCCATGGTTGGGAGGGGATACATAGGGGGCCCCACTAACTCACAGGAGAGGGGGATGGGGAGTGGGGAAGAATTTTCGGAGGAGGATACCAGCGTGGACAGTGAGTGGGATGTAAATTGAATAAGTAAAAAATTAAATTAAATTAAGAAAAATAATTTATATAGGTCTTCTATTCAAAGACATATTTGGTTAAATTATGATAAAAATGTTCACATATTTATGAATAAAGATGTTCAATATAATTTAATACTATTATTCAATATGGGTTTGAAATCTTTGACAAAATAACAAAGGATAGGAAACTTTTTTAAAAGTCAAATTATTCTCTTTTATTGTCCTTCTGATTCTATGATCTATTACTGCAAAGACTTAAAATAGATAATCATTTTCAGTTAAGTAGCAAGATCCAAAATTAGCACTGAAAAAAATAGAAGCTTTTCTATACATAGGCAATGAATCCACTGAAAATAAAATCAAATAATAAACTGCATTCATAGTAGCTTCAAGATATCTAAGAAATGGCCTAACTAAGTGTTCAAATAGTAGCTATTAAATTAAATATAGATATACATATATGTATGCATATGTTGAAGAAATTAACTGAAGACATTACAGAGAGATGAAAAAAATTCCAAAGTTCTTGAACAATGGAAATTTATATTGCTGTAATGGCCATATAATACAACTAATCTTCAGATTCAGTGCAAACTTTGTAAAAATCTTTCTAGCATTGCTGATGGAACTAAGAGAAACATTACTAAAGTTAAAAGTCCTTAAATACCTGGGTATGCCTTCCTCAATTACTCTCCATCTTATTTTACTGAAGCTGGAGCCATTTGTTTAGGCTACACTAGCTGCCTAGACAGCAAGCCTATAGAATTTGCTTTTCTAAGCCCTGCTTTAGTCCCTGTGGTACCTTATAACACCAACACTTTGCAATCACCCTTCCAATGTAATCCTCCCTCTCTCCACAGAGTCCCCTCCCCTCAGAAGGCCCTTTCACCTCTTACCACAACCACATTGCTTTCCTTCATCAGTATTACCTCTTACTTCAGTCCCCATCCCCCATGTCCTCTCCTCTTCAAACCTCTCTCTTATTCTTCCTCCACTGGAACATGAATTCATTCTTTTCCTTGTATCCTACCTCATGTCCCTTTTCTCACTGTCTCTTTACCTAGCTCTTATAGTCTCAGCAGCACTTCCCATTCCCCTCCTCCCCTGCAATGAGGGCTACAGAATGCAATCAGGTGGACTATTTCAATTGGTTCATTTGGATCTATTTTCAGGTTCTCACACTTGTACTGTAAGCACTTAAGGACTACCAATTGAGTGAGCTCTTCAATTATAATATATAATTAAAAAAAAAAAAAAAAAAAAACTTTGGGATACCAGTCTGTACAGATCAGCTTGCGGATTGCAGAGGGTGAGCAGTGGACTGCAGAAGCAACAAGATTTTGGGACAGGAAGAAGCAACACAGCTTCTGGGAGAGTCCCCCATTTCTGGCTGCAGAAATCCGGGCACCTAACCATCGGAGGAGAGATGGCTGCCTGGGAGGGCTGTGACCCCCCAGAGCAGGTGTGGGAGCCATCTTGTCTCTCAGGTCCCTCTGAGACCATTGTGCACAGATCAGCTTGCAGACTGCAGAGGGGGAACATCAGACTGCAGAAGCTACAGAGCTTTTGGGACCAGAAGTAGCCACACAGCTTCTGGGACAGACCCCCTTTCAGGCTGCAGCCATCTGAGAATCTTCCCTGCCAGAGGAGAGGTGGCCTCCCTGGAGGGCTGCAACCCCCAGCGCAGGTTGTGCAGGTAAGCTCTTAGACTGCAGAGGCAACCCATCTTTTGGGACAGGCCCATTTTCGGGCCTTCATCTTCAACCAGGATGCAAGTCTGAATGCCAGACCTCTGTGCACCTTCCCTGCAAGAGGAGAACTTGTCTGCAGAGAGTACTCTGACCACTGAGATTTATAAGAGAGCTGGATCCCAGGACTGCTGACAGAGGCTAACAGACTCACAGGAGGAACCTGCTCTAGCCAGAGACAACTATAACAACTAACTCCAGGGATTATCAAATGGCAAAAGGCAAATGTAAGAATCATACCATCAGAAAACAAGACTGCACACCATCATAAGAACACAGCACTCCCACTTCAGCCAGTCCTGGATACCCCAACACACCCGAAAAGCAAGATTTGGGTTCAAAATCATATTTCATGATGCTGGTAGAAGACCTTAAGAAGGACTTTAATAACCCAAAAAAGAAATACAGGAGAACAGCACGAAAGAAGTAGAAGTCCTTAAAAAAATCCTAGGAAAACACTGCTAAAGAGGTGATGGAAGTGAAGAAAACCATCCAGGACATAAAAAGGGACATAGAAACAATAAAGAAAACCCAAAGTGAGACAACTCTAGAGATAGAAACCCTAGGAAAGAAATCAGGAATCATAGATGTGAGCGTCAGCAACAGAATACAAGAGATTGAAGAGAGAATCACAGATGCAGAAGATTCCATAGAGAACATGGGCACAACAATCAAAGAAAATGCAAAATGCAAAAAGATTCTAACTCAAAACATCCAGGAAATCCAGGACACAATTAGAAGACCAAACCTATGGATAATAGGGGTAGACGACAATGAAGATTTTCAACTTAAAGGGCCAGTAAATATCTTCAAAAAAATTATAGAAGAAATCTTCCATAACCTAAAGAGAGAGATGCCCATGAACACACAAGAAGCCTACAGAACTCCAATTAGACTGGACCAGAAAGGAATTTCTTCCTGATAGATAATAATCAGAACAACAAATGCACAAAATAAAGCCAGAATATTAAAAGCAGTAAGGGAAAAAGGTCAAGTAACATATAATGGCAGGCCTATTAGAATTACACCAGACTTCTCAACAGAGAATATGAAAGCCAGAAGATCCTGGACAGATGTTATTCAGACCCTAAGAGAACACAAATGCCAGCCCAGGATGCTATACCCAGGAAATCTCTCAATTACCATAAATGGAGAAACCAATGTATTCCATGACAAAACCAAGTTCATACAATACCTTTCCACGAATCCAGCCCTTCAAAGGATAATAACAGAAAAACACCAACACAAGGACAGAAACTACACTGTAGAAAAAGCAAGAAAGTAATCCTTCAACAAAACTAAAAGAAGACAGCCACAAGAACAGAATCACAACTTTAACAACAAAAATAACAGGAAGCATCAATTACATTTCTTTAATTTCTCTCAAAATCAATGGACGCAATTCCACAAAACAAAAGACATAGACTAATAGACTGGCTACACAAACAGGACCCAACATATTGCTGCTTAGAGGAAACCCCCTCAGGAAAAAAGAAAGACACTACCTCAGAGTGAAAAGCTGAAAAACAATTTTCCAAGTAAACATTCCAAAGAAACAAGCTGGAGTAGCCATTCTAATATCGAGTAAAATTGACTTTCAACCCAAAGATATCAAAAAAGACAAGTAGAGGCACTTCATACACATCAAAGATAAAATCTACCAAGATGAACTCTCAATTCTGAATATCTATGCTCCAAATGCAAGAGCAACCACATTCATTGAAACTTTAGTAAAGCTAAAAGCACAAATTGTACCTCACACAATAATAGTGGGAGATTTCAACACCCCACTCTCATTAATGGACAGATCCTAGAAACAGAAACTAAACAGAGACACAGTGAAACTAACAGAAGCTATGAAAAAAATGGATTTAAAAGATATCTACAGAGCATTTTATCCTAAAATAAAAAGGATATACGTTCTTCTCAGTACCTCATGGCACCTTCTCCAAAATTGACCATATAATCAGTCACAAAATAGGCCTCAACAGATAAAAAATATTGAAATTATCCCATGCAACCTATCCCCATGGACTAAGGCTGATCTTCAATAACAGCATTAATAATAGAAACACAGCATCCACGTGGAAACTGAACAACACTCTACTAAATGATACCTTTGTCAAGGAAGAAATAAAGGAATTAAAGAAATTTTAGAGTTTAATGATAATGAATCCACGACATACCCAAACTTATGAGACACAGTGAAGGCAATCCTAAAAGGAAAATTATAGCCTTGACTTCCTCCAAAAAGAAACTAGAAGGTACATGCACTAGCAGCCTGACAGCACACCTAGAAGCTCTAGAACAAAAGGAAGCAAATTCACCTAAGAGGATTATACAGCAGGAAATAATCAAACTCAGCACTGAAATCAACCAAGTGGAAACAAAAAGAACTATTCAAAAAAATCAACCAAATCAGGAGCTGGTTCTTTGAAAAAATCAACAAGATAGATAAACACATAGCCAGAATAACTAGAGGGCACAGGGACAGTATTCTAATTAACAAAATCAGAAATAAAAAGGAGACATAACAACAGAACCTGAGGAAAACCAAAACATCATCAGATCCTACTACAAATGTCTACATGCAACAAAACTAGAAAACCTGGATGAAATGGACAACTTCCTAGACAGATACCAGGTTCCAAGTTAAATCAGGATCAGATTAATGATCTAAACAGTCCCATTTTCTCTAAAGAAATAGAAGCAGTCATCAATAGTCTCCCAACCAAAAAAAAAAAAAAAAAAAAAAAAAAGACCAGGACCAGATGGGTTTAGTGCAGAGTTTACTCAGACCTTCTAAGAAGATGTAATTCCAAATCTCCTCAAACAATTCCACAAAGTAGAAACAGAAGGTACTCTACCCAATTCATTCTATGAAGCCACAATTACTCTGATACCTAAACCACAAAGTATCCAACAAAGAAAGAGAACTGCAGACCAATTTCTCTCAGGAACATCAATACAAAAATACTCAAAAAATCCTCACCAACCGAATCCAAGAACACATCAAAATGACCACACATCATTACCAAGTAGGCTTCATCCCAGGGATGCAGGGAAGGTTTAATATAAAGAAATCCATCAATGTAAGCTACTATATAAACAAATTCAAAAACAAAAACCACATGATCATCTCCTTTGATGCTGAGAAAGCATTTGATAAAATCCAACACCTATTCATGATAAAAGTCTTGGAAAGATCAGGAATTCAAGGTCCATATCTAAACATAATAAAAGCAATCTATAGCAAACCAGTAACCAACATCAAACTAAATGGAGAGAAACTTGAAGCAATCCTACTAAAATCAGGGTCTAGACAAGGCTGCCAATTTCTCCCTGCCTATTCAATATAGTATTTGAAGTCCTAGCCAGAGCAATTCAACAACAAAAGGAGATCAAGGGGATTCAAATTGGAAAGGAAGAAGTCAAAATATCACTATTTGCAGATGATATGATAGTATATATAAGTGACCCTAAAAATTCCACTAGAGAACTCCTAAACCTGATAAACAGCTTCAGTGGAGTAGCTGGATATAAAATTAACTCAAACAAATCACTGGCCTTTCTCTACACAAAGGATAAACAGGCTGAGAAAGAAATAAGGGAAACAACACCCTTCACAATAGTCACAAACAATATAAAATAGCTTGGTGTGAAACTAACTCTGGAAGTGAAAGATCTGTTTGATAAGAACTTCAAGTCTCTTAAGAAAGAAATTGAAGAAGATCTCAGAAGATGGAAAGATCTCCCATGCAAATGGATTGGGAAGATTAATATAGTAAAAATTGCCATCGTGCAGAAAGCAATCTATAGATTCAATGCAATTCCCTTCAAAATTCCAACTCAATTCTTCACTGAGTTATAAAGGGCAATTTGCAAATTCATCTGGAAAAAAAAAAAACCTAAGATAGCAAAAACTATTCTCAACAACAAAAGAACCTCTGGTGAAATCACCATGCCTGACCTCAAGCAGTACTACAGAACAATTGTGATAAAAATCTGCATGGTACTGATACAGCAACAGACCGGTAGATCGATGGAATAGGATTGAAGACCAGAAATGAATCCACACACCTATGGTCACTTGATCTTTGACACAGGATCTAAAACCATCCCATGGAAAATAGACAGCATTTTCAACAAATGGTGCTGGCACAACTGGCAGTTACCATGCAGAAGAATGCCAATTCATCCATATTTATCTCCTTGTACAAAGCTCAAGTATAAGTGGATCAAAAACCTCCATATAAAACCAGAGACACTGAAATTTATAGAGGAAAATGTGGGGAAAACCCTCAAAGATATGGGCACAGAAGAAAAATTCCTAAACAGAACAGCAGTGGCCTGTACTGTAAGATCAAGGATCAACAAATGGGACCTTATAAAATTGCAAAGCTTCTATAAGGCAAAAGACAGTGTCAATAAGACAAACAGGCCACCAACAGATTGGGAAAGGATTTTTATCAACCCTAAATCTGATAGGGGATTAATATCCAATATATACAAGTAGCTCAAGAAGTTAGAGTCCAGAAATTCAAATAACCCCTACTGAGCTAAACAAAAAATTCTCAAGTGAGGAATACTGAATGGCAGAGAATCGCCTGAAAAAATGTTCAACATCCTTAATCATCAGAGAAATGCAAATCAAAACAACCTTGAGACTCTACCTCACTCCAGTCAGAATGGCTAAGAACAAATACTCAGATGACAGCAGATGTTGGCAAGGATGTGGAAAAAGGAACACTCTTCCATTGATGGTGGTATTGCAATCTGGTACAAGGATTCTGGAAATCAGATTGGTGGTTCCGCAGAAAATTGGACATAGTAGTACCTGAAGATCTAGCAATACCTCCACTGGGCATATACCCAGATGTTCCAACTGGTAATAAGAACACATGTTCCACTATGTTCATAGTAGCCTTATTTATAATAGCTAAAAGCTGGAAAGAACCCAGATGTCCCTCAACAGAGGAATGGATACAGAAAATGTGGTACATTTACACAATGGAGTACCACTCAGCTATTACAAACAATGAATTTATGAAATTCTTAGGCAAATGGATGTATCTGTCTTAGGCAAATGGATGTATCTGGAGTATATCATCCTTAGTCAGGTAACCCAATCACAAAAGATGTCACTTGATATGCACTCACTGATAAGTGGATATTAGCCCAGTAACTTAGAATACCCAAGATACAATTTACAAAACAAAAGAAAATCAAGAAGAATGAAGAACAAAATATGGATACTTCATTCCTTCTTAGAATAGAGAACAAAACACCCATGAAAGGAGTTACAGAGACAAAGATTTGAGCTGAGACGAAAGGATGGGCCATCTAGACACTACTCCACCCGGGGATCCATCCCATAATCAGCCACCAAACCCAGACACTATTGCACATGCCAGCAAGATTTTGCTTAAAGGACCCTGATATAAGTATCTCATGTGAGGCTATGCAAGTGCCTGGCAAATACAGAAAGGGATGCTCATAGTCATCTATAAGATGTAACACAGGGCCCCCAGTGGAGGAGCTAGAGAAATTACCCAAGGAGCTGAAGGGTGTACAACCCTATAGGTGGAACAACAATATGAACTAAACAGTACCCTCAGAGCTCGTGTCTCTAGACGCATATGTAGCAGAAGATGACCTAGTTGGCCATCATTGGGAAGAGAGGCCCCTTGGTCTTACAAACTTTATATGCCCTTGTACAGGGGAATGCCAGGGCCAAGATGTGGAAGTGGGCAGGTAGGGAAGCAGGGTGGGGGGAGGGTAAATGGGAACTTTCCTGGATAGCATTTGAAATGTAAATAAAGAAAATAATAAAAAAAATTCTCTTTCTAAGACCACCTTTTATGATTGAGTAGAAATAAGACTGAAATGACCACCTTTTATGATTGAATGCAGCTATAAATTCTGAACTTTGTTATCTCATATTGCCTTTGTAGAAGGAAGTAGTAGATTCTTCTCAGTTAATTAACATTTATGCTATAGTTTTAAGTAAAGCTCTATTCTATGAATGGGCAGGATTTCCAGTATGTCACTTTGCATCTACATCTCTCCCTGGCTCCATCACAATCTCAGGGTTTAAAGTGATCCCAAAGTGAAGGCTCAAGCTGTTGCTTAATTGCTTCTATGGTATCTTCTATTTATTGCTTATAGAAATGTATCATTTTATGTGGATTCCATGTCTGTATCTTTGTTGTATAAGAACTTTTATTTTCTAGTTCTGAACCTATTTCTTTGATTGTCACTGAGTATGAGCAACCAGGAAATAACCTGTTTTAGGGCCCCTGGAATTTTATGAGATCTACACTTGTACATCAAGCCAAATTGTGTTAAACACAGTAGCCTGTGTTTTAGACCCATATAAGTGGTAAACCTGGAGTTTGTTCAGAACTCTATGAACTTTGAAGATTGGATGAGATATTTCTCTCCCAAGGAACTGAAGCTACATAGTAATCCTCAAAATTGAACATACTATGAAGTGAGGCTGACAGATTTTGCACTTGGTTTATTTTTTTTCAATGATTGATTTTGGATCCTTTATATCTACCCATTTTGTGTCACAAAGTGGAGACAGGGTAGATTTCTCATTGTACATTATATAGTCAACATGAGGGTACTAGGCTAAGCCTGGCCTTGATCATTCTACTGAAGAGAATAATGAATTTGTACTTGCTGAGCAAATTGTTTCTATGAGAGTGTCACAGCAAGGACATCTTTCAGGATGTCAGTTGTGATGTGTGTGTGTTAGTCATAAAGGAAATGCATGACCAAGCTACGCAGCTTTCAATATTAACAAGGCAGTAGAAATATGCATGTCAATCATGTAAAAGAAACTTAATATTTAATTTTGCAGGAAAATGAATAAAAGTCTGTAGAAAAAGAACCAGAGTTCATTGATGAACATCTAAAAATTCCAAGGGGTAGATAAAAGCCTCAATTTTAGTGAGGTTAGAAGGAAATTCTTGGCCTTTTCTACCAAGATCCCAGTATGTTGTAAAGAGAAATAGCCACTTAATAGAACTGAGTGCATGAAAACCTCTTAGCAAGACAGACAAACCTACAGGTGCAATGAGGATAGAAAATTTATTACCTACAAAGATAATTTTTTTCAGCACCAGAAATTTTAGAAGAATGATGCTTTTAAGAGTGAAGAAGGTGGGCAAAGTCATCACAAGAAACTTGCTCAATAAATTGTAGCATCTGGAATAACCTTAATACGTAGCACTTGTTGAAAAACCTTTATCAGTAAACTCTACCTTGAGGCATATAAGAAAGTCCAAACTGCAGAAAATGTTTATATACATGATATATGTGGGAAATTGTTATGAAGGAAATCTTCCCTTCTAGGGCACAGCAAATTTCATAGAGAAGAAATACCAGATGTGTGCCACAAGTGCGGTAAAATGTACATCAGAAAATCCCACCCAAATCTACATAAGAATGTTGACCACTTAGTAACATCAAAATGAAATAAATGGTCAAAATTCATTGGTGTCAACTCTAACTTTATGCACCATTGTTTCCAAACAGAAGCAAAATTTAATATGGAAATACTAAGTGAATATGGAAATGCCTACAGCAGATTTTCACATTTTACTTTCTTCTTGAAAAGTCATGTTGAACAAAGATCTCTTCTTATGTATAACAGTTTTAATGTCCTTTGTACTTCCTCTATTAAGCTCATTTCACACCAGAGACATCATTATACTGAAGAAATACCTTAAGTGGACATGGCATATACTGTCTTATTACTAACTGTGCCATGAATTATAAAAGAGAATGCAGGATTAGACTTCCTGAGGGAGCCAGTGAGCACCTGTCAAACTTTGCATATTTGGACATCTGTACTGGGAAGATGAGGTAAAAGTTTCAGGTATGTTAGACAATTTGTGATGACTTGTTTGTCCTAGAGGCCTCATTTGAGTTATTTCTTCCCATTTCGTCAGCACACACTGTTCCACATCTATCAGTAGTTTAGTCAAAATGTCTATGCCACGCCAGTATGCTCTGAAAATTCATATTTCTGCTGTTCTTTTTTCTATTCTTCCATGGGAGTTATGAGTGATCGATATGCACTAGCAGCTCAACATTTCCTAACCTCTGATAACGTGTGTGAACATGATTCTGCTTCTGCTACTAAAAATATTCAAGCTGAAATCTTCAAGTTTCTAAAAGTTTTTTTTTTTTTCTTGGTGAACTATTACTTCTATATATAAATGTTTGAGATGGATTTCTTCAACTTTCTAGCCCACCTGGCTTGTAACTTCCTGTCCCATACTGACAAGATTTATGTAGAGGCTTGGTAAGCATTTTTTTTCTTATTTAATCTCTCATACTGTTTTGTTCACTGGGTAGGATTGTTTGGGGAAGTAATTGAGCTTTGTGAGCACTAAGGAATGGATACCTTTTGTAACTGTCTGAAACTTTATGTATCTATACAGCAGGATGGCATAAAGTGAGAACATAATTTAACTTAATTAGTAATGAGGACTGAGCCTGCTATGGGATAACTGTGGGGCTTTGGCAATGAAACCAATGACCTGCATGTCAGGATCTTCTTTGAGCTCTGAGTTGACCATGATGAGGTGATAGATTGCATAATAATCTCCAATGATGCTAGGAACAGCATGATTGTAGGCCATTTTCTGAAATGATGGTTACTACATTCCCCAATACTTTGTTGAAAGTAGCTTTCTGCCTATTCTATCAAGAAGTCATGGACACAGAAAGTCAAAATATAATTAGGTATGCAAGTTTTATAGAAACTAAATGGAGAACAATAACTCATATGCTTCTTGTCTTCTTTTCTAATGCCCATATTTATAAAAGTTAAATTAAGCAGCATGATTCTGTTGTTTAAAACCTTAAGACTTAGGGTTACAGAGGTAGCAGAGAAGTTAAGAGCAGTTTTTGTGCTTGAATAGGACCTGGGTTTGGTTCCTAGTAACCCACATTGTCTCACAACACACACACACACACACACACACACACACACACACACACACACAATATATATATATATATTAATTGTATAGTAATACATAGTACTTGTCACTGAACTATTGTGCAAAAGTAAGCAGGGTTGGGGGACTGTGTCACCCTAAGTTCATGTGTCTACTCTGAATACTGTTATCACATTTAAGGTAATAAGCTTATCCAAAACCCCTAAAGTTTTTTGTTGTTGTTTTTGTTTATAATATCCTTTTCTATTGTCATCTCTTCTTCTTTTCTAAGCTCTCATCTGCATAAAAACATTATTCTAATTTCTGTCCTTGTATATAATCATAAAATTTGTAGAATTCCATATAAAGGTAATCATAACCTATATGTGCATATTGTGTCTACCTTCTTTCAAGAAGGATAATATTACAAGATACCATTTTGTTGAAAATATAAATAAGATCTTTTCTTTTTCAGAGTAAAGTTTTAGTGTGTTGATAAAATACAGTAGTGGAATTATTCATCAACAGTTTGTAGACATGTATTATTTCCATGATTTTAATACTAACAATAAATCTGCTTTGAGTCCTCTGTATTCAACAAAACTGGAAAACCTAGATGAAATGGACAACTTCCTAGACAGATACCAGGTACCAAAGTTAAATCAGGATCAGATTAAGGATTTTAACAGTCCCATTTCCCCTAAGGAATAGAAGCAGTCATTAATAGTCTCCCAACCAAAAAAAGCCCAAGAACAGATGAGTTTAGTGGACATTTCTATCAGACCTTCAAAGAAAACCTAATTCCAACTCTCTTCAAACTATTCCACAAAACAGAAACAGAAGGTACTCTACCCAATTCTTTCTATGAAGCCACAGTTACTCTGATAACCAAACCACACAAGATCCAACAAAGAGAGAACATTAGACCAGTTTCCCTTATGAATATCGATGCAAAAATACTCAATAAAATAATTGCAAACCAAATCCAAGAACACATCAAAACAATCATGCATCATGACCAAGTAAAGTAGGCTTCATCCCAGGGATGCAGGAAAGGTTTAATATACAGAAATCCATCAACGTAATCCACTATATAAACAAACTCAAAGACAAAATTCACATGATCATCTCCTTTTATGCTGAGAAAGCATTTGACAAAATCCAACACCCTTTCATGATAATGGTCATGGAAAGATCAGGAATACAAGGCCTATGCCTAAACATAATGAAAGCAATATACAGTAAACCGATAGCCAACATTAAAGTAAATGGAGAGAAGCTGGAAGCAATCTCACTAACATCAGGGACTAGACAACGCTGCCCACTTTCTCCCTACCTATTCAATATTGTACTTGAAGTTCTAGCCAGAGCAATTCGACAACAAAAGGAGATCAAGGGGATACAAAGTGGAAACAACTCAAAATATCACTATTTGCAGATGATATGATAGTATATATAAGTGACCCTAAAAATTACACCATTGAATTCCTAAACCTGATAAACAGCTTCAGTGCAGTAGCTGGATATAAAATTAACTCAAACAAATCACTGGCCTTTCTCTACACAAAGGATTAACAGGCTGATAAAGAAATTAGGGAAACAGCACCCTTCACAATAGTCACAAACACTATAAAATACCTTGGTGTGAATCTAACTAAGGAAGTGAAAGATCTGTATGACAAAAACTTCAAGTCACTGAAGAAAGAAATTGAACAAGATCTCAGAAGTTGGAAAGATCCCCCATGGTAACTGATTGGCAGGATTAAAGTAGTCAAAATGGCTATCCTGCTGAAAGCAATCTACAGATTCAATACAATCCCCATCAAAATTCCAACTCAATCCTTCACTGAGTTAGAAAGGGCAATTTGCAAATTCATCTGGAATAACAAAAAACCTAGGATTGCTAAAACTATTTTCAACAATAAAAGACTCTCTGGGGGAATCACCATGCCTGACCTCAAGCTGTACTACAGAGCAATCGTGATAAAAACTGCATTGTACTGGTACAGCAACAGACAGGTAGATCAATGGAATAGACCTGAAGAAGCAGAAATGAACCCACACACCTATAGTCACCTGATCTTTGACAAGGGAGCTAAAACCATCCAGTGGAAAAAAGACAGCATATTCAACAAATGGTGCTTGTGGTTATCATGTAGAAGAATGTGAATTGATCCATTCTTATCCCCTTGTACAAAGTTCAAGTGTAAGTGGATCAAAAAACTCCACATAAAACCAGAGACACTGGAATTTATAGAGGAGAAAGTGGGAAAACCCTTGAAGATATGGGCAGAGAAGAAAAATTCCTAAACAGAACAGCAATGACCTGTGCTGTAAGATCAAGGATCAACAAATGGAACCTCATAACAATGCAAAGCTTCGCTAGGGCAAAAGATACTGTCAATAATACAACAAGACCAGCAACAGATTGAGAAAGAATTTATACCAATCCTAAATCTGATAGGAGACTAATATCGTATATACACAAAGAGCTCAAGAAGCTGAACTCCAGAAATTTAAATAACCCTTTTAAAAAGGTGGTACAGAGCTAAACAAAGGATTCTCAACTGGGGAATACTTAAGGGCTGAGAAGCAATGGAAAAAAAAAAATGTTCAACATCCTTAATCATGAGGGAAATGCAAATCAAAACAACAACAAAAATTCAGGTGACAGTAGATGCTGGTGAGGATGTGGAGAAAAAGGAACACTCATCCCTTGCTGGTGGGATTGTAAGCTGTTACAACCACTCTACAAATCAGTCTGGAGTTTCCTCAGAAACCTAGACATAATACTACCTGTAGATCCAGCAATACCTCCACTGTGCATATACTCAGAATATGTTCCAACTGGTAATAAGGACACATGCTCCACTATGTTCATAACAGCCCTATTCATAATAGCCAGAAGCTGTAAAGATCCCAGATGTCCCTCAACAGAGGAATGGATACAGAAAATGTGGTACATTTACACAATGGAGTACTACTCAGCTATTAAAAAAACAATAAATTTATGAAAATTTTGGACAAATGGTTGTATCTGGAGGATATCAAACTGAGTGAGGTAATCCAATCACAAAAGAAGTCACTTGATATGCACTCACTGATATGTGGATATTAATCCAGAAACTTAGAATACACAAGATACAACTTCCAAAACACAAGAAAATCAAGAAGGAAGACCAACACGTGGATACTTCACTCCTCCATAGAATAGGGAAAGAAATATCCATGGAAGGAGTTGCAGAGTCAAATTTTGGAGCTAAGAGAAAAGGATGGACTATCCAGTGACTTCCCCACATAGGGGTCCATCCTATAATCAGCCACCCAACACAGACCCTACTGTATATACCAGGAAGATTTTGCCGAAAGGACCCTGATATAGCTGTCTCCTGTGAGGCTTTGTCAGTGCCTGGCAAATGTAGAAGTGGATGCTCACAGTCACCTATAGGATGGAACACAGTTTCCCCAGTGGAGGAGCTAGAGAAAGTACCCAAGAACTGAAAGGGTCTGCAACCCTATAGGTGGATAAACAATATGAACTAATCAGTGTCTCGACCACCTCTACTAGCAAGAACGACAAGACCTGAGAGCTCTTCTTCCAACAGTTTAATCAGGAACCTTGAATAACAACAACTCTGGGACCACACCCTTGGCCTTTTAAGCTCCATGCCAAGCCTATCCCAATGGGCCACGTGGCAACAGCAGATAGGTTACCAGAACAAGGAAGAAAGCAAAGCCAGCAGCCCTTGCCAAATAAGGACTTGTTTACAAGAGAAAGCCCTCACTGTTTGGGATGGAAGGCAGAAACTGGTGCTATCTTAGGGCATGACTCATTGCAGCTCTCCACAAAACAGTACCCCCGCCCCGAGCTCCTGTCTCTAGGTGCATATGTAGCAGAAGATGGCCTAGTCAGCCATCATTGGGAAGAGAGGCTCCTTGGTCTAGCAAACTTTATATGCCCCAATACAGGGGAATGCCAGGACCAAAAAGTAGGAGTGATTGGTTAGGGGAGCAGGGCGGGGGGAGGTTATAGGGGACTTTTGGGATAGCATTTGAAATGTAAATGAAGAAAATATCTAATAAAAAAATAAGAAAGAAAAAAGAAAATAAGAGTCCTTATTGGCTTCATTGAAGTAGTCCCCTTTAAAACAAAGGCATGTTATTAATGTAATACATTACTACTCACATTGAGTGCACTTGGCCCTGAATAGTCAGATTCTATCATAACTAAGAGGAGAATTTCAAGATCTAGAAAATAATTATAGCTAATAGGATTGTGAGTTTCTTACTAATTTGTAATGACAAGAAATCAGAAGATACCCCATGAGTTGTGGGCCAGCATAATTAGGACACAAAGTTAACACTAAATTCATGTATCAGATGGCCTTCCATCAATATAATATATTTTGCACTTAACTAGTAAACATAGGTTTATTAATAATTGTCTTACTGTTTTGAAAATTTTTACCCATAACTGACTTGATCAATTGTTTTATGGCTTTGATAAGGTGGTGTATTTTAGCACAAGTACATCTCAAATCAAACATTCTTATCAAAAATGAAGAAATGCAGAATAGATTGGAATTCTATAGACTTATTTGGAGCAGAAGTCAGTGAATGATCTGAGGACTTTCAGTTTTTGCATTTTATTTTGGGGTGTGAAATAATAGGGCTTGTATGGTTTCGTTCATGCTTACTATGTAGTCTGGACTGGCTTTAAATTCACAGAAATATGCCTCCCTTGTCTTCTCCATAGTATTAGGATTAAAGATCTGTGCCTACAAGTCCCATTCAGACACTGCCTCTTTACATTTATTATCATCCACTCTCAACATCTAACTATTGAAACCAGAATGGCTTCATTTGGGGGGCTATCAATATACTACAACTTCTAGTGTCACAAAGCCTATAAGTTCTACACACTATATCATCTAGTCATACCTCTAAAGCATATACTGCACCTTGCAAGAGCCCAATCCAGGTTGCAAAACTTTGAATACAACGACCTTTGGTATGCATTCTTTATCCAGTATAGCATTCTCTTAAATTTGATATTAAATTTTCTGGGAAAAAAAAAAAAAAAAAACAAGCTTCAAATGTCTTTAACTGACATTACACTATGACTTGATCACTTACTTACATAAAAATATTTGAATACATAAGTCAATTTTCTAATGCCTTAGAAGTGTGATCTTAAAAAAATTATCTTTGTCATTTCTTATTCTTTCTCTCAAATAACTTTGCTAATGAAAGATTCCTAATGAAGAAGGGATGAGAGATCAGTCCCAAGTTGCCACTCCTCTGTAGTTCAGCTGGATTTCCTGGAAACTGCTGAATCTCCTCTGTTGCAGTAGCAATTAAAAATGGTTATACCATGGTTCCAACACTTTCCAAGTGATTGTATATGCTGGAGGTGAGTGAAATCACACTAGCCTTGTTGCTTTAGCCTAAGGTTATAACTGCTTCTTGTGGGTAATGAGCTTTGTGCTGCTCTACCTGTTCGTGTTGACTGAATTAAGTTACTATGATTAAAAGCATTTTACTTGGATAAATTTTAAGTCTTCATAAAAATCTAATGCTATTTTTTTCTGTATATATTCTAACTGTTAAATAACTGTTAAACTGTGGAATGAAGAGGGTATGTGTATGAGTATGGAATAAGAGACAACTATTCCTTAATTATTTTCACTGAAGAAAACAGCTTTTTCAGAGCAGTTGAAGAGAATTTAATGGAAGATCTATTTATAACATATAAGAAAGAATTAAGAAACTCATTAGAAATTGGGATGAACCAACCCAGAGCTATTCTCACCCTTACATTGAAGCCAGGGGCAGGGGTTTGGGGGTGGGGAAAGCAGTGCTACTGTCCCTGTTGAGATCTCTGATTTTGAGAAATGAACAACAGGAGTTCTGGCCACAGTTAGATCACAGCTGTTTCTTAACTATAGTCTTACAGCAAAGGAGAAGTAAAAGCTACCTGGTCCCTCTCTGCTCCTGTACTTTGGTTTCATGTCAACAACTACAATGAAAATTGTATTTTTTAAAAAAATATGTTTCTCTGTCTGTACCATCTTGTAAGTGGGGAAGTATGATAAGTTGCACATATGAAGGTCAGAGTATAGCATTGTAGGATTATTTCTCCCCTTCCACCTCTCTATGGATCCTGGTGATAAAACTCCTGTAACTTAATTTGAGGTCAAACACCTTTACCCATTGAGCCATCTTGCCAGACCTGTAAAATACAATTATAAGCCAATGCAGATGAGTTACTGCCAGATGAGTTATCATTACCGTATCTAAGAAGTAACAGATTTCCAACATTGCAAGCTTTTTCTCATATTTAACTTTCATAATTATAACAAAGAGATCCTAGATTGCACAGAGAAAATTAAAGCCTTAAGCTAAAAAATTCTTAGGAGTTTTAAAATGTATTTTCGTATGTATAAATATCCTTTATCCATCTGTCAATTCTTGCCTGTTATGATTGTATAACAATAATGTATAGGTATCTCTTTAGTATGCTGATGTGACCAGAAATGGTATAGGCAGTAGTTCTATTTGTTAAATGTTTTCTGGATTATCTCCATACTGATATATTTAGTGGCTCTACTCAATTTCTTTTCCACCAGAAATATAAAGGGTTACTTTGTCCATATCCTCCACAGAATAACTGTTTATTGCTATTTATTATTGTTGTTTATCATGAATATCAAGAAAATGATCTGGGTAAAGTGGAATATAATCTTACTTTTGTTGTTTTCTTTATTCCAAATCAGAATCATCTCCATAACCACTGTCTAGGATATACTCAGTCTCTTTTATCTGATCAATTCCTCACTTTTGAGTACTGGGAGTAGGGTGGAAAGAAAAGAGGGTGAGGACTGACTCTGGGACCATGGGACCTTTGACACTACCTTTGACGAAAGATTATTTTTGCACAGCTCACTAAGAAGGGGCCTTCAGAGCTTTTCATTTCCAGCTGCAAGGCTAGCTCTAGGGATCAGGTATCATGTCTCCATCAAAGAGGAACAGGGGGCAAGGGGGAAGGGTGCTCATATACTTGCAAACCCAGTCTCTTATTGACCCACATATGCTTTCCATGGATAAATACAACAACCATTACTCTAGACACTGTCCCTCTTGATCAAATGTGTAGCACTGATGTGCCTTTCCCTCATGGCTAAGGATATTAACACTTTTTTTCACATGTGTCTTGGCCATTTGCACCTCATCTTTTGAGAACTGTCTGATCATTTCAGTTCTCCACAGGGTGATCGAATTATTTGGGGCAGATAATTTTTATATGCTTTTTGTATTTAGCTCTTTATATATTCTATAGCAATCCTTTATATATGAAGTCAGCAACGATTTTCCTCCTACTCTCTTGCATGTCTTTTACTCTGTTCTATGCTGTGCAGAAGATTTTTAATTTCATGCAGTCCCATCTGGCAGTTGTTGCAGCTGTTATTTACTGAACTATTGGAATCCTTTTCAGAACTTCCTCACCTATGAGTATAGTTTGAAGTGTTTTTCTTATAATTTCCGATGGCAGTTTTACGGTTTAAGTTTTAGGTTTTACATTAAGGTCTTTGATCTATTTTTTTTCCAATTTTTATTAGATATTTTCTTCATTTACATTTCAAATGCTATCTCGAAAGTACCCTATACCCTCCCCAACCTGCCATCCTGCTCCCCTACCCACCCACTCCCACATCTTGGCCCTGACATTACCCTGTCCTGGGGCATATAAAGTTTGCATGACCAAGGGGCCTCTGTTCCCAATGATGGCCAACTAGGCCATCTTGTGCTACTTATGCAGCTAGAGACAGGAGCTCTGGGGGTACTGGTTAGTTCATATTGTTCTTCCACCTACAGGGTTGGAGACCTCTTCAGCTACTTGGGTACTTTCTCTAGCTCTTCCATTGGGGGCCCTGTGTTCCATCTAATAGCTGACTGTGAGCATCCACTTCTGTGTTTGCCAGGCACTGGCATAGCGTCACAAGAGACAGCTGTATCAGGCTCCTTTCAGCAATATCTTGCTGGCGTATGCAATAGTGCCTGCGTTTGGTGGCTGATTATGGGCTGCAACAGTCACTGGTTGGACCATCCTTTTGTCTCAGCTCCACAGGTGATCTCATCTCTGTAACTCCTTCAATGTGTGCTTTGTTCCTAATTCTAAGAAGGGGTGAAGTGTCCACTTTGGTCTATTTTAAATAAATTTCTGTACAGAATTTGAAATGGAGATTTAGTTTCATTCTTCTACATGTAGATATCCAGTTTGCCTAGCACCATTTGTTGTAGAGATTATCTTTCTCCAGTGTGTGTGCATATATTTTGCAATATAATCCTTTAGATAACACAGTGCACTAAGCATTACTTCTGTATTTTTCCATTCTTTTAGCTGAGACTTCATTAGTCACTCCTCCATGGTCAACACAGTTAATTTTCTTGAACCAAATCAATAAGAGTCAAAAGTCCTTGCTTTTTCCTCTTGTGTTCTGCCTCTGGCATTTTTTCTTATATTTCAATTCAATATTATTTTTCCATATCGTGTTTGTTATTATTTTAGGAGAAATATCAGCTCAAATTATTTGAAAAATTCTGTATATCTTAGTATTTCTATGTGATCCATTGTAAATTTTCATTTTTTCATAATTGAAAATTTACATCAATAACATGTAAAATTAAGAAACATTAATAATCCTATTAAGAATGGTGTTAATACACTTTTATTTTATCAAGAAGTGTATCTTGCATTAAAGAAGACAGTTTTATAATGGAAGTCATATGGAACCTTGGCTGAGGAAGATTATACAGGGATTGCAGGAATCACTTTCAGTAGGGCTTACATAGTTTTTCTATTAACTTTTTTCCTGAATCATTGGATTAGAAAAGTGTGTGTGTGTGTGTGTGTGTGTGTGTGTGTGTGTGTGTGTGTGTGTTTGTATGTGTGTGTGAGTATGTGTGTGTGTGTGTGTGTGTGTGTGTGTGTGTGTGTGTGCACAAGCACACATGCGCACACGTGTAAAATAGAACTCGATGTCAGGTCTCTTCTACTGTGGCTTTTCTCCTCATGTTTCAGAACTTTGTCTCTGACTCTCATTGAGCTAACTGACTGCTTACACTGCTCTGCACTATAGGTTATAGGAAGTGTTCAAACACACCTGGCTTTTTGGAGAAATGTCAGGGTTCAGAAATTAGATTTATATCCTTATGCTTGTATGGCAGGGACTTTATCAAATAAGCTCTAGCCCCAAGGTTGACAGTTTTAAAGTAAACACAGTACAGCGTTTTAGACATTTCCATACTTCTTTCACCACATCTTTACAAAGTATATGCAGAAAATGAACACAAATCTTTTCTGCTTCTGGACCCCAGATGCCCAGTTTCCACTCCTCAAATCCCAACTACCCTGTATTTTCAAAGCTCTGATTTTACGTATCTTATACTTTCAGTTTCTGGTTAATGTTTTCTCGGAGGAGAAAGTATTTTTTCCAGTGAAATAAATGCATAAATAAATTTGTAAATAAAAGCTGTTTGATGATTCTTAATGTTACCTAAAATTTCAAATAATTTACTTGCTTGTATGTGATTTATGTTAAAACTTACTTTAAAAATTATTAAACATAATAAATAACAGACATCTCAGCTATACATGTAATTCTTCTTTCTATAAACTCCCACATACACACACACTCACATCTTCTTCTAGTTTTCACATTTTTGCTTATGTTTACTAAGTAATTGTCAAGGTATGTATTGTCTGTTAAGTACTGCAGAAAATATATTTTTAAAATCTCATCAAAAGGAAAAAAAGTTCTTTAAAAATAGAGAAAGGCTCACTTCTACAACCAGCTTATAAAGTCATAAAAGCAAATTAAGTAGGTCCAAATGTACAAAAGTTTGCTTCGACTGGCTAACAAGAGAAAGTGGAGTTCTTTGTGTTATTTCTCTTGCAGTAATTGCTTTGTCATTAATTTATTTCTAATCTTCTTTGTACATGTCAAGCTGTCATTCTCCCTTTATTAGAAGAATCATACTGCCATCTAGTGAGAAGATTTATAACAATTGTTTTGAAATAGTGTGATTATTTAAACTTTAACTGACAAACGGAAGAAAATTCCCAAAAGCAAAATAAGAATTTCAAAGTCTTTGTGCCACAGCAACTGCACCGTCTTTAACTGACATTGTATATCAAAGTCCTATGTTTCACTTATTTTTCTCTTTATCTACGTAGAGTATTTGAAGATCTGTGTATGTACTGCTTGTCCTTAGGCAGCAACTGCCCTTTTAATGACTTTGATGATAAATTTCTGCCCAAGTGGTTTTATCCTCATTCTATGGTGAAGAACAACAATGAATGAGTTCTCTCAAAATAGAATGTTTCTTCAGTACTACAAAACCCTAAAAATAAACCCTAAATTCTTGTTTGATAACATTCTTAAAAATATCTAATTTTTGTTGTTGATATTGTTGTTATTGTTGTTGTTGTTGTTGTTGATGATGGTGGTGGTGGTGGTGGTGGCGGTGGTGGTGGTGGTGGTGGTGTGTGTGTGTGTGTGTGTGTGTGTGTGTGTGTGTGCAAGGTGGAACACGTGACGGCTTGGAGAGGGGAATGAGAAATGGAAATAATGTGATTATGGTATAATCTCAAAACAACTCAAAGTTATTTAAAATGTCTTAAAACAGAAATGATAGAATAGGTAACCATTCATCATTTCCACATCTATAGTCACTTTTGTACTGTAGTATGTTTCCATCTAGTTGTAACATCACACTAATCATATTTTAAAAATTTTAAATTTTAGAATTATACTAGACCATAGCCCAAAATACTTGAAAATCCCATCATAAACTTCAAAATATAACCCAAAAGTATAAGCAATGGCTTGTCTGAGAAAATTTTCTCTTTATCATCTATGTTCATTGCTGGATATCTTGTCCTTTTCTGTGACTTCAGCTATAGTGTTTTGTTGTTTGATGTTGAGCTCTGAACCATGCCTTGTATGTGCTAGTAAATCACGCTACCACTGTGTTAGCTACATTTACAGAGCAACAACAGTATGTTAAGAAAACTCTGTAAAATTGTACTAGAGAGATAGTTCAGTTGGTAAAATGATTCCCATCCCAGCAGGAGGACTGAATTTGAGCCCCAGAACCATACAAAGAGCCAAGCATAATGGTATAAGAGTTGTAATCCAGGTCCTCTGGACAGAGACAACTGGATATCTGGGGTATACTGGTGTGCAAGGCTAGCCTACCTGGTGAGTTTCAAAATAGCAAGAGACAGTATCTTCCACAAAGGATGACTGGGAAAGGATAGATGGCTCAGAGAATAAGAGTACCTACAGCTCTTACTGAGATAGAATGAGGATAAACCCACTTAGGCAGAAATTTATCATCAAAGTCATTAAAAGGGCAGTTGCTGCCTAAGGACAAGCAGTACATAATCAAATCTTCAAATACTCTATGTAGATAAAGAGAAAAATAAGTGTTCAGATACCAGCACCCACATAGTGGCCTACAACTGACCCTAACACTATTTCCAGGGAAACTGGTGCTTTCTGCCTTTTGCAGGTTTCTGCATACATGTGGTACATATACACTCGTACAGATTCACATGTATATACACACATAAAAAATAAATTTAAAAGGTATCAGATAACACCTAAGGAACCTGGTTGTCCTTTGTCTTCCACATGAATACTGGTATATGCACACACACACACACACACACACACACACACACACACACACACACACACACATACACACACACACACACACACACGTGTGTACAAGTGAATACTTGTACTCATTCATACATGAACATACACATCTATGCATATACACAATTTTTTTGTGGGGGTTGGGGGGAAATAGAATGTTCTTGAATCACTTGTTTCTCCTAGCCATAAAAATTTGAAATTCAACTACATTTCCTCTGTGGTACATATCGCAAATTGCACTTGTCTGTGTGAGAAGCATTAACATGTCAGTCAACCCATATAACTCTTTGATATCCCACAGTTTATCTATTGAAAATAAGATGAGTTATTTAATTTTGTAAGCCAAATTCTCCTCACATGTTTAGTAAGGATAAGTTATATGCAGCCACATACAGCTATTTTGGGAAATGAAAAAATTCTATGAACTAGTTTAGTAGCATTTGTCATTTAGTAAATATTTCATAAAGTTATCACCGTTTATTTTGCCTACTGTCTAGAACTAGAAAATTCTCAAGTGTTATTAATGGACCTATTCTTTTTATTCTATTCTCATATTTGAGATTTGAAATGCCTCTTTTGTGACATCATTCTCAATAGTCAGATACCAACTATTATGGGTTTACGTAGTGCAAGGTCTGTTATACTTGCTGCAATCCCAATGGCTGTATATTCCATTAGTCCCTCAAGACCTACATTCCTGAACTGATTCAAAATGAATTTCCGTGCATCATGTCCTGCTCAGTCATCTATGCCAGGGAAACATTAATTACATTAAAGTAGCTATAGTCATATCATTGTCCATTGAACACCATCCCTTCAACATCTCTACATTTTCTTTATGATAAGAATACTTTATATTGTGTAAAAATACCTACCTATTATTCTAATCAGTTTTTTTTTTTTAGCTAGGCATCATGCCAACTTCATTTTTTCATGACATTCTACTTCTATTCTATACTTAAGCTAAACTGAAAGGTTTGCTATCAAACCAAAACCTGCACAAAACCCTAATTCTCTGCTTTTGATCATCCTTTTTTCCTACACATAGAAAAATTTTCAGAATATATTTCTGCTTGTCAAGATTCTAAATATCTTTTAGAACAGTCACTCATTCAATAAATATTTAAGTTCCCATCTTCTGCAAAGTACCATCCTGGGAATCATTAAAATAAGTAGAAATTGCTGGAGGGTTTTTGTCAAAGAACCATAGTTCAAGCATTAGTTCTGATATTATCTAGTAATGGGGCACTGAAGTAGTTAACTCTTCTTAACCCTCAGTTTCTTTATCTCTGGTAAACTGTAATAGCATGTGGACATAGGACTACAAATAATGAGCTAGTATATAAGTATATTAACTCAAAGCACGTAGTATAAATCTTTGCATGCGGGCCACATAGACATACTTCCAGTAGAGTACTAGCCCATCTATCATACAATTTTCTGTCACCTAGCATATATAATTTCTTTTTTCCACATATCACTTTGAACAATCGTTATTATATGATAGCCAAATATAAAGTTTTTATAGCTAAATTGATCTAGGTTCAAATATTACATCAATGCTTACTGGTATTAAATATGAACAAATTGATTGGCCATTTCATTCCTCGGTTTCCACTGCTATAATCAAGGGCAAACAGCAATGACAAACCTTTGGTAGGAAAAACGGAAGGGGGCAGGGATGGAGTCTGGGGAAGAGGGGAATCTGATCTGCTATTGGGTGAGGGAAAAGGACTGAAGCCCCAAGGGCCAGCAGAAAGAATGGAAACAGGCATCCTCAGGATATAGGAGGTTGGGGGCGGGAGCCCTCCAGAATGCACCAGAGACCTGGGCTGTAAGAGGCTCTTATAAATCAAAAGGAGGGACCTTAGATGAAATGCCTGACAGTAGGGAGAGAGAACTTATAGAGCTCATATCAAGCAGAAAGACAGGGCATCAAATTAAGGAGATGGGGGCCATCTTACAGTCACAACTCTAACCCGTAATTGTCTCCATTAATGGAAATGGAGAGGAGGAGCCTGAAGAAAAGAAGATCCATCACTATTACTGAGGCTATGGAGCAATCACAAAAACGGGACATGTCATGACTGCCCTCTAAGAGCAGCTGAAAGTGTCAAATGCATATATTTGCACCCAGCCAATGGACATGAGAACACATTCTAAGTAAATTTGAGGCCTTACCCAGACCTTACCCACAGGAGGGAACTTCATACCTATAATTCTGTCCAAAAGCCCATAGTTGGTGAGGTCAAAGTTCTAGCAGAGACCCTGCTATTGATATTTTACTAAATGGTCATGTTTCCAAAAAGCCATCTAAATATTTGCATTCATGTTCAAAGACCTGAGCTTTTTTTTTTTTTTATCCTTTGTTAAAGTAGCTTTTTTGTTCGGTTAGGAATAGTCACTATGGCTGTTCAGACAAATAACTGGTCAAACTGATGGAAATAAGAGACTGAGTGGTAAATCAGACATATTTATCAATATATAAGGTTTTACTGCCACTAAGGCTCAACAAACATTGTGGAATAGGACATGACAAGAATTCAATAGGTGGGGTATGGGGAGGAGTCTTTGAAATGGTTTCTTCCCGATATGTTTATGGCTCTCATGTGCTTCTAGCAGCTGCAGTTACATGCACAAGATTAAGCTAGCCAAAATTCCAGAGCAGATTGGAGAGGTGCTCTCTAGTCTGCACTCACTCTTTACTAAAAAGTTATTGGCAGTTGGTAGATACTTGCAGAGAGGGAATCATTCTATTTTTATTATCATTATTTTTATGGCACGGCCACTGATAGATTTCTTCCGGTTCAGTGGATTACTCATGCACATATGGACAGTGCTAATTGGACTTAGAGGATTATTAAAGAAAGACTTGAAGTTGGTAGGGAGATGTTTTAAGGAGCCTGTGCATGCAATTGGAGGTGAGAAACTGTGGTGGATATGGTCATATTTATTAATGTCAATGAAAGAAATTCTCAAGGTTAAGGAATAACAAAATAAAATAGATAAAATAAAGCTATGAGAGTATGCAGAGAAAAGATTATTTTTTTCAAATATATAGAGTAACAACAACAACAACAACACAAGAGCATGATGTTATACTGTAGATTGGCACCCTGGTTGATCAAATTAGCAAGTGCCAAGTTCTATTGAAAGACATTGTCTCATAAATAATGTGTATGGTACTTGAGGAAGAACCAAACTTGTGGTTGTCCACTGGTCAAGTGGATGCATGTGTACGTACAAACAATGCATATATATCTACACACACACACACACACACACACACACACACACACACACACACACACTAACATAAAAATTAAAAAAAATATGTTTCTGCCACATCTATGGTAAAGTATTTTAATCTCAGCTACTCAAAAGGCTGAGGAAAGGCTGTGTGTGTGTGTGTGTGTGTGTGTGTGTGTGTGTGTGTGTGTGTTATATGAGATAGGGTTTTTTATTGGGACCCAAAACCTTCTAATTAGGTTTAACTGGCTGAAAATAGCATCATGCCTGGCTTTCTTACATGGATGCTGAGGCCATATAATCCTTATGCTTGTATGGTAAACATTTCAATGAATGAGTGGTTTTCTGAAGCCTAGAAACTATGCTTTGTTTACGAATTTGTTGGTGACATCCTTGTATGATGTGTGCATATGTGTGTGTGTGTGCCTTGATGTACTGTGTGTGTAATTTATCACACAATTATAATACAATATCCAGTGTTTACATTATCTCATATAATTCTTAAACAACAGCACATATGGGAACCATTTTGATTGTTTCACTTTAAAGATAAGGACAATGAGTCATAGTAGATTTGTCATATGTGATACGTACAGGATCTTATAATTATAAGATTATAAAATAACATTGACAGAAATTTCATTATTGGGGTAGCACTCTGTATATGTGAGATAAGGGAAAGCATCAGGATAAAAAGTTTTTTTTTATATGCCCATAACATCAATGTTTGAGCACACATACACACACACACACACACACACACACACACACACACACCATACGTATTCCCAAAATATTAGAAAAATATTGTTCCAAGTCTTGGGAAAAGTGCTCATTCAGTAAATTATTTTCCATAGAAAAATAAGGACATGAATGATGCCCATCACCAATATAAGAAAGGCAGGCATGGTGGCATTGGCTTCTCAGCCAGTTTAACCTAATTCAAATGTTTTATGTCTCGGTGAGAAGCTCTATTTCAAATATGTTCTAAAGATAGTGAATTGAATACTGATTTAATCAACTTTTTCTCACAAGCATAAATGGGATATTATTCAGCATTTTAATAGTGATTTGCTTGAGTTCTTTTGTATTATTTTCTATTCCTCTACAGCTGAACACAGACATACACATATTACTATTTTTCAAACCTTTTAATCTCACACACTGCCATATAGGTCCTAGTGCTTCCTCACAGATTCTCTACATGTGACTCTCAGTTATCCAACTTTCTTTTTTTTGTATACAATTTTGAATTGGTATCACTTGATAAAAATACTGCAACGTGTATTATGAGTACTGTACCATACTACTCAGCTTTTGTAGTAATGGGAACTTAGAATTCAAAGCAGTTGAGAGCATATTGGCTAGCAAGAGATTCCAATTAATATTTTGAGGAAAAAAATTGCAGCTCTTCTGTCACACAGATTTGTTTCTTATGTTAGCACTGCTTAGTGTTGGATATATGCTGTCAAGAGGTAATATAATATGTCATATAGCTATCTTTCTTCTGAAAAGAATTATGAAAAGGGAGAGAAAAAGATGTATTTTGTTTATGTTTCTAAAAAAAATTTAAATTAAGTAAATAGATTGTTTTGCCTTTATTTCTGTTTGTACTCAGTGTAAATGCCAGCTTACACTTCTAGCCCATATTTATTATAAAAAGAACTTCTGTCATTCTTTTAAAGTCCCAGGTACATGGATTTATGAAATTATTCACATGTATGACTTAGCAATTTATCATGGAGTATCTTGTTTTATAACTGAAGAGGATGAGAGTAAGAAGAAATAGATACTTTACCATAAATGCAAGTAACAGATAATTTTCAATTTTATGTTCTGTTTCATTTCATCATTAACTGCAATGTACCCAAGAATGACCCATACATTTTGATAAAATATAAACTGTTGTCATAGATCTAGAAGAGGTTTTGAGACTGTTCATTTAAAAAACCTTTTTATTGTTATGTAACTATAATTTCACACATGACCACCATATCTATATCACTCTCACCCTGTCTCCCCCTTCCTCCCAAATTCATCATATATATATATATATATATATATATATATATATATATATATATATATATATATATATATATATATACATATATATATATACACACATGTATATATATGTATATATATATATATATACGTTATATATTATAAATGTATATATATATATATATATATATATAGTTTTTACATATAAAATAATATTTTAATGTTAA
>LR753306.1:1483288-1504050 GCA_902729485.2 Mus minutoides | reverse complement strand
TGTGGGATTTTCACTGTCTTATCAACATGTCAACTCTTGTCATTATGCTAATCTTATTCAGGCAACAATATCGGTGAGATTTCATGAATGAATATTCCCTCAAGACTAGAGTGTACTACTCAATAGTAGGTATCCAGGGCCTCTCACTTTAACAGTATTTCAATGCTCTCATATTTGATTTTCCCTGAACCTCAGAAGGAGAGATTGTATTGCAAACGTGACAGTATGAGTTGCTTCTTTCCTGTATGAGTCACTTATTCTCTATGTTTGGAACAGTTGTGGATCTCTATAATAATTTTCATCTGTTACAAAAAGAAACTTCTTTATTGATAGGTAAGAGATAAAACTATCTGATGTTATAAAAATGACTTTAGAGTTTCAATAAATGTGAAGAAACACCATGATCAAAGTCAGTATTATAATAGACAACATTTAATTAGGGCTGGCTTACAGGTTCTGAGGTTCATTCCTTTATCATCATGGCAGGAAGTATGGTTGTGTCCAGGCAAGCATGACATTGGAGGAGCTAAGAGTTGTACATTTTCATACAAAGGAAGACAGGAGCAGTCTGTGTTGAGGCAGCTAGAAGGAGAGACTCAAATCCTTATCCCAGAGAGAAACACTTCTTCCCACAAGGCCACACCTACTCCAAGGCCATACTTCCAAGTAGTGTCAATCCCTGAACCAAGCATATTTAAACCACCACAAAGAATAAATACTTACAATGCAGTTAAATATTATACTAGTTTAGGAGAATGGAAATTGTAGGTTCTACTCTAAGTTCTATGTGTAGTTAGCCATGGGTAGTTAGCTGGGTTGATAATACCAGGCATGAATTTATCCTATTTATCAGGTATAAATTCAATGGGGTATTTATTGGTGACCACCAAAATATAGGTGCCACTATTGAAGAACCTTTGGGATGTGTTGTTTGGGATGTGTTGTTGAGCTGATGTGTTTGGGATGTGTTGTTGGGCTGATCAGTTTATGCTTCATAGGCTTTACAGCTAGGGAGGAATATAGATTGCTTTTCTCCATTGGTACTTTCCACAACTTATTCAGAAACTGTTACAGCCAGTTCTCAGAGAGGTGTCATGTCAGATTCATCTCAGTTCCTCCATATTTTATATCTTAAGCATGTATTGTCCAGCTATCATGTCTTATGTTCAACTTCTGAAAGACAACTTCAAATGATGGCAATAGCCATATTATTATAGAACACTTATTTTTTTAAATTAATTTAGTTTTTTACACTTAATATTTTATTACCCTCCCTCCACCCTCTGACTGGTCCACATCTCATACTTCCTCTCCACCCCCATGTCTCCACATGGATGTGGATATCCCCACCCCTCACCCCATCAGATCTCTAAACTCCCTGGGGCCTCAGGTCTCTTGAGTGTGAGGTGCATCATCTCTGAATGAACCCAGACCTGGCAGTAATCTACTGTATGTGTGTTGGGGGGACTCATCTTAGCTGGTGTATGCTATTTGGTGGTTAAGTGTCTTAGCGATCTCAGGGGTCCAGATTAATTGAGACTGCTAGTCCTCCTACAGGATCACCCTTTTCCTCAGGTTCTTTCTGCCTTCCCTAATTCAACAACAGGGTTCAGCTGTTGTCCATTGGTTGTGTGCAAATATCTGCATCTGAATCTTTCACCTGCTCTTGGGTCTTTTGGAATGTTGTCATGCTAGGTCCCTTTTTGTGAGCACTCCATAGCCTCAGTAATAGTATCAGGCCTTGGGACCTCCCCTTGAGCTGGATCCCACTTTCAGCCTGCCACTGTACCTTCTTTTCTTCTGGCACATCTTTATTTCCTTGTAATTCTTTCAAACAGAAACAATTATGGGTTAGAGTTGTGACTGTGGGATGGCAACCTTATCCCTCACTTGATGATCTGTCTTCTTGCTGGATATGGGCTCTATAAATTCTCTCTCCCTACTGTGGGGCATTTCATCTAAGGTCCCTCCCTTTGAGTCCTGAGAGTCTCTCACCTCTCAGGTCTCTGGTGCATTCTGGAGGGTCCCCCCAACCTCCTATTTCCAGAGATTGATTTTGGAAATTTTCTAAGGAGCTTCCTATTGGTGCTGTTGTTCTGAATACTATGTATAGAGTCACATGTAGTTAAACTTTCCAAACGATATTTAGGAGAACTAAGTCTGTTTTCATGACTCTATTTTTATTCTCCTGCCTTCAATGTATATGTGATGTTTGGAATACTATATATGAATAAGTTGTAGGCCTGAACAAACTCACAGTCAAATTGAGTTGCTGTAGTGTAGTAGTTTCTTCTGAGTTTGAAACATTTGGTCCTGCAGGGTATCTGCTTAAATCAGGAGGAATATATCTCAAAATAGCTTCAGGAAGTCCCAGAAACTGACCAGATTCACTAGGTCCCTCAATCCCTAGAGCAAACAATAAATATGGCTTGTAATCATGCGCAGATATACCAATGAGCCTGGAAGAATTAAACCAGCTGATTTTCCTAGAAAAGGATTAGACCAATTAAAGAACTTGTAAAGGACATTCCAACATGCTGAGCTATTTTCAAGATGAGCAGAGAGCTCCAGTTCCCATTTATTATTATTATTATTATTATTATTATTATTATTATTATTATTATTATTATTCTTTAGTGGATTGTCACCTATGTTAGTGTGGGCAAGTAATGCTAATAAAACTCACTGGATCATTAAGTTGGACTTTCATGGTATTCATACTTTGGTCTATTGTGGGCTCCCTGTCTGAGGTCAGTGAACTTGTGTGTTTCTTCTCCTTAGGCAGGCTTTTCACTAAACAGTCACTAAACTCTTACACAAGCAAGTAAACGTTAATGCTTACAAATGTGAATACAATATAATTTTGAATGACATATAGTATTTTTCTATTTACAATTACAAAAAAATCTTGTAAATTAATAAAAATTAGAAACCTGCTGGAGAAACAGTTCGGCGTTTAATGCAGTTGCTCTTGCAGAAAAGCCAGGTTTGGCTCCAGCAACCACATACAACCACATACAAACAACTATTAATGCCAGTTTTATTTTATGCTAGAATATTCTCTGTACTGTAGTTGCATCTATCCCTACTCTGATATTCATAAATTAAAATAAAAATATTTAAAAGATATCTGAAAACATAAATTGTTTAAATTTAGAAATTCCCTATTTTTTCTCATTTCTTCTCTGGAAACCAGTTCTATCTATCTAGCTATCTATCTATACACACATATGTATGTGTGTGTATTTCTAGATGTTAAAAATGAATACCAATATACAGCCATTTATTTCTTACAGGAACACACCATGTATATGCTTAAGTAAATTTTAGTTTAATTCATCAAAGAAAACAGTGCTGAGAATTATTGAACTTGGTGGCTTACATACAGGAAAGTGCTGTGTTTCTGAGTTGGCTAGTTCCATTGTTTTCATTTGAATAGCTGTGTGATTTTCCAAGTAAGGACATACTGTAAGTTGAATGATCAGTAACAAAGACAGTCTTAGTTGGTGTTCTGGTGCTATGAAGATGAACTATTATTTAAAAAAAAAAGAAACAAACAAAACAACAACAATTAAAAAAATTAATTGGGGCTTGCTTACAATTTCTGAGTTTAGTCCATTGTCATCATAGTGGGAAGCATTGTTCTGGAATGCTGTTTGTATTTTGATGCTAATTCTGCTTCCTCAAGAGGGGTGCCAGGTGATTTCAGGTGAAATCTTAATTGGTCAAATAAAGGGTAGAGCCTGTGCTTGGGCAGTGGAAGGAAAAAGCAGGGCTGGAAGTTTTAGAGAAGGGAGAGAAAGAGAAAGATGAGACAGAGGATGGAGGAGAAGAAGATGAAGGAAGAAGAAGTAGAAAATGGAGCAGAGCCACATGGCCTGGAGGAGCCACAAGTAGCTAGGGATTTCATAGCTGGACAGTAGAGTAGTGTAGTGGATTTCATAGCTGGGCAGTAGAGTAGTGTAGTGGATTTCATAGCTGGGCAGTAGAGTAGTGTAGTGATATATTTTCCCAATCTAGTTGTGCAGCTTGTAAATATATTAACTGAGTTGTGTGTTCTTTGCATGGGCATATTGGGGTTGAAGATTTCCGGATGTAAATCTAGGTGGTATAAATTTAAGTCTCTAGTGTTTTCCTTTTATGGAGCTAGAGTTAGCTGCTGAGTAAGACCAGAGTGGTTGTTGGTGTTCAGTAGACCAGCCAGGAGGTGGATGGCCTGAGGAAGAGTGGCTGGCTCTAGGTGTTTTCAGGAAAAAAAAAAAAAAAAAAAAAAAAAAAAAAGGTTTGGTCAGCTTAGCAATGCAGCCATGGGAACCAGGGCCACAGGGGCACTTGAAGGACACCATGGGGGCTGGGCAAGACCACTGTTGCCTGCACATAGCCTGACCTAGTGTGTTGTTGTTGTTGTTGCTTGCTTGTTTAATGACACATTACAAAGTATGGCAGTGAACCAACAGACAGGGTGTTGAAGAAGTATGTGAAAGTTCTGGATCTGGATCTGTAGGCAGCAGCAGGAGGAGTGAAACAGTGGGTCAGGTTTAGGCCTATGAAATCACAAAGCTCACCCCCACAGTGACAATTTTCCTCCTACCACACCACACTTAGTCCAACAAGACCTGTTCCACCAACAGAGGACTAAGCATTCAAGCAGGTGAGTGTATATGGACTACTCTCATGCAAACCGCAATAAGCACCCACCTATTGATACACCTTTCACGGTATCCCTTTCTACTTATGCCAAACCATAACATATTAGTAAGTACAGAAATGTAAGAATTTATATGAATATTGCAAATTGAATAGATAACTATTTACATAAATAAATGAATTATTTATAAACCTGCATATTTACATTTGCATGCTCCATATTTTTCCTATAAATCCTTTTATTTACCTTAATTTTAGTAAGGAAAAATGAACATTTTTTTAAATACTAAGTTATAAACAGACTTTTTTAAGTTCTATTCTTCAAATTAGATATTATAATGAACAGTGGTTGAACAGGATCTCAGTATGCTGTTGAGAAGCCCATGTACTGATATTTTGGTCCTCTTGCTTCAACTTCTCAAGGCTTGGGCTAGAAGATGAACATAACTATATACATGTAAATCTTCATTTTCGGCAGGTATCTTTATGCTGTCTACATGCTATTTCCATATATCTGTGCCCTATTTTGTTGCCAATTTCCACTACCTGGTCTAGAACAGTGGTTTTTCAATATTCCTAATGTTGCAACCCTTAATTTAGTTCTTCATGTCATGGTAATCACAAATATATACTTATTTTTGTTACTACTATAAAACTGTAATTTTCTTATTGTTATGGTCACAAGGTAAATTTCTGATTTGCAAATATCTTATTTGCAACCCCTGTGAAAAGGTCATTTGACCCCTCAAAGGGGATGTGACCTACAGGTTGAAAACCATTGTTCTAGAGAGTTAAAGTAAGCTTTGTCTAGTGGCAATATCATAGCCAGTGAGGTTTATCCAAAGCATGATTATTGCTAATAGATAGTTAAAGCTCTAGGCAAGTATCAAGACATCCATATGTTTGGAAGTGATTATAATATCCTTTGACTTTTGTTCTCTTGTTAAAATAAATTTTCTAGGAAATAGGCAGAGCTCAGAAAGACTGAATAAAATGTAGGCAGGAAAGGTACAGGTACAAAGAAAAACTTGTAGCAAAGTCAAGGAAGAGATGAAAGATTGCATTGATTTTTTTTTAAAGCACAAGTTCAAAGAATTACCATACTGAGCATAAAAGAGGAATCAGCTCTCTTTCCTCATTTTGCCTGAGTGGTATTGTCAAAGCATAATTATAAATAACTATAGGTATTAGAGTAGTTGCCTGTGGCTGGTTTGTTATATCTGTTGGCCTCATTACTCTAACAGGAATATCAAAGTCTCTGACAGTAGTTATCAGTCTCTCTACATTAATTTCCCACACCTTTGTGCTGATTAAAGGTTATTGCTTCAGTTTATATTCAGTAAGAATTAATTTAAAAGGTCAGTGTGATAGTCTCATATATTTCCTATAAGAATGGAGTGCATTATTTTATATTTCCACACAAACTAACCAGTTGTCTTTCTAAAGTAGGTTATGGTTTATTTGGATATAATTATTTTGATTCTGCTTCATTTTATTTGATTACCATGTAACTGATTGGTTTGCTTTATTATCCTACATGCTTGTCTAATAGACAACAATCTTATTTTCTGTTCTTATTATGTAAATTATGTGGCAATGAAAAATATATAAATAACCTTACCTTAACAGAATACCTGTTATTTATGCATGTAAGGTTATTACTAAAAGAGCTATACTTGTAATTGTATCTTTTAATATTGGCTTTTACGTCAATAGTAAATCATGGGGTAATATATTTTTCTACCGTTATTAACTTCTTAAGGCATATTCACATGAGTGATAGACCATATTTTAAAATGTTTTGTTAGTTTTCTTTGTGTAAATGTTTTTGCTTTCTGATATAATAAGAATTCAATAATTCATTGTCCTACATGATGGGTATTTTTCAATTGTCTTTTTCAATAATATGGCACTAAGATCAACAATTAAGAAATGAGACCTCATAAAACTGACAGCTTCTGCATGACAATGGACACTGTTATTTAGACATAAATGCAGCTTACAGAATGGAATTATATTTTTTTTATAAATTACACATCTAAATATGGGTAATATCCAAAATATATTAAGAACCCAAAGAATTAAATATCAAGAAGTCAAACAACCCATAAAATGGTGGAAAATGTAAATAGAGATTTCTCAAAAGAAGAAATTCAAATGGTCACAAAATGTTTATCATTCCTAGCCATCAAGGAAATACAAATCATAATTACTTTCTGATTTCATTTTTACACCTGAGATAAAGTTAAAGATCAAGTGACAGCTCATTCAGTCATGTGCAGCAAGGTAAAAATTTATCTATTGCTAGTTGCTTTGCCGATGTGTACAGCCTGTATGGAAATCAGTGTGGCAGTTCCACAGGAAGAGGAGGATTTATATACCTCAAGAAACAGCTATACCTGTCCTGGGAATATACCTAAAGAATCCTTCATCCTACCACTGAGCCACTTCAACTATTTTTATTGTTACTCTATTCATAGCAGCCAGAAATTGGATATCTTTCAACAAAAGGATGGATTTTTTTAAATGTACATCTATGCATACATGGAGGTTAAAGAATGGCTTATGAAAATGAATAAATAAAAACTCATTGAAAAACTGCTAGGAAATGACTTAAGTATACGATATTCTATTCTGAGCCATTTTTCCTCAAAATGTGATATGTTTTCACTCTGTTTCTAAAATGTTCTACATAATTGTTTTTAAATATGTGTTTTTATTTTTATTTTCTTCTATGCCAAATGACATATTTTAGGTTTCTTTGACCAATTCTCTGTCTACCAATTGTGTTTGGCTATTGTCTTCCATATCTCTACATTTTAAAGATTTAACTTTCATTTTAGAGCAGATGTCAAATTTTTATTTAAATAATTAATAAGGGAACTGTTAAGTTTTCACATGTGGCTCAAAAACAAACGCACAATTTAGAATTCTGAAATAGAGACTAGATAGATGGCTCCATTGTAAAGAGGACTGATTGTTCTTCCAGAGGACCTGGGCTCTGGTTCTATTCCCACCCCCCTACATGGCCACTCACAACCTTAGGAAGTCCAGTCCCAGGAGATCTAAAGCTGTCTTCTGGCCTCCACAAGCATTAGGCACCCAAGTGGCAGACAAACACACATAAAATTAATTAAACTATTTCTAAATAAAGTTATGAATAAATGCAAAACTAAAAAAAAAATGTACATCTATACACTGGCATGTCACCCATCCATTAAAAAGCGGAATCATGAGATCTGTAGGTAAATGACATACCTAGAAAAAAGTCATCATGAGTGAGGAATCCCATACCATAAATGACAAATATGGTATATATTCACCTAAATATAGATATCAGTTGTTATGTTAATGATAACCAAGCTATAGTTCACAGAACCATGGAGCTTGTTTGCAGGGCCATGAGTGTATGGGAAAGAGGGGAGTGAGAGAGAACCCACGTCCAGCCAAAGTTCCATTGCTCTGGGTATGCAGACACTAGAGGACTGCTTTCCACGTGGCCCCAGGTGGGCATCTGGCTGTGTTAGGCCACTAACCCCACACCGTTGGTGGTGGACAAACACCCCCCCCCCCCGGCCAGCACTTGGCCTAGGGGAGGAAGGGAAGAGAGGTCAGGGGAGAAGGCGAGAGTCCTTAGTTTGGTTTGTGACTGCAGTATAGGAAGGCCTTCTGGCAGGAGGATAGATGCAGCTCATTAGGAGAAAGCCTATCCCATCATTCAAGCATGGTTGGCCTTCATGATCAGAGACAGTCTATGGTTTTAGAGCTTTATTGTAGAAAGGCAGCGGGAAAGATAGAAGGTAGAAAGAGAGAGAGAGAGAGGCCGGCCATAGCCACAGGAGAGAAGGGGGAAGAGAGAGGGGGGGTGAGGGAGAGAGAGAGAGAGAGAGAGAGAGAGAGAGAGAGAGAGAGAGAGAGAGAGAGAGAAGGAAGGCAGGCTAGAGAATCAGAGAGGTAAAAACTTAAGAGAGTGAGAGGTGGGGCCAAGCAGCCCCTCTTATAGTTGGCTGGGCTATCTTGCTGTTGCTAGTTGACTGTGGGGAGGAGTCTAGCCAGAAGGCCACTGATAGCCACATGCCTCTCCTGTGGGGGCTATAGAGGTGGTAATTTCGACAGGAGCAAGGGGTCCAAGAAACGTGATCGAACTCCTTCTGTCCCATGTAGGTGGAAATTACCACCCACCAGGTCCTGCTGGGGTTCAAGACCTAAGCTCGACTGGAGTCTAGGCTGTCTGTGCATAGCCCATTGTCCCACAGTTATTAACAAAATAAAGGCCTAGGAAAATAGATGGATCTCTTAAGAAAAGAGAAGTAGAATATACTTATTCTATATGTAGATGTTGGGGATGGAATAGAGGAATCTAGTGTAGAGATGTAAGGGAAATGTGGACAAGAGAGGGAATAAGGTGTGATGAAGCTGAAATTAAGGGTTATTTGAAGGATAATTATAAAACTTTAACAAAGTAGCAGTTTTCTAAAACATATACATATAGGAAGAGAATCAACATGAAACCACCAAATAATGGGGGAGATAGAGCCCCAATAAATTATTCTTTATCACCAAATGAAGCTTCCAATATTGAGTATGGACTACATTTCATTGAGTTGTTGGCAAAAGGGGTCCCATGAATATACTCATACAACCCAGTCTGCTGCAAAGATTAGAGGTTAGCCAGGGAGACTTATAATAATTATATATCTAAAAACATAGAAATTGATGCGTACTCAGAGAAAATAATCACGAGGTGCTTTAAAAGCACATAAGAAAATCAGAATGTTAGAATTTAAGTCACACATAGGATTTTTGTAATAGGGAACTTTAAATATACATTTGAGAAACAAATACAATAGACCAAGATTTATTACTGTTTCTTTCCTCAGACAGTCTGTCCTTGAACTGGTTGTGCAGCTGAGGAGTTTGAATCAATGATCTTCCTGCCTCTACTTCTCTAGTGCAGGGATTACAGATGCAAACCACCACAAACAGCAAAAGGTTAAAATCAAAAGTAGGACTTTCAAATGTAATAATTTATGGGATATGAAAAATTGGTTGCTACTTTTATTTTAATCAGAAATATTCTTCTAACAACAAAATAGTAAAAGTTTACTCTAGTAAAACAGAAAATGTACAGTAATCAATAACAATAAAATTCAAAGCATACATTGAGTACAGAGCTTTAGAGAACATATTATCAACTTAGTAAGATGAATACTTTCAAGTCCTTTTATCTATGCATCATATTAGTCTATATTATAAATGAGAGAAAATAAACATTATCCTGCTGGGCATACTGTCCTTTAACCTGAGCTGTAATTTTCTTTATTGTTCATGTGTTTATGTGTCATTAAATATCCTTTTGTGGGCTTTTCTTTAAAATATTTGCGGTAGCAGCAGGAGAAACCTGAGTTTTGGAATTTGGATTTTCTTTTGCCTCTGAGAATATTCTAAGAGGATATGAGGAGATAAGTCAGTATTGGGAGCTTTGTTGCTCATCTTACTATATGTACTGCTTTCTTCTTTCTTTTTTCTTCCCATTTGAAGTCTGAGTAAAGAATGGAAGGATAAAGCTGCCTATATAAGGCAACAGATTTAGATTATTTTTGTTGTTTTCTTTTATATAGGAAAGTTCAGAGTGAATAATACCAAAGAACTAAGCAGCATTTTAAAGATGGATGAAATAGAAGAAGGACATGGAATAGTTTAATAGAACACCAAAATTGTTTTATCATTGAAACAACAAATTATAGAGAAGAAGTGATCTTATTGTGTGTTAATTTAAGGTAAGTAAAGGATGACATTGAGATATTCATTTATTTTGTAGTCTCTTTCTCAAGGAAAAGACAAAAAATAAACAAAAACAAAACAAAATCCAACCAACCAACCAAATAAACAAAAAGTCTAACCACCCACAGCATTACTATTTTTGCTATCATTACATACTTTTTAAAAATAGCACATTTATTTATTTATTTATTTACTTATTTATTATTTCTTTTAGTATTTCTTTTTTTCAAAATTTTATTAGATATTTTCTTCATTTACATTTCAAATGCTATCCTGAAAGACCTCTCTACCCTCCCGCTTGCCCTGCACCCCTACCCACCTACTCCCACTTCTTAGCCCTGGCAGTCCCCTATACTGGAGTATATTAAAGTTTGCATGACCAAGGGTCCTGTCTTACCAATGATGGCCGAATAGGCCATCTTCTTCTACATATGCAGCTAGAGACACAAGCTCTGGGGGTAAAGGTTAGTCCATACTGTTGTTCCACCTATAGGGTTGTAGACCCTTTCAGCTCATTGGATACTTTCTCTAGCTCCTCCATTAGGGGCCCTGTGTTCCATCCAGTAGATGACTGTGAGCATTCACTTATCTATTTGCCACGCACTGGCATAGCCTCACACCAGACAGCTATATCAGGGTCCTTTCAGCAAAATATTGCTGGCATGTGCAATAGTGTCTGCTTTTGGTGGATAATTATGGGATGGATCCCTGAGTAGGGTAGTCTCTGAATGGTCCATCCTTTTGTCTTAGCTCCAAACTTTGTCTCTGTAACTCATTCCATAGGTATTCTATTCCCTATTCTAAGGAGGAATTAAGTATCCCCATATTGATCTTCCTTCTTCTTGATTTTCTTGTGTTTTACAAATTGCATCTTGAGTATTCTAAGTTTCTGGGCTAATATCCACTTATCAGTGAGTGCATAACAAGTCACTTTTTTTGTGATTGGGTTACCTCACTCAGAATGATATCCTAGATACATCCAATTGGCCAAGAATTTCACAAATTCATTGATTTTAATAGCTGAGTAGTACTCCATTGTGTAAATGTACCACATTTTCTGTATCCATTGCTCTGTTGAGGGACCTCTGGGTTCTTTCCAGCTTCTGGCTATTATAAATAAGGCTAGTATGAACATAGTGGAGCATGTGTTCTTATTACCAGATGGAACATCTTCTTGGTATATGCCTAGGAAAGGAATTGCTGGATCTTCCAGTAGTACTATGTCAAATTTTCTGAGGTACCACCAGACTGATTTCCAGAGTGGTTTATGAGCTTACAATCCCACCAGCAATGGAGGAGTGTTCCTCTTTCTCCACATCCTCACCAGCATCTGCTGTCACCTGAATTCTTGATCTTAGCCATTCTGACTGATATGAGGTGGAATCTCAGGATTGCTTTGATTTGTATTTCCCTGATAATTAAGGATGTTGAACATTTTTTCAAGTGCTTCTCAATCCTTTGGTATTGCTCAGTTGAGATTTTTTGTTGAGTTCTGTACCCCATTTTTAATGGGGTTATTTGAATTTCTAGAGTCCAGCATCTTGATCTCTTAATATATACTATATATTATTCCCCTATCAGATTTAGGATTGGTAAAAATCCTTTCCCAATCTGTTGGTGGCCTTTTTGTCTTATTGACAGTATCTTTTGCTTTACAGAAGCTTTGCAATTTTATGAGGTCCCATTTGTCGATTTTTGATCTTACAGCACAGCCCACTGCTGTTCTGTTTAGGAATTTTACCCCTGTGCCCATATCTTTGAGGGTTTCAGCCAGTTTCTCCTCTATAAATTTCAGTGTCTCTGGTTTTATGTGGAGGTCTTCTATCCCCTTAGACTTGAGCTTTGTACAAGGAGATAAGAATGGATCAATTCACATTCTTCTACATGATAACTGCCAGTTGTGCCAGCACCATTTGTTGAAAATGCTGTTTCCACTGGTTGGTTTTAGTTCCCTTGTCAAAGATCAAGGGACCATAGGTGTGTGGGTTCATTTCTGTGTCTTCAATTCTATTCCATTGTTCTACCTGTCTGTTGCTGTACTAGTACCATGCAGTTTTTATTACAATTGCTCTGTAATACAGCTTGAGGGCAGGCAAGGTGATTCCACCAGAGGTCCTTTTATTGTTTAGAATAGTTTTTGCTATCCTAGGTTTTTTGTTATTCCAGATGAATTTGCAAATTGCCCTTTCTATCTCAGTGAAGAATTGTGTTGGAATTTTGATGAGGATTGAACTGAATCTGTAGATGGCTTTTGGGAGGATAGGCATTTTGACTATATTAATTCTGCCAATCCATGTGCATGGGAGATCTTTCCATATTCTGAGATCTTCTTCAATTTTTTTCTTTAAAGACTTGAAGTTCTTGTCATATAGATCTTTTACTTTCTTAGTTAGAGTCACACCAAGGTATTTTATATTATTTTTGACTATTGTTAAGGGTGTTGTTTTCCTAATTTCTTTCTCATTTTGTTTATCCTTTGTATAGAAAGGCCACTGTTTTGTTTGAGTTAATTTTATATCCAGCTACTGCACTGAAGCTGTTTATCAGGTATGAATTATTTTCTTTTGGCCTGAATGCTGTCTCAACTTTTCTTTCATTTTCTCTTCCTATGTGAATTGCATTGGAATAAATGAATAGTTTGGGAGAAACCACACAGTAATGGATAAATGTAACTCTATCATAAGTAAATATTGTAGCATATATATTAAAAAATATGTCTCCTATTGCAAAGTATTAATCTTTCATCAGAAAAGGGAGGATATAAGAAGGAAGATGTTATTGATGAAAAGATAATTGATAGCTAGGCACAGTTTAACATATCTATAATTCCAGTATTTGGGAAATATATAAGAGGTAAGATTTCAAGGTTTGTAAGGGCTATATTACAAGATGTTTTTTTTTTTTTTTTTTTTTTTTTTACAAAGTGTGAGAGGGATATATTGATAATACATAATAAATGTACTTTTGAGTTAAAACAAATAATTTATGAAGGAAGTTTTAAAATGATGATTGAATTCCAGAAAAAGGTGCTCTTGAGCCCCTACCCCCAGCCAAGGAGACAGTGGAAAGGGAAAGATAGTTTTCTTTTAGCCGGAAAGTCAACCATATTTCAGCAGATGGTCCTATACTCATGAGTATATGAGATCACAATCTGCATATATGTGATTAACTATTACTATTAATATGCTTTTGTATTTTGTAGTTTTATGCTCTCTCTTTCTCATTCTCTCGTGTGTGCGTGCGTGTGTGTTTCTTTAGTCTCTTTTGTTTGCCTCTCTGACTATATATATACAAAGGGCACATAGAATTGGATAGTTGTGAAGGACATAAAGTTGAGAAGAGTTTGGTAAGTGAGTCTGGAAGTGCTGGGGAAGACTAGAGGTGAATATGATCAAAATTCTCAAAGAATAATGGCATGTAGTATATTAATATAAAATAAAAAAGATTATTGAGATGATTGATGTAACTCAGGACTTTGCCATAAGAAGAGAATATAACAACTTTTTAACAATTAATAATTTCCATGTTTCATCTTGCACACCATTGTCTCTATTTACTTGCTGTTTTACCTGCCAAATACAGAAGCACAGCAGTGCAGGTGATCTTATCCTCATTTGTTTTTTGTTTGTTTGTTTGTTTGTTTGTTTGTTTGTTTTTTGCATATTTCTTTTATTGTTATTATTATTTTTTCTTTTTATCACGCTCCAGATTTTATTCCCCTTCCAGTCCACCCACTGACTGATCCACATCCTATACCTTCCCCCTATTTCCCCCCTGTCTCCACGAGAATGTCCTCACCCTCCACTCCTACCCCATTAGACCTCTAAACTCCCTGGGCCCTCCAGTCTCTTGAGGGTTAAATGCATCTTTTCTGACTTAACTCAGACCCTGCAGTCCTATGCTGTATATGTGTTGGGGGCCTTACATTAACTGCTGTATGCTGCCTGATTGGTGGTCCAATGTTTGAGAGATATAGGGGGTCCAGGTTAATTGAAACTGCTGGTCCTCCTACAGATTCACCTTCCTCCTCATCTTCTTCCAGCTTTTCCCTAATTCAACCACAGGGGTAAGCTGCTTCTATCCATTGGTTGAATATAAATATCTGCATCTGACTCATTCAGATGCTTGTTGGGTCTTTTGGAGGGCAGTCATGATATGTCCCTTTTTTGAGCACTCCATAACATTAGTAATAGTGTCAGGCCTTGAGGCCTCCCCTTGAGCTGAAGTCCACTTTGGGACTGACCCTGGACCTCCTTTTCCTCAGGCTCCTCTCCATTTCCCTCCCTGCAGTTCTTTCAGACAGGAACAATTATAGATCAGAGTTTTGACTGCAGGATGGCAACCTGTCCCTCTCTTGATGCCCTGTATTTCTGCTGGAGGTGGGCTCTACAAGTACCCTCTCTGCACCACTGTAGGGCATTTAATCTAGGGTCCCTCCATTTGAGTCCTCAGAGTCTCTCACTTTCCACTTTTCTGGTACATTCTGGAGGGTCCACCCAACCTCCTACCCCCCCCCCCGAGGTTGCCTGTTTCCATTCTTTCTGCTGAACCTTATGGCTTCAATCCTTTTTTTCCCACCCAATACCAGATCAGCTTCCCCTCTTGTTACTCCCACACCCTTTCTATTCAAGGTCCCTCATTTTTGAATCATATAGCTATAAATAATAGGGTTAGTATTTGAATCCAGTTATACTTTATTCTCCTTTAGCTTAGCCAAATAGACATGTCTTTAGGCCTAGTAGTAAAAATCTGGGATGAACCACTCCTTACCCAAATCTTCTAGAAAACATTTTCTTTTTTTTTTTTTTATTAGATATTTTCTTCATTTACATTTCACATGTTATCCCGAAAGTCCCCTGAACCCTCCCCCATCCCCCACCCTGATCCCCTACCCACCCACTCCCACATATTGGCCCTGGCATTCCCCTGTACTGGGGCATATAAAGTTTGCATGACCAAGGGGCCTCTCTTCCCAATGATGGCCAACTAGGCCATCTTCTTCTATACATGCAGCTAGAGACATGAGCTCTGGGGGTACTAGTTAGTTCATGTTATTCTTCCACCTATAGGGTTGAAGACCCCTTCAGCTCCTTGGGTACTTCTCTAACTCCTTCCTTGGGAATCCTGTGTTCCATCTAATCGCTGACTGTGAGGATCCACTTCTGTGTTTGCCAGGCACTGGTATAACCTCCCACGAGACAGCTATATCAGGGCCCTTTCAGCACTATCTTGCTGGTGCATGCAATAGTGTCTATGTTTGGTGGCTGATTATGGGATGGATCCACTGCTGCAGCAGTCACTGGTTGGTCCATCCTTTTGATTCAGCTCCACACTTGATCTCTGTAACTCCTTCAATGTGTGCTTTGTTCTTAATTCCAGGAAGGGGTGAAGTGTCCACGTTCTGATTTTCATTCTTCTTGAGAAAACATTTTCTAAGTAACCTTTCACTACATCACTTAGCCACTACTACTTGTTTTAGCATTATCTGAAACCCCTTGAATCTTGTCTTTGTATGGGCCCATTTTTTTTTTTTTGCCATATACCCTTCTTCAATGAAGAACTTTGAAGAAGTAACTATCCACAGTATCATAAAAGTTAGAAATAAGTTTATCAATTTCATGGTAAGACTTACTTCTCTAGTGTACATTCATCACAAATAGTCCGGACCATCCAGACTATTTGCCTTTGCAACTTAAATTCAATGCACAAACATTTACTCTGCATGAGTCTTATACATATAGACTGAACTGTTTTCTAGTAATCCAAAGAGGAATATATAAAGATACCAGTGTAAAGAATAGTTTATAGCATAGTTTAGGATACAAGTTTAGATTATAAAGGAAAGCAAAACAATGAACTGTTGAAAAGGGATTCTTCAATATATAAAGGATTAATTTTTGTTTGTTTGGGACATCTTATTTTCATAAGGGGAAAATGAGGGACTTCGTAGACATAGAAATGTTTACTTCTTATTTATCATTAGTGTATCTTGATTGATTTACCAATTAGGTGTCTAAAATATTGAAGTCAGTTTTAACTAAGGAGCAGGACTTCCTAATGAAACTACTAAACAAAGTTAATTTAAGGTCAGAATTGCCTATCAAATGTTTACCCACTATTTGACATTATGCATGGAAGTATATATACCATGCCTTTTAATGAGATGTATGTGTATTGTTTGAATGTCCTGATATTTTCAAACACATATATAATTTATTTTAATTCTATAACACCATATTACCCTTTCTCTATCTCCTTCCACTCTCATGGAACATTTTGCTCCCTTCTTGCTTCTGTTTCATTTGTTTCATTACTGCTTGTAACCATCTGCATGTTATTAGAGTTTCCTGCCTGAACATTGGTGCAGAAGTATTTTCAGGACCATATGTAACTTATCAGTAGCTATGCCACTAATGAACATGACTTCCCCTACTACAACAATCATGAACTTGAAATGAGATATGTGTTTTAAAATATATTCAATATACATATGAATAAAGTTCTTTTACTTAGAATACCAAAATATTATGATTTTTTTCTCACATCCATGAATACTCATTCTGTTGGATTTTAAATAAATACCAAAAGATTGCAGGCTTTATCTTTCAGTAGGCAGGTTGGTAAAAGAATACTTCTATGAAATAGCAGAATGTGAAAAGCAAACAGTCTTAGTTTAAACTGATAAGTTATGTGTATTTGTTGCTCTCTTTTGTCTCTAACTTTACCTGGGTTATCTATGCCAATAAACAATGTATACCTTCTGAGATGCTAACATGCAAATATTTCTTTAATTTTTTCTCTTTATGTTATTATTGTATCTGTAAGACATTTGTTATCACTGTACTTACAAGATATTTGAAAAGATTTATGGGGATGGAAATTAAAACTGTGAGTCTAAATTAATAGTTTAATCTTTTAAAATTTTTATCAGACTTCTTTACAACTATTTTTTGAAAATAAATATTCAATAAGTTATAGTCTCACTAGAAGTATCCCAAGTGACTAGCCTAACAGTAAACATAGATTTATTAACACTGTAATTATATTTTGTTAATAAAAATGGGAAAATAACCACAGAAATACTAATGAAATTGTCACTAAGCCTAATGTGAAGATTAAAGGTGGAACTTGTTAGGAAAAGTACACATCAGCCATTGTTTAGACAATTACCAAAATTTATTTTTAATATGACACTTTTCAAGTTTTAATTAGAACCCCCCAAATGAAATGTTCTCAAAGTGTAATTAAAATGGATCTGATGCTCTATTAGTTTTTGAAAACTCAGCATTATTACCACATCCTATCCTTGTAATGAAAAAGAAGATAGTATTTCTTTTCACTTTAAACATAATGATCACTTAAGATGAGAATATAGCTGTTAGTTAAAATTATTCAGCAACATAATTGGGGTGAAATGGTCACAGTGGAAAAGCAATTCTAATTATAGGATTAGAAGAGGGCAACCACATTAAATTTAAACATAAATAGGTGATATTAGCAATTTAGACATATACATGAAATACGGGAACTGTAAGATTTAAATATATATATATATATATTTACTAATTAAGAAAACCTTTCAGTATTTTGGCATCATATGTTTTCTAGAAAAGATCACTGCTAGCAGAATCTACTGGGATTCAATGGGAGAAAGCTGAGGAGGAGGGCAACCCATAGGAAGACCAGCAGTCTCAACTAACTAGGACCACTAAGATTTCACAGACACTGAGCCATCAACCAGGCAATATACACTAGCTGGTCCAAGGCCCCCGATACATACACAGCAGAGAACTGTCTGGTCTGGCCTCAATGATAGATCTAACCCTTGGGAGACTTAAGGCCTTATTATCTTATTACCTGTATTATATTGAGGTAATACAGAAGCCTGGCCGAAGGTGGGGGTGTGGGGGTTTGGGGACATCCTCTTTGAGACAAGGGAGGAGGAATGGTGTGAGGAACTCTTGGAGGGTGGAACAGGAGGGGAATAACAACTGGACTGTTGAAAAAGATTAAATAATAATAATAACAATAACAATAATACATTTAAAAGGTTGTACAAATAAATCTCATAAAGAAATTCAGGAAAATACATTCAAACATCTGAGGCATTAAAAAATGGAGCAAATAAATATAAAGAAATATAGGGAAATACAATCAAACAGGTGAAGGATCTGAATAAAACAGCCCAAAACCTGAAAAGGGAAATTGAAACAATAAAGAAAGCACAAAATGAGGCAATTCTGGAGATGAAAAATCTAGGAAAAAAGAACAGGAAATACAGACATAAGCATCACCAACAGAATACAGGAGATGGAAAAGAAAATCTCAGATGTAGAAGAAATCAATATGTTAAAGAAATGCAAAATCTACAAAGTGCATGACACAAGATATCCAGGAAATTAGTGATACTCTGAAAAGGTCAAAGCTAAGAATAATATGAAAATAAAAAGATAACCAGATCAAAGGCCCAGAAAACATCTTCAACAAATCATAGAAGAAAATTTCTTTAACATAAAGAAAGAGATGCCTATAAAGGTACAAGAGGCTTAGAGAATGCCAAACAGATTAGATAAGAAAAGGATATCCTCCCATCATATCACAATCAAATACTAAATGTACAGAACAAAGAAACAATTTTAAAGGCAGCAAGGGAAAAAGACCAAATGACATATAAAGGCAGACTTATCAGAATTACATCCAATTTCTCATCTGAGACTCTAAAAGCTAGAAGGCAGAGGTCTTGCAGATTCTAAGAGACCACAGATGTCAGCCCAGACTAACATACCAGCAAAACCTTCAATTACTATAAACGGAGAAACCAAAACAGTCATGACAAAACCAAATTTAAACAGTATCTTTTTACTAATCAAACACTTCAGAGGTTAATAAAAGGAAATCTACAAGCCAATGAGGGTAACTGTTCTGGATGATTTTGTGTGTCAACTTGACACAGGCTGGAGTTATCACAGAGAAAGGAGCTTCAGTTGAGGAAATGCCTCCATGAGATCCAGCTGTAGGGCATTTTCTCAATTAGTGATTAAGAGGAGTGGGCCCATTGTAGGTGGTGTCATCCCTGTGCCTGTAGTCTTGGATTCTGTAAGAAAGCAAGCTGAGCAAGCCAGGGGAAGCAAACCAGTAAGAAACATCCCTCCATGGCCTCTGCATCAGCTCCTGCTTCCTGACCTCCTTGAGTTCCAGTCTTGACTTCCTTGGTGATCAATAGCAGTGTGGAAGTGTAAGCTGAATAACCCCCCCCCAACTTGCTTCCTGGTCATGATGTTTGTGTAAGAATAGAAACCCTGATTAAAACAGTAACTATACTTAGGAGGGCACAAGAAGTAAATAATTTCACACTATTAAAATCAATAGAAGAGAAACATAGACATGCACTTAACCATCACGAACATCAAAATAACAGGAAGTAACAATCATTGGTCATTAATATGTCATAACACCAATGGACTCAATTTCCCAGTAAAAAGTCAGAGTCTAACAGAATGGATTTGTAAACAAAATCCATCTTTCTCTTTTATAGAGGAAACCCATCTCAGCAACAAAGATAGTTATTATCTAAATATAAATAGTTGGAAAATGGTTTTCCAAGTAAATGGACCCACGGAAAAAAACGGGAGTAGCCATTCTAATATCTAATAAAATAGACTTCAAACAGTAATCAAATGGTCAGAGAAGGACATTTCATACTCAACAAAGGAAATGTCCAACAAAAGGACAACTCAATTTTGACCATCTATACCTCAAATGCAAGGGCAGACACATCTGTAAAAGATGTAAAAGAAATATTACTAAAGCTTAAATCACACAGCACCAATCCTTGACACTATTAATGATAATTTATTATACTTGTAGACAGGAGTCCAGCATTGCTCTCCTCTGAGAGGCCCACCAACCAACTGATTTAGACAGAGGCATACACCCACAACCAAACAGTTGTTGGAAGTTGGAGATGCTTATGTAAGAATAGGTGGAAGTAGAGCAGTGGCTAAGGGGATAAGAATTCTACAACAGAATCCCAACAGAAGCAACTATTCTAGACCTTTGGCGCTCAAAGAGACTGAGTCACCAACCAAAGAGAATTTTTGTGCTCAACATAGGCCTACACACAGGCCTGAAACAGCTTGGTCTTCATGTGGGTCCTGAACAACTGGAGTGGGGGCTATCTGAAAAGTTGTTGCCTGATTGTGGGAGTAGCAGAAAAAAAAAACTAATAAAACTTTCATGATAGACTTACTTTTCTTCTTCCTCAGTTAAATATATATATATATATATATATATATATATATATATATATATATATATATATATATATATAT
>LR753306.1:1440963-1483188 GCA_902729485.2 Mus minutoides | reverse complement strand
GGGAAAGGTACCACATTATTGTCAGATTACTTACTACCTGTTGATTAGAGATGTTGACTTCCTTGGAAGTAAGTTGGATCTTCACCACACAGTATCTAATTTTGTCTTGCTATTGCTTCTTCTTTGCACAGGACTACTTAGCAAACCACAACCAACGACAGCCAGCCTCCAATCCAATAAACCACCCTCTCTCTTTTGGGGTCCTAGCGTTTATATACCCTTTGAAGAGCCCCAGAATTGCAAATGTCACACAATTGCAGAAACTGCTGCTAGGAAAATCATGTGCCTGATAGCACAGGATGCAATTCATAGTCAGCTATTATAAACAATCTGAAGCAGCCCTGTATCCAACACCGGGGATTAAAATGAAAACATAATCCCATAGTTCTGTTTTCAAAGTAACCAAAATTCTCACTACACTGGTCTTTAAAATTCTCATATTTTCCATGATATTTCCCTATGTGAGTAATGCAGACAAATAGTTTCTTCTGCTTTTAATATTTTCCATGTTTTAAACCAGCTTACTATCTATTAATCCTTTAAATATTATTTTATTACTAATTTAAGGAAACTTATTGACCTAAATCTAATCCCCCTTTTGTGAATTCTTTACATTTTGTACCTTATTTTAGTACTTATCACAGTTAAACTGTCTTATTCATTCACCAAGTTAATTTCGTTACAATTTACTGTAATATTTCATTAAAGATAATCTTTTTTTTCCTTTTAAGCAAAGCAATTTAAACATGGTATGTGAAATCTAGATGCACTCAATGTCTTTTTAAAATAATTTACATGAGTAAATTGAACTGTTTGAATTTATTCTAATTGACAATATTTTAATGTAAAATTAAGACTTAAAATGTAGCAGTTATACATTTTCATCTCATGTAAACTACAAATCATGTAATAGTGCCTAGTTGTTTTTACCATCTTGTAACTGAAGAAACAGGTTCAGATGAATTATGATATTTCTTTTAATCATGTACATTAGAAGGAAGAAAGCGAGGCTAAAGCTCAGAAATATTCCATTGGGTAAAACTAAAACTTATCATCTTATAGTTCAGCAGAAAGTACCAGTATTTCATTTAGTTCATTTTCATAGAGCTGAAGTAAATGAAGTTGGTGCATTGTACAGTCATTTTCAGAGAGGCTTCCTCAGGCAGCAGTTGGGAGCTAGTGCAGATACTCAGTCAGACATTATGTAGAGAGAAAATAAATTGGAGGTCTCCATCAGGTTCCTTGCTTGGAACTCATTAAACCCTGTGGAAGAGAAGGAGGAAAGATTGTAGGAGTGAGAGGTGATAGAGGACATCATGAGATTATGGCCCACTGAATCAACTAATCCGGGCTTATATAGGCTCAAAGTGACTGAAGAGGAAAGCACAAGGCCAGCATGGGTGTGCACCAGGTCCTGTGCATATGTTATGGCTGTTTAGCTTGGTGATTTTGTGGAACTCCTAAAGGAGGGAACAGCTGTGTCTCTGACTCTCTTACCTGTTCTTGGAACTCCATTTTTCCTACTGGATTGCCTTTTCTAGTCTTGATAGTAGGACATTTGGCTTTTCATATTGCATCATGATTTATCATATTTGAATGTTGTGTCTTGGAATCCTGCTCTTTTCTGAGTGGAAACAGAGGAAAGGAGGAGTGTATTGGGGGACAAGTGAGGTGTGTAGGGAGCTGGCAGAAGTGGAAGGAGGGGGAAATAGAGTTGGGTTGTATTGTATGAAATAAAAATCTATTTTTAATGAAAATAAGAGGAATATTCTGGGCTCCAAATACTATGAAATGCTTTCCTATAGTTATGATATAGATATAAAGTCATGAAATCACAGCAACACTGTACCTGTACAAGATCAAGATCATCTAAATTTTGGTATATGTTATCTAAAGGCTCTGCCCCTTATCAAGGAACAATTAGTAACTGATTTCTGCTGTGAGAAAGGAAATCATTCCTTTATGACAGTGTTCCCACTTGTAAAAATCTCATGCTGTAGTAAATATTTGCATACCAGTGAATATCTAGAAAACATTAATAGAACTTTCAGGGCTATAAAAAAAGTCATAAAGTTAACAGTTGGAAATACTGGGAAGCCTGAAAGAATGAATTTTGGAATTAGGTACAATTATATGTTTCATTGTGTATATATATATGAAATATTCAAGAATGAATAAAAATCAAATATATATGCAAATTCTCAAATATTTATACTTAATTGACAACAAGTGCAGTATCAATATTTGAATGTAAAAAGGAGTTTTATACAACTAAGCAATATATTTACCTATCTGTCTTAAAGAATGTCTGCATGTTTAAAAGGAACCAAAAACTAATCTTAATATTATTATAATTAGAAAATTAAAAATTAAGAATACTCATCTTTAATATTTGAAAAATTTGTATTCTATTCTCATCAATAGACTTTTATTTTCTTTACGGTTTTATGGTATAAAAGTTAAAGATAATCAATATCAAAGATTCTTGAAAATCCATGATATGTTGAAACATAGTGTACAGTGAGTATATAATACACATAATTTCTTGGAAAGAAAGAAAGTGAGTCACAGAGGTGACAAAAAAAAATTACAGGGCAGAATGAATACTTCTTCTTAATAATGTAAAAAAAAAAAATTGCTGTCAATGACCTAGGGAATTGTTTTATTTTATTGGTGGGTCTTAGACATTAATTAATAATGGAAAGTATAAGAATTTAGGGATTCTGCAAAGCACACATTGAAAGAGTTAAAGAGATCATGTGTGAAGCTGACTCCAAAGGATGGACCCAATGACTACGGCTGCCAGGGATCCATCCCATAATCAGCCACCAAACATAGACACTATAGCATATGCCAGCAAGATAGTGCTGAAAGGGCCCAGATATAGCTGTCTCGGGAGAAACTATACCAATGCCGGGCAAACATGGAGGTGGAAGCTCACAGTCAGCTAGTAGATGGAACACAGGGTTTCCAAGGAAGAAGGAGCTAGAGAAAGTACCCAAGGAGCTGAAGGGGTCTTTAACCCTATAGGTGGAAGAATAACCATGAACTAACTAGTACCCCCTGAGCTCATGTTTCTAGCTGCATATATAGAAGAGGATGGCCTGGCTGGCCATCGTTGGGAAGAGAGGCCCCTTGGTCATGCAGACTTTATATGCCCCAGTACAGGGGAACACCAGGGCCAAGAAGTGGGAGCGGGTGGGTAGGGGAGCAGGGCCGGGAGGGGGGAGGGTATAGGGAACTTTCTGGATAACACTTGAAATGTAAATGAAGAAAATATCTAATAAAAGTTGGAAAAAAATTTAGGGATTCTGAAACAGCACTAGAAGAGACATGCTGAAGCAAATGTTATGTATCCTCTGTCTTGACATACCCAGGAAAGCTTCTAAAGAAGCAGAAATAATACATGAAATATGCCATCTTCAAATTTCTGTCCAGCATAAATTCATAGCCACCTGTAAACTATTCAGATTAAAGTAACAAAAGAGTTTATATTCCAGGACATTAGTAAGCCCATCACAACAGGATATTTTCCTTTTTTTCTGGCCATTTATTTCACTTTGAAAGAAAGGCACAGTGTTTTGGGATGCTGTTATCTTTCTGGCTTGACAGAACAAAGTTTTATGTAAGAGTACATAAGAATGGACACTGGATCTGCTTTCTCATGACGAAGGTAGAATACACATTAGAACCACTACAATTTATTAATAAAGAACATTGTTTTTACTGAAAGATATCTTCTTTTTTCTTGTCAGACTGCTAGGGTATCACAAAATAGACAAAGAAGGACACTAACTCACAAAAACCCTTTCACATTATAAAAGAAATAAAATTTGTTTCACAGCATCTTAAACATCTTTAATAATTGAAAATACATACAGTCATTAATGGAAAATTAAAACTTTGAGTAATGTAACATATTTTATTCAACCTTAATTCAATTTCTTATTACCGTTGAAGAAGTTACTCAACAGGTTCAGTGGAGTAATCATTGCAATTTCAATGCAATGGTGATATCTATTAAAGAGTAAACTGATGCTTTATATGACTAATAGGACTTTACAACTGCATAAACAATCATAGTATAATAGATGGACTATCAAAAATGAATACCTTATTCAGATGAATGCCAACTAGAAATTTTAGAAAGTTCCTGTGACAATATCAGTGAAACTTTCACTGGTGACAATGAAGTATTTTCCACAGAAAACTCTACATTTATTTTTCCAACATTAACAAGTTGGAAACTGACTATCTAGACTGAGAAAAACAATGCCCCTATTAGAACATGGGTTTTCACATTTCATTGCCCAAGGATTGAATGTTATGCCCACTGTTTCTCAGTGCAGCTTTAGAACCACCTGAGGTGCTTTCACAAAGTAGACATCTGAGACCAGTGCAGACAAGTTAAGATGTGCTGAGTACATTTTGAGAATAATTGCTGCAGGTCATGATTCTATTCCCCTCCACTGCCCTTCTAATACTTCCCAGTACTTTGCAACCATTTATTCAACTGATTCCTTAAAGAAAAATCACAAAAATCATCTTAATGGGAATAGGATTTAGATGACTTTTAAGAGAGAAACTTACAAATGTTTGCTCCCGCTTTGGACAAAAAAAAATGGTTTATATCCCATCAAAATAACTTTCCATGACTTTATTTTAAAATAACAAAGTAATTGATACAACCTTTTCTAGGAATAAGGATTTAGCTCAGTGAAAGAACACTTAGCACACACAAAGCCAGCACAACAAAGGAACAATATCGGAGAAATCAGGGTGAAATACAAGAAAAAAAAAAGCAGGCAGGCGGAGCTTTGTTGATTTCTGAGTGCACAATTTAGATCTTTGAAATGAACAACCAAAAATAAAATTAAAAGACTGAAAAGCTAATGTAGAAGTAGAAGAGCTTTCCCTGCATGTGTAGTTTTAGGAGGTGAATTTCAGAAAAAAGAAACCCAAAGCCTGCATATGTAGCTTGAGTCTGTACTGTAATTTCTGAGAATTTGGGGCTTAGGCACTCTTGAACTGAGTCTATAGTCCTAGTGAGCCCATGAATAACTTTCAAATGAGTTTAAAAAATAGCTTAAGTCTGTTTATAATCTCTCTCTCTCTCTCTCTCTCTCTCTCTCTCTCTCTCTCTCTCATCATATAAACTTTATTTTAAAACCTTGCAAATAAATAAAAACACATATACTAAAATTCAGAAAGACCCAAAGTTTATATAACTCAATTAACTTTCATACAAATCGGTTAGGCATGCAGAATGAAAACTGTGGGTGGAGCTTCACACACTCAATTTTAGTCTTTCAGTCTAAAATTATCTAACAGGAAACACAGAAATCCTTGATAGTATTAGAACTAGAGAACCAATTAGTTTTATATCCCCTTTAACAACTAGTGTTTGTAACCTGCATCCAGCATGTGTAAAATGTGCCATTTGTGTTTTCTTCTGCTTAGAGTTGGAGAGAATCGTTCATCAATTTCTGTCATGATCTCACAGATATATGTGATCTATCAACAGATGTAAAAACAGAGAGAAAGAGAGAGAGAGAGAGAGAGAGAGAGAGAGAGAGAGAGAGAGAGGCAGAGACAGAGATACAGAGAGGGACAGAGACAGAGAGGGACGGAGACAGAGACAAACAGAGAAGGGTGGTTTACTTTCACTGCTTTAAGTTCTCTTAATTTTATGCACTTACCAAAGCAAGTTTAGTGACTTTAATAAGGCAGACCACTAAAAAGCTGAGAAGAAATGCTAATGTTCACTCAAGATTAAATGACATTGTATGTCAAAATATTGCTTGGGTCCTAGAACAAAATGCTCTTTTTTTCCAGAATCATCTACTGCTTGCTCTCTCCATGCTTTCAGGCAGCAGAAACACACAGCTGCAGGTCATGCACAGCTTGTACTTGGCAAGGATTTGTGAAAAAAAAAGCCAGACAAAAAAGTCCAATTGCCTTCTTCTGTTCATACACACTAAGCTTATTTTAATCTCTTTGTCTTTTTTCCTTCTAGCCAGAGCAACTTTTGTCTAGGTCTCAAAACTTTCTTTCTATAATAACAATGGAATAACATTCCGCTCCTCTTTATGAATGAAAACAGAAAGGTATATGAGTTCATCAAGGTCTTGAGTCATTCTCATTATATCAAGAAGATAAAGAGAAGGATGTTCTTTGTTTACAAAAATAATTATTAGACATTTTCTTTATTTACATTTCAAATGTTATCGCCTTTCCTGGTTTTCCCTCTGAAAACCTCCTATCCCATGCCCCTTGCACTGCTCCCCAACCCACCCACTCCTGCTTCCTAGCCCTGGCATTCCCCTATACTGTGGCATAGAACTAGAAGAATGTTCTTAACATCCTATACCATGAATGAATTTATACTCAATGCAACATGATTTTGAGAGTGGAAAATATCTTGTAGCAAAATATGAAGGAGAATCAGTACGAGCAAACTGAAAGTCTATTGAAAGATATAAGTAATAATAAGCCCAATGCTTTGAAAATATTTTATATAACTTTTCTCTCCTTACTGGAAGAGCAGTACATAGTCCCCATGTAAAATTAGCCTTCCAAGAAAAATGACTTACCTTCTTTTTAAAGGAAACTTCTACTCAACTAAAAATAAAATACAACTTGTTCTAAACCTAATATTGAAAATAATCATCTCAAAAAGTGCTGTGTGAGATACCGGTTGATAATCAGGTAGCATAGATCTCTCAGTAGCATAATCCTTATTTAGCTTTCAATCACTAGCAGCACTAAACTTAAAAGATAATAATCCAGTATAAAATTCATAGTTGATACAATAACATTTTTGTATTATTATTTCATTCATTAATTCAAAATTGTTTATTATGCCATATAATTTCCATATGCAAATTGTTTCCATCAAATTAAGTTCAACAAATTGCAAGTATCATTTATAGGTAATCATTAGTGGGGAATAATGAAAATCAATTTTATTGAATAGTATTACTATTATGAGAAATGAGGACTGTAACTTCTTCACAAAGAAAAGTTAGCCACTACTTGGCATGTAGTAGAGTACTGTAGGTGCAGTGAGTTTCAAATTATATTTGAAATATGTAGTATGGGTTATATGACACATCTCTAAGCCAATTATAGAATGGAGATATTCTGATTAGATGGCAGAAAGTAGATTAGATGCAGAGTTAAGAATCAGCAAAGTGTCTGACACATAAGTGGGACACTCACCTTTTCAAATGTCTTTCATATCTGCCTGTGACTTGTGATTGAAATGTGAGTAAGAGCTTACATTATAGGCAGATATTGCACATGGAGAAGATCTAGTCTTCATAATTCCCCAACTCTATTTCTTAGGGAAGGATGATGTGGTCCATTCTTGGTGCCTGAAGATATTTTTTCCTTCTATTCTAAGTGCCCAAAGACATTTTTATTTCTAAGTGTCCCAAAACATTTTTCCTTCTCTTAAGAGTACCTCAAAACATTATTCTTTCTTTAACTTTTCTTCGAATAGTGCTTATCTTAGTTTATTTTCCTTTTGCTGTGAAAAAATATTCTAAGGAAGCTTAAGGAGGAAAGCTTCTATTTTGGTTCATAGTCCCAGGTTACAGTCTATCATGCTGGGGAAGTCACTGGGAGCTGCTCACATGGTGTCCTTAGTCCAGAAGTAAAGAAATACATTCAGGTTACTGCTTAGCTTTATTTCTGGCAGTTGGTGAGTCTACCTGCCTCATTTCAAGTAATTAAAAAAGCTTCGATAGACATACTAATAGGTCCATCTCCCAGGTGATTCTAGATTTTGGTGAGTCAATTATTAACACTAACCATTGCAGTATTCTATATCCAAACCAATGTTCTCATATCCATGGAAACAATTCATATTCACTAATGTACTGGGTTTGTATCTGAGACAAGTCATATTCACTAGAGTATTGGTCTTGTACCTATTTTGTTTACCAGTGTGAGGCTACTTTGTTTTAAAATACAGGAAAAATAATTCATGAGTTAATAAGTACATAAATAAATACATCAATGCTTTCTCATTCCTTTAAAAATCTCCATACAAATGTTTTACACATTTTACATTGAAAGAAGAAATTCTGTTTATAATTTAATTAATATTCAAGATCATGATTCTTTTCTGTGTTTCATGAACAAAGAATCATGACAGGTGAAGAACCAACAAAATCGTTGGCAAGTTCAGCCTGGTTTTTTGTTTGTTTGTTTAAGAAAGTTAAGTAATGGCTTTGAAAGATTAAAATGAATGTTCAAAAGCTAGAATTCGATAACCAAACCAGTCAGGAGCACAGTGTAGGTCAGCATGTCTGTGGATGAGACTTACCATATCGTAAACTATGCACAGCATGATTCAGCAGCACTCTATGCACTGCCATTCATCATTGTTAGAACATCTGAGAAGCATAAATGTGATTAATTTATTTCTACGATTTTAGCTATTTCAAGTCATATATCATATTTTGTTGATCAGACAACTCATTTTTGAGTTAAGGTTATGAGAAATAATAAAACATAACACATCCATATAAGGAAAAACCTTCTCTGATATAGTCTACCTTTTTTGAATTATTTATATTACATACTGTTTTCCTGATACACCGTGTTTTTATAACTTTAACTAGGGCATTGTTAGGACTCTCAGAATTACTAGAACATTAGCTTGAGCCAAAATTTCAACAAGGCATATATTAAGTATCCTCTCATTTATTTTTCAAGCTTCATTTAATAATACTTAACAGAAAACATCTATTTAATTATCCTACAACCATTTTGTTTTGTGAATCTTAAATATAATGTGATGAAGCAAATGCCTCTTAAAAGGAAACTACAAAACTGATAGGATTCCTGAAGTATGAAAGATTTGGATCAGATGTCCTCTGCTTGCTATGGTATAAGCTTCACTGCAAAGAATCCTTTGTTCTCTCTCTCTTTTTTTTTTTTTTTTTTCCCTGCTTGCACTTCTCTTTAGTTTTGAGGTTTAAGGTTCAGGATAGAATTTCATTTCTTCCCTTATAATTTTGGAATACAAACTAGGAAAAGAAAAAATCATTTCACTAGTTTCAAGAAGGCTTGAAGAAAGATGTATTACTCAATACATGATAAATGAGTTTTAAAAGAAATAGTTTCTGTTTGAAATACACAATATTTAATTTCATGTGTTTAGAAATAAGAATGTATTAAACAAAGTATTACCTCATATTATAGCCAACTCCCACTTCTTGAAATTATAGTGCATTTCCGGAATTTCTTGTTTGTTTTCCTGTAAGATTAGTTGAGGTAAACTTGTAGTAATTAATGTTAAACAATACACTGCACCCTCAGCTGTGCTACCGTCATGCTTTTGTTGGACTTGCAGCATAAGTTAAGTATTGAATATTTGAGAAAGTGTTCAAGTTCATTGTGTCATCAAATAATGTATTCTAGTTCGAAAAAATAGAGAGTATCTCTTGATGGTGTATGACATGCTGGTTTGAAATGGAAGAGAAGTAGGGGAAAGTGAAAAATTATTAACCAAAATTTCCAGGTATTCTGGGTAATTAATATGGAATGTATCTGGCCAATATAAGAGGAGAGATTTAAAAAAAAAAGTGGTTGTGGAAAGGGATTAAAAATTTCAAGAGTCCTATTACAAGAATGAATGCATTCTTCCTATGGTCTTGCTCCTCTAGTCCAGAGCAATACTTAGAGTGATTAAAATTAAAACACAGAAGGCAGGACAGTTTTAATTAAATTAAAAATGTTAATTACATCACAATATATATGGATCTTTTGTGATTTATCTTGATCCTACACAGATCCATTTGTTAATCTAATAGTTTGAAATATATATATATATATATATATATATATATATATATATATATATATATATATGCTAGGTGTTTAGAGCAGTGGTAATAGTGCTTGTTAACTGTGTATAGGGACCTGTATTTAATTCTTTAGCACCACAAAAAAGTCCTTTATTCCAAAAAAGAACATTTTAAAATACAGAATGTAAAAGATTAGTGAAGGCAAAAATGCTTTAAAGACTTAATTAACATGTACTTTTAGATCTTTAGCATATAACATGATATCTAAACTAGTTGAAACATATTGTATAGATCTTTTTTTAAAAATTTCATAATAGTATGGGTTCGTTCAGACAGACCTTATACCTATAATTATTTCCTCCTTTAGTTTCCATGTTGAATACTTGCTGGTAACAGAATGTCTTCATTGACAGTTTTGTGTCATTACTTCAAAATAAACAACAAAAAATGAAAACAGTCTTTAATAGCACAGCAAGTGTTGTGATGGTGCTTTCTGCCGTGAAACTAAGACTCTGATTTTCATCTTGCTTTATACACTCTGGAGCTGAGCCAAGCCTACAATTCCCATTAACTTCAAAAGAAACCCATACTCAGATCAGCTCCTCAGGGATGTAGAAGAAGAAAACAAGACCAGGAAAAAAGTATTTTAAAAAAGAAAGAACAATAACAATAATACAAATCTTCTTATGCTAAGCAGGGATATTTATATACATAGTGGATTATATGTTTTGTTGTTGGTTTCAGAGATTAGTGAGGTTATTGTTATTATTATTTAATGCAAACTTTTTACATGCTGATCTGTGTAGTAAATGAAATAACGATTGGATAGGTCAAAAACATATCATCATAAATATCAATAAAAGCTCTGACAAAGCTTTCACAATTTAATAGGCCCTGGCAGCAAATAAGTTTGTGACAATGGCAATGGATCATTGTTCTCAGTTTCTTCTGAGACAGCATGTATTTAAACAAACAAAAAAAAATTGCTATATTTTTCTGTACCTAAAAAAGATAAAAATCTGCCCACATCTTCATACTAGAATGGAATTTGAATATCAGAGTAATTGCTGTAAATACATGTTATTACATCAAATATGGCTTAAGTTAATATTGAAGAGAGTCACATTGGAATCTCTTATCCTACCTTACTGTACCACTTTACTTGGTGCCCTGACATCAAATATGGATACATTTCACCTATCTAATAATCAATGGTTATTGTGGTTCAAGAGAAAGACTTTAATAGCTTTAAGCTAGACAAATAAGGGAAACATGAAAGAAATACATGGATAAGGGATAGATTTTGCAATTGAAACTGACATGATTTAATGGTAAATGGAATGCAATTTAAGAAAAAAAAGGTAAGTGAGTATTGTACCCCATGGTATCCTATACTCATTTAAAATTAAATAAAATATTGTCTATAAACTGCCTTGGAGAAACAAAGTTCTTAGTAAAATTGTTTTCTATTATTAAAAATGCCAAAGGAGTTCTCACAGGGCTTCTATGCTATTGATTTTGAATGAAATAGATAATCCATTTTAAATTGTCACATGAAAACATAAAAGTTGTATGTGACATTATGATAGCAGTAATGTTTGATACATGTGATAGAGGAATATGTATATTTCTTCTTTCTCATGCTGTTACTGCTCTGCTGTATTGTTCCCTTGTTTAATATGATATCCAGAGTCTGACACAATCACTTTCAAATTTTCAACATCACTTACTGAGGGTGCTGCATTTGAATAACCATAACCAGCACAAGCAGTTGTTGGAGTTAGTCAAAAGGCACTTACTCAGAAAGTCCACAGAGAGCACGGCCATAGCTGCAAAATGCATGAGGATTTTTATTGATTCAACATGTTGGGGACTCCCTCTCAGCATGCAGGCCAGAGGAGGGACCCAGAACAAAGAATGAACACACTTTTTCTACCTTTGTAAGAGGCAGATTTGAGCAGCAGGGGTCTCATTGGTGCATCAATTAACCCTTTCAGGCATTGGTTGGTTTGCATAGTGACTAAGTAACCCTTTGGCCTAGTGACTCACTTTGCTTGCCCCCATGGTGGGTTATTATGATTTGGTCAGCAAAGTAATAGTACATTTTGAACTTATGAATCAGCTATTAACGTCACAGCTATTAACGTCAGGGGAATACTCACAGCAAGGTCAGGGTGGTTTGTGTTTTTTGTCAGAATTCAGTGTGGGGTGGGGGTCAGGAGAATTGCTAATCTTGTTATGGTTATTTCCCTGAGAACAGCTAATATGGTTTAGGTAGTTGCAAGCTCAATCATTTTAACCACTAAAACTACGTTTTTACATTTGTTTAGTCAGCCAGCTTCCTTATCTGGCTCTGCACTTGATCTGCTAGTACAATTTGGAAAGTCCTTTTCGGAGGGGTAAGGTACTGGGTGGTCTTGAATTCATTTTGGATATTACACAGTCTTATGAATTAAAGTACATGAGATAATTACTTGTCATTTAAAGATGGCCTACTATTAGTGATTTCTAAAAGTTTTTAAAATGAGGAATAATTAAGAAAGTTTATGAATGAAACTGGTTAGTCAAGGAAGTTAAGCCAGAAAGGTACACTATGGTATGATAACAACCATCTTTTCCACTTCCAATCTAATGAAAAGTAGCTATATTCAGTTTTAGAGTAGATGCATTTTAGTGACATATACCGTTATGAGAAATCAAACTTTCCATAAACCACACCAGTATGTCTTGAATAGTTAATAAAGTAATGCCAATTTAGAGTATAAAGGGGAAGGAAATTTACATAGCCAAAAATAGGTGCCACCCAATTCTGTTGTTTTAAAAAATAATTTAGAATTATTATACTCATCCAAAACTTTATCCAAAGCATTGAAGAACTTTCTTTTTCCACAAAATATACAAAGTGGTTGTAAAGAAAGAACAAGCTAGAAACAGGAAAAGATGAACAAGCCAGTGTTCCAGGTTGTTTGATCACATTATGAACTCTGAAATTACGAACTGTAAGAATTTGTTTCTAATTGTAGTTTAGTCTTTAGTCCTAGAAATTTTTGTTTACTGTAAACAAGTAATTGTTTGGTGGCTCCGTACTAGAACACACCTTTAACCTACATACAGTCAACCATAAGTCAAAAGGCAGAGCAAGCAACTACCTGACAGGGAATGAACATAAATATCCAGAAAGGAAGTTCATTGGTTTGAAGGGTATTTAACATAGTGTGGAGAAGGGAAAAGAGGTTTTTCCTTCTGAGACTTCTGTGGAGTAAGAAGGTCAGCTGGGTACTTTCTTCTCTGAACTAGAGGGTTTTCACTACAAATTCAGGCTCCCCGTGTCTTCATTGGTAAAATCAGACAGTTAGGACTTTTGTGTTTTAAAATAAGCCAGAGAAAGAGAAGGAGCTGGAAGATTAGAACATGTTGACAAAGTTAATATGAGGTAAAGCAGAGAAATTCAGTAGAGGCCAAGAGAGAGAAGTCAGAATCAGTCAGCCTGAAGAGGAGTTTGAGTCACAACAGCTGAGTTAAACCAGTGAGCAAGAGTTCAGAAAGAACAAATTTGAGCTTATCAGCAGCAAGTCTTAGAGGCTAAAAAAACATTTTAGGTCTAAATGAGATTTTATTAAGACTAGAAGCTTCCAGGACTAGGCCTAGGTTAGCAGAATGAGGCAGTAAGCCCCAGAGAATGTTTCATTTTCACAAGCCATTGTCCTTAGGCCAGGCCAGCTGAATCCACCATGGGTTGCATTGGGTAGGAGCAGGAGACATGGGCTGAGCAGCCCAAGGCTACAGAAGCAAGAGAGACATCAAGAATGTAGTCAGCACATCTGGGGAATCAGGCATTAGAGGGAGACAGGTGTCAGAGGTCTGGGAGGCAAAGCCCTTGTCCCCACCAATGGCACACACAGGACTAGTCCTCATACTCTGACTCAAGTGAGGAACAAGCTCAGGGCTTGTGGGCCCAGCAGTGTCACAAGCACTCATTATCCTCAGGGTCATCTGTGTCTAGGTCAGAATTTCCATGATGCTCCCAGAGCTCTAGGGCAGCTGAAGCCTGTGGCAGGCTAGGCCAAGCTTCACTTCAAGATCTGAATCTGAGACAAGTGGCCCAACCGGCTGACCAAGTAAGTATATCAGTACAGAGGATCAGACCTGGTGGTAAAGATGCAGAAACCCTATGCCTTCCACAACAACTTCACAGTGGTGGATATGGAGGACCAGCATCAGGACATCCAAGCTACCTGGAGCTAGAACAGGGCAGAACTTGTACTTCTGGTGGGCATGACAACTATCACAACAAACTAAAGTGCCAAGATGGAGGCCTCCGGCAAAGGTCCAAAATAGTTCCTTGAGATGGATCAACATCTCTCTCATCTCCAATGTGCAGTCTTTGTGATGGCTGTTCCTATTGGTCAACTTGTCTGTATCTGGAATTAACTACAACCTAGAAATGGAGGGCAGACCTGTTATCCAGATCTTGAAACTGGAAGACACAGGCTTCTGACCCTGATCTTGATGTGGGGTTACATACACCTTTAATCCCAGGAAACATAGGCAAGTTGATCTCTGAGTTAGCAAGTTCCAAATCTAGTTGTGGTTGTACACACCATTAATCTAGGTCATGCCTTCTGCTGGATACCTACATAAGGATAATTGAAGAAGGAAGGTTTTCTTCCTTGCCTGCTTGCCTTTTTTGCCAGCACATCTGCTGTAACCTACTTCTTCGGGACTCCAGTTTATACAGCCTAGCTGAAAACCAGCTGAAACACCTAGCCTGGTAGGACTGTGTAACTGATTCTTGGACTTCCCATTCACAGCTGCCCATTGTTTGATTAGCTGGACTACAGACCATAAGTTATTCCAATAATTTACCTAAATATATACATATATTCTGTAAGTTTTGTGACTCTAGAGAAACCTGACTAATATAATGTTCAAGGGGAAGACATTCAACCATCTGCATGTCATCTTCCAGAGCATCAATAGCAAGATACATGCTGGCAGCCTCAAACTCATGGACTATTGGGAGAACATGCTGCCGTAGTTGTCTGCACACATGGTCAGGGCCAGGCTATGTGAGCCCCACCAGGATGCTCTTTTGCAGAAGCAGTTCAAACTCAAGCAGGAGCAGCTTGTGATGTTCTCAATCCTTAAATCCAAGCCTGAAAAGCTGGCCCCTAGTGAATCCCAAGGAACCTGAGAGGGGTTCTGGCAACTGGAGGGGTAGAAGCAGAAGCCAAGGCAGAAGGCAATGAGGTGCTGGTGGAGGAGGACCTGATACAGCAGATCTTGTCAGTCTATGACACCAGGTAATACAGCTGATGGCTGCACAAGGCACAGGATCTACTTGCATGCATACCTTCTGGAGCCTCAATAGGCCCTTCTGACCCTGCAGATGTATTGCCAGCAACTCCAGTCCACAGACAACACTAGCAAGAGCACCAAGGGCAAGGGGCAGGACTAAGAGCAGTTCAGACTGGAGATGCCACCAGGCAGACACATCTACCTGTACAAGTGCTAGCTGCAGGCAATCCTTGCTTCTTCAACTGTGTGCACATCTGTGTCAAGTGGAACAAGTATAACTAAAAGCATTATGATTTGAACCTGTCCAATAATGTTCAGGCCTATAATTTCAACATCTTCTACCCGAACTCATCTGCAATCACACCTCACCAGAGTATTTCCTGGAGTCCTACCTGGTAAACCAGGACTTTTCCATCCTATGCTTTGATGCTGGCCTGCCCTATGAGGACAGGGCCTTCAAATTGGTTAGTTTCAAGTGAGAATATTCTTACCGCTTTGACTTCTGCTGCCAGGTTGACAATTGCATCTTCCAGCTCTGCTTCCACTTCAAGTGCTACTGCTACCTTAGGTGATGTCCATGTTGGGATGGACAAGGCCTAGACTGCTCCTGTGGAGGAGGTCCAACGGTACCCAGACACAAGCTCTGGCTCCAGTCACCAGCAATGTGCCAGCCAAGGCCTCTCTTGATCCCTGCCCATCAGAAGAGGAGTATAACTCTTTCTCTGAAAGGACTGCTTTGGGTGGCAGCCATGTCTTGTTTACATGGACTTGCTCAGCAGTAGAAACCCACATTATTTAGATACAATAAAGAGGTTATTCTAAATTTAAAAAGAAAAGAAGTTTGAAATCTTTCGTGTGTTATTATAATGTTAAAATAAAGTACCCTTTTTAAACAATTCTTTATTAGAAATATTTTTATTGACATTTCAAATGCTATCCCGAAAGTCCCCAATACCCTCCCCCTGCCCTGCCCCCTAACCCACCCACTCCTACTTCCTGCCCCTGGCATTCCCCTGTTCCAAGGCATATGGCTCAGCCGTTAAAGGCTAGGCTCACAACCAAAAATAAAGTACCTTTTAAACAGTGAAGAAGAATAATCACTAGCATATGATTGTTATTATCCTGTTATATTATGCTAATATGTCATTGATAATATTGATTAGTTAAAACATTAAATAGTATGGCATGAATACTATCCATAATACATAATAAGTCCATGGGTTTTTTGTTGTTGTTAGCTTTGTTTTGTTTTGGACAGCGATTGTTTTGTAATGCTGGCTGGTTTAAAGCTTGTGCTCTTCCTATATTTGGTCCTCAGCACTAAGATTATAGTTATCCACACCGTGCCATTCCAAGCCCATGTTTCTTAAGTTTACAGCCAAGTTACCTTTCTCTGGATATTGATATGACTTTTGGATTCTTTCCTCAGCAGTTTAATTAATATCTTTGTTTAATACATTTCTGCATGGTTTCAGACATTTTTGTCTGATATTCATGAATATACTATATTATGTATATTCTTATGAATATACTTAATGCCTTTAGGTTTCTTAGAAATCTTTCAGACCTCTGCCCTGAAAGGTCTACACTTGCACATGGAGAACTTATTTATGTACTTACTTTATAACTGGTAGTTTATATATGAGGAGATTGCTAACCACAAATGGACCTGAAAATTTTCCTGTCATAAATTTAATCTCTAATGTTAAAACTGTCTCAATATCACATGACTACAATAACTAGCACAACTTCTTTTCCTTCAGTACCTGTCTGACTAAATATGATTTACTTTACAGCATATATTCAAATATACTTTTTATAGTTCAAATAACCATAGTTTTATTTCTGAGCTAAAAAGACAATGCTAGTTTTCAGACCATTTGCACAGACTAAATGGCTGGCATAAGTTGAAGAAAACAAGTAAGCTATCCTCTATGAATTCAAGTTATTATTACCTTGTCTGTTAGGGCCACTTGAGTGGATCATAGAAGTAGTCTATAACACTCAGGCAGAGCAGGGCGTGGTGATGCACACCTTTAATCCCAGCACTCGGGAGGCATAGGCAGGTGGATTTCTGAGTTTGAGGCCAACCTGGTCTACAAAGTGAGTTCCAGGACAGCCAGGGCTATACAGAGAAACCCTGTCTTGAAAAAAATAAAAAAAACACTGAGACAAATTGAATTTTAGAGTTATAATTTTATAACCAAAACCAGCTTGAAAAGTAATAAATATCAAACCTCATGACCAACATGGTGTAAAATATGAAATATCATCTTGCTGTAGAATGTTTCTAGTAAAAACAAACAGTATTTTCTTAGCTTTTGAGGAAAATGTTCCACTGTAATATCAAAAGTAGTTGATTTTAGAGTTAAATGTTAATATTTAAATGTTTAAAGATTCAAGTTTCACCATTGAAAGGTTCATCCAAGCAAGGTCACAATTCAGTTATAAAATGGTTGTTGGCACACCCTATGCAATATCAAAATTGGATAACGGTATCAGATAAAATAATAGATGGGAATGAAGCTTGTGTATCCATTATTATGTATACTCAATAAACGATTTAATTCTCTTGAAAAAAAAGATTCAAACATGAACTAACTAGTACCCCCTGAGCTCATGTCTCTAGCTGCATATATAGAAGAGGATGGCCTAGTTGGCCATCATTGGGAAGAGAGGCCCCTTGGTCATGCAAACTTTATATGTTCCAGTACAGGGGAACGCCAGGGCCAAGATGTGGGAGCGGGTGGTTAGGGGAGCAGGGCCGGGAGGGGGGAGGGTATAGGGAACTTGCTGGATAACACTTGAAATGTAAATGAAGAAAATATCTAATAAAATTTGGAAGAAAAAAATTCAAATGGCTCTGAGTTATGATATTGGGTATCAACAACAGACTACAATTTTCTTATATGTGAACACTCACAGATATCATGTAAACATTGTTTGTAAAACAGAGTGTTAGAATCAGAAATTCTCATGCTATTTACCAAATCCTGAGACTGATAAGAAATTTTAATTAAACACAGGTAAATAGAAATGGAATTATTTTCAAAATGGCTCTTGCAAAGTTCCATATTAAAATATCTGTGACTCAAAACTTTTTTTTTTATTATTTTAGCAGAGAATTTTTAAATATTCTATGTATTTATGTAAGTACACCAGCAAAAAGAAACATTAAAGACCAATAAGACTACATTATGCTAAAGATAAATTTAATACAAGCCTACCATATTGGAACATGCTTTTAATCTAAGCACTTGAGAGGCAAAGGCAGATGGATCTTTGTGATTTTGAGGTTAGTCTGGTTTAAATAATGAGTTCCAGGACAACCAGACTCACATACTGTGACTCAATATGGTCTTGAGAAAACAAAATTAAAGTACATAACAAAGTATATAATTAAAGCAAAATTAAAGTATAAAATAAAAATAAATTTAATTAAAAATTTAACTACCTTAGGTATTTCTACCACAAAAATGTTAAACAGATTTCAAATATGTAAAAATTTAAATGTTCTTATTTGGTGGACTAATTAGCTTGAAATAGGCATGCTGTTGATCGAAACTTCATTTAAAGTAGTCGTATTGTAGATCTCTTTCCAGTGTAGTCTCTCCATTCCTCCTCTTAAAATTTCAATTTCATCATGGAGTAAATAGTACATCTGAGAGCGTCTCAGAAATGTGATATGTATGACACCACACCTGTTGTTACTTGTTATTTTTATTGTGTTGTACCTTCATGTCTTAGTTCTAATAGAAGGATACATGCGGAATATTTCAATTTATCTGCTATAGTAGACAAACTCCTCATAAACACTCATAAAAATTCATTCACCTTATAGCTTTAGAAAGAGAAGTAAAACCAATCTATTCTTATATTTTCAATTTACTCTTATCTCCTGCTTTCCAGGATTAGTGATGTTTCCAATATCTGAGACAGCAATACACATTTCCCTGATAAATCCGTTACTATTGTTCAATCACATTGTTTTGAAAATGTGACAAAATTCCTTGTCATGACTCTTTGTGTCTGATATAGATTCATCCTATAGGTAAATTTATTGTTTTTTTTTTTTTAATTTAAAGTAGACTTTGTAAAGCACGTACTAAGGATATATGATCAAGCTTTTATGTTCCATAGAATATGGAGTCTAAAATTCCCATCCCAATTTTTAAAATTAAGCAACCACTAATTTTTACTCTTATTTACAATTTAAGATTATATTATATATAGACTTATGCATTATATTTTTATACAACTTTTTATTATGTATGTACTCTTATTTTTAACTCACAGACACTTGAAGTAGAGAGTATAAGTAAAGTTTTAGAAGGAAACCTTAACACTTCCTTTATTTAGTAATACTTTACTTACTTAAGCAGCGAGTAATGCAAAATATTTGTTACATTTCATAATCTTCTCTATCAGGAGGTCACATATTGTTTGTCAAAAGTCAGAGTTGCTGCAAAATCTTGAAATCATTTATGCATAGGCCTCAATTCTCTTCAGGGCCTCTAAGCAATGGCTCTCAGTGTGAAGGGCTAGATGGGGGCCATATTTGGTGCTCATTTCATTGGTAAATATTCACTATTTGATGATTTAGACTAAAAATGTTGGTATGTGTTATATCCTATTTACATATTTAGACAGAAATATCTATCACATTCAAAATAAAAATAAATGAATAAACAGACCCAGATGCAATAAAAAGAGTCATATTAAAAATTAATTGCATTAATTATTAAGTTTTCAAAATAAATTTAGGTATTCTGAAGAAATGGCAGAGTTGGTAGATGACTCACATTTAATCTACAGCAATCACATGGTTCATGACCACCCATTAATTACATTTCCAGCAGACTTGATGCCATTTTCTGACTTGGGATGTTACCAGACAAGTAAAACATGCAGACATGCAAAACACACACACACACACACACACACACACACACACACACTCAAATGAACATAAAAGATTGTTATTTAAATAAGTTAATTACAGATTTGTTTGATGAGAGTGAAAGATAGAAAATCTTATTCCCAAATCCTGTTAGTTGTTCCATCTCACAAACTTTATTTTTTTTTCTTATACCAGGATATATTTGAATGTGATTGAGCTAAGTATTACGAATGATTGAGACACTGTAGTTGTATGCCCAACTCCATTTGCAAGGAGTTTTACTAGTTACCTGGTAGAATAAAGAGGTGACTTACATGATTTGTTAAAATAGAAGTGAGACGTATAACATGATGACCTTAAGATTGTTATTCTTTATTCAACACTTAAATCATCTAATTTATCAAACTACCCAAAAACAGTGAAACGGTAATCTATTATGAAATCCTTCTGTTAGATATGCAAGTTTATATGGTGTTAGAAATGAATTTTTTGCCTGTACATGTAACCTTCATCTTTTTGCTCAGATTATAAAAAGCAAAAACCCTCAAAGTATTTATCCTGAAATTATTCCACTATTCACAGAGCTGGTGAAAAGTCTTAACTTCTGGGAAAGAAGTAGCTTTCTTTAATATACAGATGATGATAAGTATCCTCACTCCAGTGGAAGGCCACATAGCCAAAATTATATGGGCAGCACAGACTGGCCTTGAGGGGTTTTTTTTTGTGTGTGTGTGTGTGGTTGGTTGGTTGGTTGGTTGGTTGGTTGGTTGGTTTCTGTTGTTTGTTTGTTTGTTTGTTTGTTTGTTTGTTAAAATTAGATGAAGATTGAAGAGGGGATGAATTTGGGAGGAGTTAGTGGAAGGGTGATAAAAATGACCAAAGCACCAGGAACAAAACTAACAACTAATAAAATAAGTAAAAATTAAGGTCAAAGACTCTATTCACTCTAACTATACTTCACACTTCTCTACCTACTCATATCACTACAGGGATTTAGACCCTCCTGTTCTTTTAACAAGCTGAGTATTGTCATCCTTAGGATACTCACTTTTAGTATTCTTATGTTAGAATTTTATTCCTCTAGATATCCCAGTCTTCCTGGTTTTTTCCCCATTTTTATTAGATATTTTCTTCATTTACATTTCAAATCCTATCCCGAAAGTCCCCTATACCCTCCCCCATCCCCCGCTCTGCTCCCCTACCCACCCACTCCCACTTCTTGGCCATGGCATTCCCCTGTACTGGGACATATAAAGTTTGCAAGACCAAGGGGCCTCTCTTCCCAATGATGGCCAACTAGTCCATCTTCTGCTACATATGCAGCTAGAGACACGAGTTCTGGGGGTACTGGTTAGTTCATATTGTTGTTCAACCTATAGGGTTGGAGACCCCATTCAGCTCCTTGGGAACTCTCTAGCTCCGCCATTGGGAACCCTATGTTCCATCCAATAGCTGATTGTGAGCATGCACTTCTGTGTTTGCCAGGCAGTGGTATATCCTCATATGAGACAGCTGTATCAGGGCCCTTTCAGCAAAATCTTGCTGGCATTTGCAATAGGGTCTGCACTTGGTGGCTGATTTTGGTATGGATCCCTGGCTGCAGCAGTCACTGGTTGGTCCATCCTTTTGTCTCAGCTCCACACTTGATCTCTAAAACTCCTTCCGTGGTTTTATCCTTCCTTAACTTTGTCTAACCCCACAATTTCTGTCACCAACATTTTTTTTCTATATACAAATGATCTGTCTTTCCACCTTGTAGTTTACTAAAAGTCTCTGACATAGCAGATCTGGATTTAGTATGATGAGTTAAAAATATTATAGCATCTGAGAAACAATGAATAAACTGTGATAGTAAATCTATCACTCAAAGGCAGTTTCATGACATCTTAATTTATAATCAGTAAGGACTGGAGAATGGGAGTCTCAGAACTGACATTTAGTTATCAACAGATAGAAAGATTTCACAGCTAGCAATTAGGGGGATATAAGGAATGCAGTTTGAGTTTCATTTTAACAATAATTTGTAATATAAATGCTGCAATAAAGATGATAACAGTTTACAGTGATACACTAAAATTCAGGTGGTAAGAAAATAGATGATTCATTAGAATTTGGAACAAAAAAAGAAAAAGAAACTTATAGGTTTGTTTCTACAGAGTAGAAGTTTCTCATTTCTTCCTGGACATTAGGATCATCACCAGAGCATTTTTAAAAGGATACTGAATTGTGTAACTTGGGTTTTAAAAGATACCTTCTTCAAAATGAAGCTTCTGTAATAGTAGTGATACATAATTTGATATCCAAGTTGACATTTTTTAAAAGAGCGAAATAACTAACTTTATTCTTGCACACTGAACACCTTGAAGTAATGAGTTAATATGTCTGTAAGATCCTATGCTTCCTTAAGCAAAGTTATGAGCACATAGAAAATACTCCATTATATATTTTAGAAAAAACTACTTAAGATGAATACAAAGAAATAGTTTTAAAACCATTATGTGTGTTGAAAAATATATCTTTCTCACTGCCCTATAACAAAAGTAATAAAAAATCCTTTCTATATCAACAATATTTACTTCCAAAATTAAAGAACTTTGCTCTGCCTTGCCATATGATTGATACTTGCAAGAGGATTAGGGTCTTCTTCAGTTTCTACTGAGAACAATTTGCTGCCCCTTTTTCTTAAAAAAAATAAAATATTACCATGGATTCAGGTGATGGTGACAATTATATTCTTTCATTGGTAATGAAGTGCACCCTTGTGTTTCATGCTATCACTTCAGGAAAATTCTACACTGTATTCTCTGTTCTCGATCAGGAAATATTTAAACTAAGCCTTTTTCAACTAGGTCTCAAAACTACAAACATAATGATACATACAAACACATTACACATTAATGATGAAATACACTCAACTCATGATTAACTCATTGATATTCTTATAAGGCAAATTAAGATACTTCTGTGAGCTCTATAATTGGTGTCTAATAGTTTTACTATACTATGGTAAGGGCAATCTAGTTCACAGCAATGAAGAGTGATGTAAATAATTTTTGAACATTTAAAATTAACTTGAAATTTGCTTGTATAACATTTGTCTCTTGACTGTTACTATTGTTTGAACAAGAATGGGTACTTTGATGTTGCATTCTCCATGGATTCTAGACTATTCAAATGAATATTTAGTGACAGCCATTATCTTGAAATATTATATCTCTAAATCTACCTATATGTGCTGCAAATTTTCAATTTTCCTTATGTCCTCTGGTATAAGGCACCAGAAGATTTGCTTAATCATTTGTCTTGAGGAACTGCCTTTTATGTATAATCCTTCTTCTGACCTACTCTGTGACATGCAAGAAATATTCAATAATCTGAAGGAGTTAAGCATAGTTCTTGATAGTGCCAATCGATGTGGGACTAGAAAGATAACAAATGGCTTTCTTGTGTATGCAAGTTCAGATTCTAGAATCCACTACAGATGACGCATGGTCAGCAGACTGTAATTCCAAGGTAGGATGATTGGTTTTTTTTTTTTGTTGTTGTTGTTGTTGTTGTTGTTGTTGTTGTTGTTGTTTGCTTGTTTGTTTAATTGTCTCTTTTATTATATATTTTCTTCATTTACATTTCAAATTCTATCCCCCAAACCCCCTATACCCTCCCCCCACCCTGCTCCACAACTTTTATTTTACCAATGGACACAATCTAGAATCATCTGAGAAAGGGTAACCTTAATTGTGAAAGGCCCTCTAGGAGTTGGCCTGTAGACAAGGATGTGGAGAATTTTTTTTATTATTATTAAAGATTGATATAAGAGGGTAGTATTGTTCACTGTGGGCAGTTCCCAGTGCCACAGTATACAGTGCCCTGGAATGTAATTCCTTGTCCTGTAAGAAAACAGGCTGAGCAATTGATAGAGAGCAAGTCACTAATTCGAGCTTTGCAATAGCCTCTGTTTCTGTGCTTGCCTCCAGGTTTCTACCCTGTTTGAGTTCTCTGAATCCCCAGATTATGGAGTGTGATAGTAACATGTGTTAGGAAATTTCTTTTCCAAATATATGGTCTTTATCACAGCAGTAGAAAATATAGTATGACATGGGTCTATGGCCTCTGTGAGCACCTGTACTCACACATATACACATATCTCCACATACTTAAATTTTAAATGAAATCTTTAAAAAACTATTTGAGAATAGTGGTTTATTTTATTCCTTCAGCAAATCCCATTTTCTACAAAAATGAAATGAAAGAGTAGTACGGAACCAAAGACAAAATAGAGTCCCTTGTGTCAGGGGGGAAAGTGAACCTTTAAAAATACCGATGGCTCTAGGTACTGGGCAAGCCTTTCCTGGAACAATCACAGAATAGCCAACGCCCTCTGAATATCTCTGTGGAATGTCTCAATGCCCCAGGAGGTTGCCTAAGGTAGCACATGACTTACCTGCCCCTTCCCCCCCCCCTTGTCTCTTAAAGTTAGCTACCTGGGTATCTTGCTGATGTTTAAACTAGCCAATCATGTGAAACCGCGCCAATTCCCCAACCCCCCTACCCCATTGTTATAAAAGCTCCTGATTTTCGAGCCACGAGGTCGACCCCCCTGTCCCCTGCGTGGGATACGGGTCGTCCCGGAGCTCCGATTAAAAATCCTCATGCTTTTTTGCATCAAGATAGGTCTCGTGATTCGTGGGGTGCACGAACAGCCCGTGTTTGAAATAGGGGTATTTCTGGTTGGATCTTACAGAAACTTTTCTTAAACATTGTCTAATAAAACATAACCATTTTTTGAAAGTCAGTCAAAAGAAGAAAGTAAATGACATTCCTTCTCAGAAATTTCCTGTTATTTATTTTAAGAATCGTAAGACAGACAGGAAATAGGATTTACTGAAAATAAAAATGCTTTCACCGAGTATATCAAACATCTATTGTTACAAGTGGACTGGGTTTCTTTTATTATATACCCAGAAGGGCTTTTACTTTTTGTGATGGCATAAGCCACTCAAAATGCCTATGACTCACTATAAGCATACAATTTCTAGTGAACTGGAAACATTTAGTGTACTCTGGCCCTCCAAATTTCAACGTTTGAAGTAAAAATTAAATTGACATTACCATGAATCTTTGGAAAAACTATCCCAACAGGAGATAAGCATAATTAATCTTTTCATGCTAGCATACTTTTAATGTTAGGTTTTAGAAGAAGATCATCTTAAAGAGGCTTGTGTTCTTAATTCCCAAAGTGACTTGGCCCAAAGGTATCTAATTAAAAGAATGATACATAAAAAGAAACATCTAATAAAATATTTTGATTTTTTGTGACAAGATTTCTTTTATTTATTTATTTATTTATTTATCCAATTTTTATTAGATATTTTCTTAATAGACCATGATAGCCTCATAGTCACTGTGTAGCTGAGCTTGATTTTGAAATTCACATTCTTATTCCTAACCACCATCCTCCCTTGAGCGCTGAAACTACTGACATGGGCCACTTCTTCTGATTTCAGTTAGATAATTTGGATCTAATGGAAAAGTCTTTCTTTAGATAGAACCATACCATGTACATGCAGATAATGTCAAATGTGTAACACATGAATAGACAGTAGTCAAAATCTAAATGCAATTTAAAACTCTATATGAAGTAAAAAGACCTAAATAATAGGAAAAGTGGGTGTCTGGTTGCAAATAAGGTGTAAGAATCGGGCCAAGTGTTAAAATTCTGGTGTATGTGAGCCTGGGATATGGAAAAGAAATATAATTACTAAAGAGGATTGAACTACAGAATTGTAGTTTTAGTAGAAGGTAAGTAGAATCTGACAGTCTAGTCAAACTGGTGAGCTCCTAGATCAGGCCTGTGTAAGAAGACAATGTCCAGAGTGACTGAGTAAAGGCAACTGATATTAACCTCTGACCTCTACATGCATACAAACCTGTTCACCCCCACATATGTTACATATACTCATGCACATATATACTTAAAAAGCAAGAAAAATAATCATGTGGACAAAACATTAAATTGATTAAATAAGTATGTAATTATCAAAGGATATAGAATTGCAGAACCAGATTTTACTTTTTAAAATATTTTCAGTGGCTGAGGTCATGGGCCAGTGCATAAGATCCCTGGTTGAGCAAGCATGAAGAACTGAGGTTAAGTGCTTAGCAACCGCATACATAGCCAGTAATGAATGCATATCCCTGTTACCCAAGTGCCCTTATATATAGAATGTTTTCTTGGGTTTGCTATTCTCTACTCTAGCTTTAGATTCAGTGAGAGATTCTTCCTCAAGGGAATACAGGAAATACATGTTCACATGTACCCAAAGAAGTGTTTAAATACAAAACATCTCCATGAGCCTTTTCTACATTTGTTGTCTACATCTTGTTCTACTTTTAACATCTTTATTTTTCTAGGATATGAGGGTGAGCATAATCTGTCTTTTAATGGTCATATTAGACCTATCTGCCTCTTTATCCTATTTGGAAGATCTTGGGATAAGAGGAAATATATACTCTTTTCATCTCTTAAATTTTTAAATCAAAGAAGGTTATACTTAATAGAGAGTTTGAAATATTACTTTAACTGAAGACTATGAAATAGTAAGGTCATAATTATTAAAATAAATAGCAATAATGGTCAGGGTCTCCATTTGTTTGAATTTACTGATGAATATAAAATTAGATTTATTTTAGTATTTTTCTAAATGGTGTCATATTTTCTCTTTTTCATGTAAACCATGCATCTCAAATAATGATTCTTATTTTGCATAATTGTGTTTGAATTTCAAATTCACAAAGTTAAACAAACGTGTTTCTAATATGAGTTTCATTGTTAGGAAGTAAGGGAAGATGAGAAGGACATTTTGGTAGATGCAGCCCTCAAAGTTGTAGAATAGCAATTAGCATCTGTATTATCATTAGCACTAACAGGAAGAGCTTCACAATGATTTTTATCCACTTTAATAAGGCTTTATTATAGAAACCCTGAGGTATTTAATGCTTCACATGGAAGAGCATAATTAGACACAAATTGATGGGCCTCTATCTGTTATAAATGTAGAATTTATAACAGATGATTGTGAACCTGTTCTTTGCCTGATATTATGCATCAAATGGATCTGTGACTGCTGTAACTAATCTTCTAAAATAATTGGTAACAAATCTGCACACCATTTCCCACATCCTGATATACAAACCATTATGAGAGCAGCCAGGTGCAATTCTTTTACAGCTCCTCCAAACACTATTAAGTGTCTAATGAACTTGACAAAATTATCTTCATTAGTGTCTTGAACGCTAATCCACTTTGTCTTGGTGAGGGTATTGCAATAAAATGAGTGTTTGGTAATCTGTAGCCTTGTGTTAGGTACATTGCCCCTTAAATATGTCCTCTTATAACTCTTCAGTTCCACTGTGGTTCAGCAATTTAATTGATAAAATACTTTACTAACAAACTTGAAATAATAACATTTTAATTTATCTTTTAGAAGAAACATACTATTTTAAAATAGCCTGTATTTTTGTAAATATGTATTATGTAAATATAAAGAACAAAATCCTATGTCATGAACTCTGAAACAACACTACAATTTTTTAAACCAACAACAACAACAAAAAAGTCTTATCTATTCCTGCCAAACATTTCTACTTAACTTGCAGTGTCCTAATTTGAAGATGAGTTGAAAAATGGTGTTCTCCTGGTAGTTAAATTTGCTGTTAGTCAGCAGGAATACAAAAACAAAACAAAGTTTAATTTCCAATAAAAACAGATATGCTTCATGAATAAAAGTGACTAGATCCCCTATTATAATATCCACATACTGTTCTGGATAATTGGAAAAATGAAATAACATAACTCCCTTCTGCCTTTTCTTTAAAGACTGATAGCCATTACTGCCATGCTATCTTTTATTGTATTGTAAGTAATGATAAGAACTCCCACATCCTATGATGCTCTATTTCATATGCTAGTTAGTTAGAAAACAAACCATCAGAAAAGTAAGGCAGAGTTTGGGGGATTTTAGCTGAGACTCCAACATTAGAGTCTAACTCTCCTAGTGCATGATATTGCTTTTTCTAACACAGCACCACAGCTTTCAGGAAAGGCACTTAGGTAAATGAAAACTGAATTTTTCAAATTACCTTAGCTCTGGAGCTTTGTACCTCACGCCATCCTACTCTGGCATTTGACCTTAATATCTCATCTCAGGACTTTAGCTTCGTGTTTATGTCATTCCATGACCTTTACTTCATTTCATTTATTTTTCCCTCTTGTCTCTTCAATGATTCACATTCCTGAAATAATCTACAAGCAGCATATCTATTCACCCGTTGTGATTTCTGTAAAAGCTGTTCCTGGAAGACCTCAACTTTTCATAGAGTATTATTCAGAGGATTGGATCATGCATTTGTTATTACCAAACTATTCAAACGATTTATTTTAGAGGTATAATACAATTCTACCTACAGTGTTGCCCACAAGATATGCTTACTTAATCTCATCAAAGAATACCATTGAAAAGTATTTTCTTTAGAGATGGTTTGGTATGTACAATCATTTTATTAAAAAAACACTCTAAGGGAAACAATAACAACAAAGAGAGGAAAAATATGACATAGATAAATTTAGAGATGACAGTAAATACAAAACCCTCAGGCTTTTAAGTTTTAGCTCATCCTAATGTACCATAATGTAGTCTGTATCAAATCTAAAGCCTCAAATTGAGTCTAGAAGGGTGGCTTCCACTAGCCTTGAAAACTATTTTCTCCTAGTTAAATGGGACACAAAAATATAACTATTTTGAAAATGATAAAAGGTCTTTAAAGAATATTGAACTATCCTCACCAATAGTATTCTGACTGTGTAAGATGCATCACCATCACCTCTCCTTATGCCTCTTATCATTTAATGACATGATTTTTTTCTTCAAATATTGCCTCACTAAATGAGTTTATTTAAAACTCTGGTGCTCCTTGTGATCATTTCAGTTTTGCATACTATCTTGATGTAACAAGGAGTTGTATTTTAAATGGTTAATAACTCCTACCTAAAATAACCCATAAATGTTTTGCAAATTGATGGAGATTTATGATGCAGTAAGACAGCAGGAATAATGGTGCAATCATGTAATCTTCAGTATCATTTCTCCTTGCTGTTAAATTTCTCTATATTAATGTTTCAATAATTAAAATCCTTCTATAAAGAGCAAGAGATTATTGACTTTTGTTACACTGTGCACTAATGTTCTTTATTTTCTTTTCTGAAATGGCTTGAAGGCTAATTTGGAGACTTTACCGTATCACATTCACATCATTGTATTTGGTACACTGCTTTATGAAATACTCAGGGCTTGAGTAAATTTACCCTTTATACTATTAAATTATGTTTTACTACTTATGGGCATAGTAAATACTGTTTTAGTCAAATTACAACTATTCTGAAGACATCTGCTTCTCATTTGTTTTGCAGAAGACCTATATTCTATAACTTCATTGAACTTGCCAAATTGTATATTTATTAGAATAAATCACCATTTTTACTTCTATATATCTTTTAAAATTAAAATGAAAAAAATTTAATTGATGATCTATTTTTCTTTACTGTAGCAATTCTTGAAATACATAATTTAAATTTCTGAGTATCAGCAACAGAATGCACTGTTCCTGTTATCTGATACTATGATTATTGAAAACTAATGGATGGATTAAGCATATGTCTAACATTTTTGATGAATGAAAGCAAATACTGACAGTTGAGAGTGACTATTAAAATAAACTATAAAATTTGTTGGCTGTTTTTCTACCCTACTAACATTTGTATATTCAGTGCCTGAAAAACCTTTTCTATGAATAATTATTTTGTAATTTGTATTCTATACCATTGATCACTGACAGTATCATGAGGCAATTTTAACAATATATTCATGAACTTGTTTCCAGATATCAAGTCTTCACCCAAATGATTTTTGGCTTAGCTGTGTAACCTTGAAAATCAATTATTGGGTAGGTAATTCTCCAGAGGCACCTAAAACAAACAAAAAGGTTATTGCTATTGTTCTCGGTTGCCCGTCATAAGTTGGGGGTAAGAAGCTATTTATGAAGACATCAAATTTTGGATATTGTACTTAGAAATCTCAATTCCTACTTTTTCCCATTAATTTATATATTTATTCAGTTTACATCCTGATTTCTGCCCTTTCTCAGTTCCTCCTTTACATAGTCCCTTCATCCATCTTGCCATCCCCTTTTCCTCTGAGAGGGTAGAAGCCTCCCCCCTCCCCAGGAATCCTGCATCACTGCATCACTGTCACATCAAGCTTCTGCAAGGCAAAGTGCATCCTTTCCCACAAAGGCCAGATAAGACCTCAGTTAGGGGAGGGGAAATTTCAACTTTTCAATGGTTTTCAAACCTTCACCATGCTGGCTACCACACTTAGCTAGAAGATGCTTTAGGAGGGTTTTTTGTTGTTGTTGTTGTTTTTGTTTTGTTTTTGATTTTTGTTTTTGTTTTTGAAAAAAGCTATTTGTCTTACTTAGTGTTAGACCTTCCATGCTGCAATAACACCCTGTCCCACAAGATGGTCCCATTGGTATAATAATGGCATGATGATTGTGGCCATAACCAACCACCTCCTCTTTGATTTGAGACCTGCAACAGTGGACACATATTATTCCTGGTTCTGTTCTTACAGTTCAAAGCCCAAGACAAGTTGGAGCATTGGTCCTAATTGGGAGCATTCTGTTCCTTTTGTTGTTGCTGCTTTATTAGTCGTAATGCTAAACTGGTGTCTACATATTTATGTATATACCCATAGATTAGAGTTACTCGAAACAGTGTACTGAGAAGACACTTTTTGCAATAGCTGATAGATCATGCAGAAACTCATATAACTGGCCAAAGTACCAAAAATAAGTCAATCTGAATGCTTAGCTGATAATTTGTCCTCTATACCAATCCCTCACTCTTCAAGGCTCTTGGAACTTTGTGGGAGAAAGATGGGAAAGAATATATGAGTACCCAGGAAGGAGAATTGTGAACTTTTAACCCATAGAAGGTAATGTGGACAATATGTTTTTCCACATTAATTCTTGTAAGAGTTACTTCCTTTTTATACATACTTTTTAATTAAATGTATTTTTATATTTACTTTACAAACCAATATCAACCCTTCATCTTCTCCCCAGTACCCCCTCACAAAAGTCTTCTACCCATTCACCTTAGAAGGAGAAGCCCCACCCTGGGTGTCACCCCTCCCCACTGTACATCAAGTTGCTGCTGGAGTAGGCACATCCTCTGCCACTAAGACCAGACAAAGCTGTTCATTTAGGTGTATGGTATTCACAGACAGACAGTTATACAACAGGCTCAGGGACAGCCCATGTTCCAGTTGTTTGGGGGACCTGAATGAAGACCAAGCTGTTCATCTGCTACGTATGTGCTGGAGGACAATGTACAACTCATGTATAGGCCTGTATGTTGGTGACTCAGTCTCTGGGAACCTCTAAAGGTCCAGGTTAGTTGACTCTGTTGGTCACCCTGTGTAGTTTCTGTCCTCTTCAGTTATATCAGTCCTTCTCCCAACTTTCCCATAAGACTCCCCAAGCTCCATCTAGTGTTTGGCTCTGAGTTTTTGCATCTCTTTCCTCTTGCTATTGGGTGGAACTTCTCTGAGGAAAGTTTTACTAGGTTCCTGTCTGCAAGCATAATAAAGTGTCATTAATATTGTCAAAGGATGGTCCTTGCCCATGGGGTGTGTCTCCATTTGGGGAAGTCACTGATTGGCCATTCTCTCAATCTCTGTTCTACCTTTGTCCCTGCATATCTTGTAGGCAGGACACATTTTGAGTCGAAGGTTTGTGGGTAGATTGCTGTCCTTATTCTTCCACTGGGAGTCCTAAGTGACTTCAGGGACTGGACACTTCAGAGTCAAACATCCCCCATTGCTATGAGTCTCAGCTAGAGTCTCCCTGATAGACCCCTCTGGGGCCTTTACCTAAGCAAGGTAGCTGGCTCATCCCAGTCATTTCCTTTGCCTGCTAGCTGATTTCTCTTTTCTCTTGTGTGCTCCCCCTACATGTAATCTTCCCCCTTGCTCCTATTGCCAGTTCCCTCATTCCAAAGACTTCTCATATTTACATTGTCCTCCTTTCTGAGAAAGAGTCAAACATCTTCCCTGTGCTCTCCTTGTTCTTTGACTTCTTTTGGTCTGATGATTATAGCATGGTTCTCCTGGACTTTATGGATAGAACTAGTAAACATTCAGAGTGAGGTAATCCAGACCCAAAAGGACAAGGATAGTATATATTTACTTTTAGGTAGATATTAGACATAAAATACAATAGTTACTTCTACACGACTTGTACAGGATCTAATCAGTCAAAAATTCCAGCATGGATCTAAGAGGAACTCAGAAAGTCTAAACCCCATCTGAAGAATGACACTCAGCTGAAGGATGCTGTGAAAAGGTTCCATCTCTCCTTGGAGGACATGCCCACTGGTATGTTTCTCATGCTTTTGTTGAATACTCCATATTTCTTTGCATACTGGCAGCACTAATTGGATTTATTCCACACTCCTTTGCATATGGTCAACATTAATTGCATTCAAAGTGTTATGAATCATATTTTAGAAAAAGAGTACATAAAGTTGGAAAGAATACAGGGAGTTGGATGATGGTGTTGTTGAATGGATATCATCAAAGTTCATTGTATACATGTGAAAGCTTCCAATAAACCATATTTCATCAAAAGTTCAGTGTTAATTTAACATGTGATAAAGAGAACACAAGTGGAGTAAGTATGAAATGAATTTCATTTTAATAACGTACTTTAAAGGTAAATGACACAGAGCAAATGGTACTGTTGAAAATAGTCATTCTAATTAAAGGGAAATCAGTAACTTAGCTAAATAAATCCCGTTACATAGATAGATGACTAAAAATACTCTCTTTCAGGCATCTTAAGTAAGTGAGCACTTTGATCACTAACTAAAGTGTTATACTTTTTCCCCCAAAACATTAATTACTACAGTCTTTTAACAACACTAGAATATTAACTTCCTCTGAGAAGAGCAAGGCAAATAGATACAAATGGAAGAGATATTTGGGTTAGAACTTTTGTGAACGGAGAAGCCAGACAGTAGTAGCACACACTCTTTATCTCCCTATCCATACAATTATAACATCTTTTTTCCCCAAAGCTAAAATACATGTTTTTATATGGGTAGATTTAATACACGCCAATTTCCTCAAGAGTGGGTAATTGAGAATGAAAATATTGTATTATTAGAATTACATTAAAGAAAGAATAACAGATTCTTATTTTTATCTGCTATAATTATGAGTAGATAACTTTAGTCACTCTTCAGCTTTTCTAAGGTGGACCTTGTGGTAACTTAAACAGATTGTAATGATAAATTTTCTTCCCCAAATGTAAAATGTATATTAGTTATGAATTGTTTAGGGAGAATGTTAATTATTTAAGAAATTAATAATTTATAATTCAGAGAATAAACATATTTTGGAGGCAAAAATTTAACTCCCCTATTAATGGCAAATTCATTATATATTAATTAAGACATGTTTTGGCAATTATTTTTGGATTGATTTCATATATTTCTTTTTTTATTTAATAAGTAAACACATAATATGTATGAAACTCTGTGCCTGAAATTCTATGTATATTATTAGAGCTAGGTCAGATATAATATTTATATTTGACAGCACATTACATTTTAAAAATACTTGAAAATTTCTATGTATTTCTATTTTCAATAATACTGAGTATGATTATCTAGTTATCCATGCTCTCTCCCACAATACTTGCTACACATTTTAAGATACAATTTTATGAGGCTATTAACTACTGGGCACATGGTTTATCATTTGCGGCTGGAGGCAGGAGAATCAATTGTTCAAGACCAGCCTTTGCTACATATGAGACTAAGGCCGTCCTGGGATACACTGAAGGCTGTTCTCAACTCTGATACTACAAAGATAAACTATGTATTCATAAAATCTTCTTACTGTAGTCTATACACATAAAATTAAGCAAAAGTAGATCCCCCAACCAGGCTTTTCTCTCCTTTCCTGAAGATTTTCAAATAGCATGTAAGAAGAGTTCAGTTAATCTCATAATGAAAATTCAAGACATATTATAAAAAGTGTTTATGGACCATGAACTCAGAACATGGCATTCATTATGCTCATTCAGAACATTTATTTTTATGCAATTCACAGATCTTTAAGAGTGTGTGTTTTTTGTTGTTTTTTGTTTGTTTGTTTGTTTTTGTTGTTTTTTTTTTTTTTGTCTCAGTGTTTTGAGACACAAGGACAAGCTGTTCCTGTGGAGTGTTCTTGTCCTTATGTAAGAGCTTGTAGCCTTCCAGTGGCCAAGGAGAACTGGGTATACCTGAAAGGGAGACTGGGAATGAAATAGGATAGGCCGGCTAGAGAAGAATGAAGTGAAGGTTAAGACTTTCTGATCAAGGCTCAATAGCTCTCTCTCTCTCTCTCTCTCTCTCTCTCTCTCTCTCTGTGTGTGTGTGTGTGTATGTTGCAAATCAAGCTCAGCATGCAAATGTGACAAGGCCAGGCAGCCACTCCAGCCAGGTTTGTTTAGCCTATTCAAGGCTTGGGGAAGAGCACAAGAGCTAAGTGTCAACTTCTCCGGAGAGGAAGACTTTGCAACCTGGCCAGTAGAAGTCTTCTGCTTTTGTTTGTACTGTTTAATTGCTGACTATTTTTCCCATGTTTGCTATCTAATTTCTGCCCACAGATAGTTATTATCTCAAATTATTGTGAAGAAACTTTATTTCAAAAAGTTATAGAGTAATTTAAAAATCATTATGGATTAAGCTTAATATTGCAAATCAGTTGCTTCCCCTTATTTATTTGAGGTACAACACTCTCTCACTCAAGCAAAAAAAAAAAAAAACAAAAACAAAAAACAAACAAACAAACAAACAAACCAAAAAAAACAACTGCACACTCCATACTTTCTGAGTACTTTCTGAGACATATGCTCAAATAAGCGATTAAATAAACATATATTGAAATTTTATTTGTCCTTGAACATATAGTATATGAGTGTTTGTGGATTTATAATATTTTTTACTATTATATCTTAAAGTAGGCAAGTCTCCTTGTCTATACATTGCAACTTACTATATAATAAGTCCTGATTGTGAAATATTTATAAAGTACTGAAATGTATTTCTCTTACTTTTAGAGGATGACAACTTCACATCAAATTGCCAGGATCTTCTAATGGAATTTGTCTTGTATTAGGCCGTAGCAAAGTTTATGATGTCTGAGAAAAAGACAAACATGCTTGTTCCTATATAAGAAACCAACACCAGTGTTAATAATTTTAATTCATTTTTGAAGGCAGACAACAATCACCCAGTCATATTTTAAATCTCCAACTTTTCAATATATTTAAGAATATCATAGGTTTAAAAAACAGTACAAATGGCTGAGATGAATATTTGCTCTCATAATGGCTAACAAGTTCTCCTGAAATGTCTCAATCCCTACCTTGGTTACTTGGGCCCTCCTGGTTGCCATACCCTGACCTCTGCTGGTAACTTCTCCAGAGCAGGAATTGAGCTGGGCTTTTGCTTCCCTCAGCTTTTCTGATGCCTATATAATGCAGATACTTTGCTTTCCAGTTCTTTTGACACCTATGGCCTTATGGTCTCTTAGACTCCTGGCATCTTGGATCATGACTCTCCCCTCTCCCATCTCATATCTTCCTTATCCTCTCTCCTTAACATGGTCTATCCCAGTTGATCCCTCATGTCTCCACATCCTTCCAAATGCTTCTACCTCTAGAATGTACACGCCCATCTACACTAAACCTTCTCTTTCACTCTACCTAGTAGCAGCTACTACTTTTTATTTCCCTTTTTCATTCAACATCTAACACAAAAAATTGTAGGGGGCTTAGCATTCAAATAATAGAAAATCATTGAGTTTACTAAAAGTTCATTTGGTGATGCTGGTATCTGTAATTACTGATCTCTTTCTTAGGTTTTCTATCTCCAGGGTTCCCTCCATTTGTGACTTTTTTATTGTTTCTATTTCCATTTTTAGGTTTTGTTCAGTTTTGTTCAATTTCTTCACTTCTTTGTTTGCATTTTCTGCATTTCTTTGAAGGATTCATTTATTTTTTTTTTCTCTTTAAGGACTTGTACCTGTTTGCCTAGGTTCTCCTGTCTTTCTTTAAGGGAGATGTTTTGTCTTTCTTATTGTCCTCTATCATGTTTATGAGATGGCATTTAAGGTCAGAATCTTGATTTTAAGGTGTGTTAGGGTATCCAGGGCTTGCTGTGCTAGAACTGGATTCTGATGGGGCAGAATTACATTGGCTTCCATTTCTTAGGTTCTGGTGCTTTCCTCTCACCATCGTTTTATCTCTGGTGTTAACTGCCCTGCTTGCCTCTCTGACTGGATCCTGTCCCTCCTTTTCAGCAGGTAGAGCTCTGTGACCTGAATTAGAGCAGGCTTCCTAGAAGGTAAACAGTGATGTCTCTGGTTAGAAAGCCTCCCTGGGTCCTTGGTTAGGGCAGGCTTCTTTGTGGTCCTGGTTATAGCAGACCTTCTGATAGAACGAAAATCTCAGGGGTATGGGAGAGGGTCAAAAGCATCTGATTTGCCCCAGGTGGAGTTTCAGATAGGAAAGAAGATGGGGATCAAGCAGAGCAGATAGGCTCTGTGTAGGTCCCAGGTGATACAGGTATCAGTGCTGCGGTCCCCCCTGTGGACAAAGTTCAAATCCAATTGGATCAAGAACTTCAACATACAACCAGATACACTGAATCTACTAGAAGGAAAAGTGGGAAATAGCCTTGAAAATATTGACACAGAGGAAAATTTCCTGAACCAATGACCAATGGCTCAGGCTCTAAGATCAACAATTGACACATGGAACCTCATGAAAGTGAAAAGCTTTTGTAAGGCAAGAAACTGCCAAGAGGACAAAGCTGAAGCCTACATATTGAGAAAAGATCTTTACCAACCCTAAATCCAGTAGAATGTTAAAATAAGCAAAGAATTCAAGAAGTTGGGCTCCAGAAAACCAAATGACCCAATTTTAAAAATGGGCTACAGAGCTAAACAAAGAATTCTCAACTGAGGATTATCGAATGGCCAAGAAGCACCTAAGGAAATGTTCAACATCCTTAGTCATCAGATAAATACAATCAAAAAGACCCTGAGATTCTCTTATACCAATCAGAATGTCTATGATAAAAACTCAGGCCACAGCACATGCTGGTGAGGATGTAAAGAAAGAGGAACACTCCCCCATTGATGGTGGGATTGCAAGCTGGTACAACCACTTTGGATACCGATATGGCAGTTCCTCAGAAAATTGAAAATAGTTCTACCTGAATAACCAGTTATGCCACTCCTGGGCATATACCCAAAAGATGCTCCACCAAATCTTATAAATGCACATGCTACATTATGCTCATAGCAGCTTTATTTGTGATAGACAGCATCTGGAGACAATCCAAATGTTCCTCAACTGAATAATGGATACAAATAATGTGGTTCATTTATACAATGGAATACTATTCAGCTATTATAAGCAAGGACATCATGAATTTTGTAGGTAAATTGATGGAACTAGAAAATAACATCCTGAATGAGATAATCCAGACCCTAAAGAACATACATGGTATGTACTCACTAGTAAGTTGATATTAGCTAAAAAGTTCAAAATAGTCATGATACAACTCATAGACTATATTAAGTTTAACAATAAATAAGACCCAAGTATGGATGCTTCAATCCTACATAGAATGCTGAACAAAATAACCAAGGGAGGCAGGTAAAGTAGAACCTAGGTGGTAGAGGAGAGGAGGAGAGAAAAAAAGGGGGGGACGGATCCAGTATGGGGGAAGACAGGAGAGAGACCCAGAGGACCAGGAGAATGAATGGAAATAATAATGCAGAAGTGTGGGGGCAGGGAATGTCCCACACACCAGAGATCTGAGGGGCTCCAAGGACCCAAGGGGGATGACATTACCCAAAATGTCCAATGGTAGAAAGATGGAACCTGAAGAGACTACCTCCAGTAGATAAACAATGCCCCCAGATGAGGGATGTAACCACCCACACATCTCAAAATTTTTGATCCATAATTGTTCCTGTCAAAAGGAAATGCAGGAACAAATAAAATGGAGTAGAGACTGAAGGAAAAGCCATGCAGAGACTGCCGAACTTGGAATCCATGCCATGTGCAGGCACCAAAGCCTGACACTATTGCTGATGCCAAGATATGCTCAAATACAGGAGCCTGAGAGATTCTACCAGCATGTGACTGAAACTGTTGCAGATACTTATAGTCAACCATTGGACTGAGCCCAGGGACACCTAAGGAAGAGTTAAGGGAAGGACTAAAGGATCTGTAGGTTATTGCAAACTCATAGGAAGAACAATAGTATCAAGTAACCAGATGCCTCAGAGCTCCCAGGGACTACTAAGCCACCAACCAAAGAGTATACATGGCCTGGGTTTTTGCTCCCACTGCATATATAGCAGACAACTGCCTTCTCTGGTCTCAGAGGGATGGGGTGTGCTTGGCCCTGTAGATGTTTGATGCTCCGGAGAAGGGAGATGCTAGAGGGGTGAGGTAGGAGTGTATGAATTGGGGGGCTGTCACCCTTTTGGAGGTGAAGGGAAGGGGGTATGTAATGGGGGCTCATGGAGTGGGGACCAGAAAGGAGGACAACATTTGAACTGTAAATATTATAAAATAATTAATAAAAGTAAAGAAAAATCCTATAAAATCTTTAGAGGACACAATGATTGGTTAGATAAATCATCACAAAAGTTTTTTTTTTTTTTTTTTTTTTTTTTTTTTTAAAGATGGACTACATGGATCTCATGAAATAGAAATAGAAAACACATACTAAAATAAGATTTCATATTTCTGTTCTTATAATTAAATTTATGATTTTTAGCCAGGAGTGGTGGTGGATGACCCCAATGTTATTATTTAGGAAGAAACTGAGACAAGAGGACCCCCTAAATTTAATGTGCATATGGTCTATATTACTGAGTTGAAGGTAAGATTGGTCTATGTAAGGATAGCAGATTTGAAAGACTCAGGACTGGTGCATAGCTCTGGGGCATCACACTCATATGAAGGTGTGAAAGCTATCAACACTGAGTAAAAATTCTATTTCACATTTTACATTGTGATTATCTTCTTGGCTAGCAAAATGTGATACCGTAATCTTTTGCAATGCACAACAGAAGCAGTGAGTCACAGATACTAGACAACCATATGGAGATGAAGGTAAACAACTGGTATTCCACAGAGCAATGACTTGATAAGCTATGTTTGCTTGGTAGGTTAGGTGTAACAAACACATTTTCAGCCTATGGTGTCTTCAAAATAAAATGTCATTATTGAAATATACTCTCATTTTAACTCAAGAAGAATCTGTAGTATGTTGCTGTGCATCCTGACTGTAGATTGTATCATTGAGTATCTCTGAAAAAGTAAACAAGTGAAGTGTTTAACAGGTTACTGTTTCATAATAAGAAAATAAAGAAAATATTTCATTGTAGCTAAAGTTGCTAGACATATTTGTGTGTTTAATTTTATAAAAATCAGTAATTTTTAAACCATGTGTGAATATGCAGAGACTTAAGGATACAATAAATACATTTACTGAATATTATTGGGTATATCAGGAATATAGTATGTTCTAAATGCAGCTGAAATTTAAACATGGGTCTCTTCACTTTGATAAAATAGTTTTAAAAAATAGATGATTAGTGAAGAAAAAAAAATTGTCCCTGGGTCATTTTTTTTCTTTCCTTGTATATTTTCTTTATTTACATTTCAAATGTTATCCCCTTTCCCCCATCCCATCCTTCTACTCCATGCTTCTATGAGGGTGTTCCCCCCACCCACCCACCCACCTACTCCTGCCTCCCCACGCTGGCATTCTTAATAGGTTTTTTTTTGTTTGTTTGTTTTTTTTTTTTTTTTTACTTGTCACAAAGTTATATGCATATATTTTACTTGTGATATTAGTTTGAGAGAACAATTAAAAGAGTAAATAGGAAAGGAGCCCATGTCTTATTTACGATTTTATTGTTCTGAAGAGACACCATGACCAAGGCAATTCTATTAAATTGGACGAGGCTTACAGTTCCAGAATTACTATCATGGTGAAAAGCACGGCATAATCTAGGCAGAAGTATGTGGAAGAATTGAAGGTTTCACATCTTAATTCAATAGCATTTAGAAGACTGACTTTTCTGCACTGGGCAGAGCTTGAGGACTAGGAACCCTCAAAGCCCACCTACATAGTCATAAATTTCCTCCAACAAGGTCACACCTCCTAATACAAGCAATTCCCACAGGCCAAACATATTCAAACTACCACAGCCAACAAATGACAAAATGGTAAATTGAGGAATAGGAGATGCTACTGAATGCCCCCAAAGTCTAAGTAGATAATGATACCTATTTGTCAATATTTTTATATTATTATTATTATTATTATTATTATTATTATTATTATTATTATTGGTTTTTCAAGACAACGTTTCTCTGTGTAGCCCTGACTGTCCTGGAACTCACTCTGTAAACTAGGCTGGTCTCGAACTCAGAAATATGCCTTCCTCTGCCACCCACACACTGCTTGTGTGTGTGCCACCACGGCCCGGCTCTATTTGTCAATTTTTAAAGCTTCAGGTTTCTCTTAAAGTGGTTTTGCAGAATTTCATCTTCTCATAGCATTTTTATAGATAATGTATCATGACTTGAAAGTAAATCCCAGAGTAAAGCTCATTTCCCTGGTGTAAGCACTGCTGTGATATTTTCTCTTTAGTCTGGAATTGGAAATGATGCTAGAAGTAATTGGATTATTTCATTACTTAAAAAAATACTGTTACCAAAATTATATAAAAGAAAACACAGAAGGTGCTATAGAACCAGTTGACATAGAGGAACTTCAATTTCATCAGAGGATTTTTTAACTACAGACTCCAAGTTATTACAAATAGAACATCATAATGTTTCAGAGTACAAACACCAAATTCAGGTAGCCTGCCAGTGGGGTTTTGGACAAGTTTCTATAATTCCCTGTTCTCGTTTTTATCTCAGAACTGAAGGTTCACCTCACTGAAAATATAAACTAAGTTACATCATATCTAAAAGAAAAAAAAAACTGTTTACTATTAATTGCTATTCCTTAATAAGCTATTTTCACTTATTATCTATACTCAATTGCAATGTTTAGATGCTGTACTCTCCATGAAATTTTCATTTATCTAACCCTAAACCTAGAAAAAAAATATACCTTATTAAAATGAATACTCTTTCAATTGGTGAATTATCTACCTTTCAGGTAATATCATTAACAATAGACTCCAAAGAACCTTGAATGAATTTGATATTGACAATACCTAAAACCCAGAAACTTTTCTAGGATTTCTTTTTCACTCTTTATATATATATATATATATATATATATATATATATCTTATATTTGTAGGGAGCCAGTTCATGCATGAATGTGGATGGTAGAGAACAGCTTAAGATATCACTACTTAGGCACGCCACTTTCTAATTTTGAGACAGGATATTTCACTGGCCTGGAATTGGCCAAATAGACCATATTGGCTGGCCAGAGAGCCTTACATAAGAGCTTAGTGTCAACTCCCCAGAGGTATGTGATTCATATACTAAACTAAGCTTTGTTTTGTTTTTGTTTTTTTAAACCAGGTTCTTGAGATTAGCTCTAAGTCCTTGTGTATTCATGAGAAGAATGTTGGTGACTGAACTCAGAAACTAGAAAGATCAAGTTTCTAAGAAATTCCATTTATAGTAAAGGATTTATTTCTAAATTATTGATGCCTGTTTTCTCACTTTGTTGTCAAGACCTAGTAATACTGCAAGGTAGAGAGAGGTAAAGCAAGCAAGTGAAAGATTGAGACAACAAACAATAGAGGAAGGACATGGCACTTAAATTAATTCTCTCTTTAAAATCTTTTTTTTTTTTTTACTACTTTTATTAGATATTTTCTTCATTTACATTTCAAGTGTTATCCAGCTAGTTCCCTATATCCTCCCCCCTCCCGGCCCTGCTCCCCTACCCACCCACTCCCACCCCTTGGCCCCTGCGTTCCCCTGTATTGGGGCATATAAAGTCTGCATAACCAAGGGGCCTCTCTTCCCACTGAT
>LR753306.1:1382264-1440863 GCA_902729485.2 Mus minutoides | reverse complement strand
GTATTGTAGATCAACTATGCTGTCACACTGATGATGTCACTTTAACTTAATAATTTTTTTAAAACTACATTTCCACATAGAGCTATGCTAGCACACATGACTTTTATATGAAGATTTGATGACAAAATGTTTAGTATGCAACAAGTATGAAATTCTTACCTAAATTTGCTCTAGTTGTCAATGGTGGAACCGAGATCCACAATTTATCCTTGCCCACAGATCTCAGAATATATATGTATACGTGTATGTGTACATGTATGTGTATGTATGTATGTGTATGTATGTGTGTATATATATATATATATATATATATATATATATATATATATATGTGTGTGTGTGTGTGTATGTGTGTTTGTGTGTGTGTGTGTGTGTGTGTGTGTGCATGTGAACATACTCAAGGCTCTAAAATCTTCCCTCAAAAGGCACTGAAACTGTCTAAGGGAGTATTTTATACCTTATATAATCATGAGGGAGGAGGGAGTAATATTTTATTTATTTAAAAAATGTTAATAACCATTTTGTAGTAACATACTAAAGCTGACGATCTGATGAGGAGATCTGTGAGGCTCAAAAACTATTGGGTTAAAGAGAAACACCACACTAGAAAGCACAAGAAATCAATAAATGACCAGTGACAAATGTATTGACGCATTAATATTTGTGAAATGGATTATAATGGCTTATAAAAGAATAATTTAAATCCACCTAATTATGTCACTAGCTACTTTTACCTCATACTGTTCTTTGAAGAATTAAATAGGATTATTTCTACAATGGTACTTATCATATCAAACCTGGGTTTCAGATTTTTCTATGTAGCAATATAGATAACTGTCAGATCAGTTTTTCCAAGCATAAGTTATTATTTTGTGATTCTGTATCCCATTATCCATATCTGCACAGCAACATATACCAAAGAGTCATGGATTTTGTATTAGTCTCTTCCAGGTGACTGAAACCTTGCTTCCCTAAATATAATGATATTTTAGTCAATCATGATTACATCAATTTTTAGTTTGTATACCCTGCATAACTTTGTATAGATTAAAACAAATTGGCATGAGCCTGCATGTGTAGTATTTGTGCCATCACAAAGAATGGATTTCTACACAGACTTCTTATACTAAATGCATTATAAAGCAGAGCACTTTGTGTTCACTGTTTAGTTTCTTCAAATATTGCGTATTTCCTTTGTTTTCTTAAATCACACAGTATTCTTTTCTACCACCATTTTTTCTCCACACATTTTAAATAATCAAGAGCTGCTGTCTGCTACATCAGTAAAATAGCTGGATCTGCTATAAAACAAATGAAAACATGGCAAAAATTCTGTCAGAGTAAACTATTTCAAATCTCTGTTTGCTAACTAAGAGCTTAGAACAAAGGAATCAACACAAGGTTGATTTCCAGCTTTAGCTAATGCTCACCTATTTGCAAGACAAGACCTCAATAGTAGCCTATTTGGTTTCGGTAATTTGTAATTTTTGTTGTTTAAGAATTGCATACATGTGTGCAATAGCACTGTTGTGTCTAGGAAATATTTGACTGCAGATGTACACTATCTCTGGCTCTTAATTTTTTTTTTTTTTCTGACGCATTTCTGAGATGATTCCTGACATTCAATGGGAGGCTGGTTGTGGGAGTGCATGCAGGGAGAACATGCTGAAGAAGGAGACATGAGCTTTTCACAGATGATAGAGGAAGTATACATAAGTGATCCCAAATAATCTACCAGAGAACTCCTACAGCTAACAAACACCTTCAGCAAAGTGGATGGATGTAAAATGAACTCAAAAACAACAACAAGCAACAACAACAACAACGAAAAAAAAAAAAAAAAACGAATCCTTCCTTTATACAAATAATAAAGAGGTTTAGAAAGAATGTAGAGAAACAAGCTTCACAATAGCCACAAATAATATAATATATCTTGGAGTAACTCTAGCCAAGCAAATGAAATGACTTCAAGTCTCTGAAGAAAGAAATTGAAGAAGATATCAGAAAATGCAAAGATCTCCCATGCTCATGGGCAAAAAGTAAATTATAATTCAGAAGTTCAGAACAGTTACAACTCTTTCACAGAACCTGGATTTGTTTCCCAGCACCCATTCCAAATGACTCCAACTCTCCATATCTTCAACTCCAGGGAATCTTATACCATCCTCTGTCCTTCACTTATAGGAAAATATCCACAGAGAAATGCAAAAGCACACAATTGGATAAGCAAAAAGAAACATTTAAATATTTCTTTCTTTTCTTTTTTATTAATTATTAATTTTGTTTATTTACATGCCAGATATCTCCCCCTCCTGGATTCCTCTCGTAGAGTATTTCCTTCCCCTGAGAGGGTACCCTCCTGCTATGCCCCCACCCTGGAGCATCAAGTCTCTATAGGATTAGGTGTATCCTTTTCCATTGAGTCCAGACAAGAAACGCCTTTGCTACATATGTGCCATGTATGCTCTATGTATGCTCTATGGTTGGTGGCTCAGTCTCTGAATGTCTTGGGGGTCAAGGTTAGTTGACATTGTTGGCCTACCTATGGGGTTGCTATCCCATTCAGTTCTTTCAATCCATCCCCTAATTCTTCCATAGGGATCCCAGACTTCAGTACAATGGTTGACTGTGCATCTGTCTCAGTCAGCTGCTAGTAGATCCTCTCAGAGGCCAGCCATGATAGACCCCTGTCTACAAGCACAACATGGCATCAGTAATAGTGTTAGAGTTTGGTGGCAGCCCATGGGATGGATTGCTAGTAGGGCCTGCCACTTGTCAGCCATTCCTTCTGTCTCTGCTCCCTTTTTGTACATGCATTTCTCTTAGACAGGAGCAATTTGGGGTAGAAAGTATTGTAATTGGGTTTGTTTCTCAATAGAGGATTGTTCCTCTTTCTGTACATCCTCACCAGCATCTGGTTTGTTTCTCAATCTCCTCCACTGGGGATCCTGTCAGACTAACGGAGTTGGTCTCTTTCGGTTCCATATCCCCACAGTTGAGCATTATTGGCTAAGGTCACCCACATTGAGTACTCGGAGCCTCCACAATCCCAGGTCTATGTCACTTTCCAGACATTCCCCCAACCCTCCACCCCTAGAAGCTTCATATTTCAATTTATTGTCCTGGCCCTCTGGACCTTTCTCTAGTCTTTCCCTATACTTGATTTTGCACCCTTTTTCCACTCTACTTCCTCTCCCCCACCCAGTTCCCACTCTTAATATGTCATCCATGATATGGTTTCCCCTTCTAAGAGGATTTTAAGCACTCTAATTTGGGCATTCCTGCTTTTTTAACTTTGTAGGGTTTGTGGGATATATCATGTGTAGTTTGTACATTTGAGCTAATGTCCACTTAACTGTGAGTATATATCATGAATTTCCTTTTGGGTCTGGGTTGCCTCACTCAGGATATTTTCTAGTACCAACTGTTTGGCTACAAAATTTGTGATGTTCTTGTTTCTAATAACTGAATAGTATTCAGTTGTTTAACTTAACTGAACATTTTCTGTATCTTTTCTTAGTTTGAGGGATAGCTGGGTTGCTTCTACTTTTTAGTTATTACAAATATGCTTTCTATGAACTTATAGTGGAGCTTGTGTCCTTGTTAGATATTGGAGTATCTTTTGGATATATGCCCAGGATTGGTATAGCTGGGTCTTTATGTAGAACTATTTTCAGTTTTCTCTGGAATCATCAGATTGATTTCCAGACTGGTTTTGCAAGTTTGCAACCCCACCAGAAATGGAGGGGTGTTCCTTTTTAGCAACATCTTTACCAGCATATGCTGTCGCTTGAATTTTCGATCTTAGACATTGTCATTTGTCTTGTGGGCATCACAAGATCATTCTGATTTGCATTTCCCTGATTGCTAAAGATGTTGAACATTTCATTAAGTGCTTCTCACCCATTCTAGATTCCTGCTCTGAGAATTCGTTGTTTAGGTCTGTACCACATTTTATAATTGGGTTATTAGGGTTTTGGAGTATACCTTCTTAAGTAATTTATATATTTTGAATATCAGCTGTCTATTAGATGGAGGGTAAGTGAAGATCTATTAACAGTTGGTGTTTTATCCTATTGACACTATCCTTTGTTTACAGAAACATTTCAGTTTCATGAGGTCCCATTTAATAATTATTGATTATAGAGCCTGAGTCATTGGTGTTCTGTTCAGGGAATTTTCTCCTGTGCCAGTACATTCAAGGCTTTTTCTAATTTCTCATCTATTGTTTTCAGTGGATCTGGTTTTAGGTTGAAGTCCTTGAACCACTTGGACTTGAGCTTTGTACAGGGTGATAAATATGGATCAATTTGCATTTTTTCTGAAAGCAAAACGTCAATTAGACCAGCACCATTTGGTGAAGATGCTTTCTTTTTTCACTGGATAATTTTGGCTTCTTTGTCCATAGGTGTATGGGTTTGTTTCTGGGTCTTAGATGCTATTCCAATGATCAATTTATCTATCTATATCATGAGGATTTATGACTATTGCTCTGTACTAAGGCTTGAGATCAGGGATGGTGACTACACCAGATGCTTTGTTGTACAAGATTCTTTAGAATCTCCTGTCTTCTTTTTTTTTTTTTTTTTTTTTTTTTTTTTTTTTTTTTTTTTTTTTTTTTTTTTTTTTTTTTTTTTTTTCTTTTCTATTGTTTTGGGGTTTTGTTGTTGTTGTTGTTGTTGTTTTGTTTTGTTTTTCCATATAAAGTTTAGAATTGCTCTTTCCATGTCTGTAAAAAAATGTGTTAAAATGTTGATGGGAATTTCAATGAACCTTCAAATGCTTGATTGTATTTTACTTTATTTCTTTAAAGGAGTTATTTCTTTCCTCTTTACGGGCTTCTACCTGTTTGTCTGTATTTTTCTGCATTTCTTTAAAGGAATTATTTATATCTTCTTTAAAAGCATGTATCATTTTCATGAGATGGGGTTTAACATCAAAATCTTACCCTTCAGGTGTGTTAAGCTACTCGGGGGGTTGCTGTAGTAAGAGAGACGGGTTCTGATGGTATTAACTTCTGTTGATTATGTTCTTGCTTGTCTTTCGTCACCTGGTTGTGTCTGGTGTTAACTGGCCTGGGCGTCTTGGATTGGAGCAGTCCTTTCTGGAGGGAGGTTGAGGTGTGTGTCTTGTGTTAGAGCAGGCCTCCTGGGAAACAGGCTGAGATATAGGGTAGAGGGATGTAGGTGCTAATCTGCCATGGGTACAAGTGGACTGGTGGACCTAAAGGGCCTCTTTTTGTTTTTTTATTGATGCATAGTAACAATAAACCTACTGGGAAAAGTATTTCAATTTAATATCTGAATATGCACAGCATATGAGAGTTATTTCTCTACAACTTCATAAATATTTGTTATTAATATAATAACCATTTTAATTGATATTAGATTGCATATATCATTGTGGTTTTAATTTACATTCCCTGATGACAGTGCTATTCTTTATTTGCATTTTTATTGTTGTTGTCATTCTTCCCCCACGCATGGGAATTAATTTTATTTATTTACATTTCAAATGTTATCCTCTTTCTTGGTTTCCCCTCCACAAACCCCCTATCATCCCCCCTCTCCCCTCTCCCTTCTCCCCCTGCTTCTATGAGAGTGTCCCCCCCCACCCACTCACTCACTCCTCACCACACGAGTATTCCTGTACATTGGGACACCAAGCCTTCCTTCACAGGACAAAGGACCTCCCCCATATTGATGTCAGATAAGGCCACCCTCTGCTACATGTGTATCTGGAGCCATGGATCCCTCCATGGCTCCATACTCTTTGGTTAGGTGGTTTAGTCTCTGTAAGTTCTGGGTGGTTCGGTGAGTTGATATTGTTGTTCTTCCTATGGGGTTGTAAACCCCTTCAGCTACTTCAGTCCTTTCCCAAGCTCCTCAATTGGGGTCCCTGTGTTTAGTCCAATCATTGGCTATGAGTATCGTTGTTATTCTTAAATCCTCTGTTTTCTCTGGCTTTATTTAGTATGGGTCTATTTTTCTCCTTTCTATCCTTTAAGGTTAGTGGTTTTTATGGTCATCTATAAATTCTATTCACTTAATTTGTAAATTGCTTTTATGAGGTTGAATAAATGGTTCACTATCAGAAAAGGTAAATATAAGAATAATAAGTTTTAATTTTGTTTTCATTTATTACTAATACTAGTCTTGATTTTGAACAAATGGAAATTTCTTTATTTGTTTTCTTTCTCTCTGATGAGGATCTTTCATTATTTGTTTCCAATTTCCTCTATTTTAATGGGGCAAAAGGAACCAATATAAAATAGTTTGTTCTACACATATTCTTATCTTTTCCTAGTGGTAGTTGAAATTCCTTTAATATATATGCATCCTTTAAAATTAGGTTGTAATTATTTCCAAGTATCATCTTGAACTATCATATGTCTGGTAACAGTATCTTCTATACTGGTAAATAAGAATGGTTAACAACTTCATTAGATTGAAAACCATCAATTTAGAGATTAGTAAACCACACTCTTTGGTCCATTTTTCAGTATATTTCCAGAAAAATAGATAATATACACTATAATATTAGCTTAATCCATTAATAGAGTCAGGAGTTGAAAAGATGACTGGGTTGAATTGTAGAAGACAGGGATTTACAAGAAAGAATTGGTCACTAGAGCATGTCCATTTTCAGCTGTATTTTGTTCTACTCTTTCATGTTACTGTCATACTTCTGTACCTTATGCCACAATGTAAGCTTCTGTACCATATCTTTCCTTCTATGGTGGATTAACACTTCTGAAAAATGAACAAAATAAATGTCCCTTCTCTTTATTTCTTCCAGTCAGATATTGTTGTAGTAATAAGAGATCTAACTAATAGATAAACTCTGTAATAGCATGATTAAGGTGAGCTATCCTATTGGTTAGCTAATCCTAAAACGTGCCCCCTGGAAATAAAGAACATGTGTTATGAATAATTATTTGAAGATGGAAGAAAGACGGAGTGATGGCATACGCATTTTATTTGATAAACATGGTAAAAATTGAGGTGTATTATTTTTTGATGTCTTCAATTGGCAGCCACTTAGAATTAAATAGTTAAAATAAGCAAGTTTATTCCATCAAGAAATCAGACATTATTCCTTTTGATTATACATTTCCTAAAGTTTGGAAACGTTCATGCACTATCTAACATATTGCACAAACTATGTTGAACGCTAAGGTTTCTAAGCACTGTTCTAAGGGACAATAGCTGAGTTATGGACTCATTTAGTACAGTTTAAAAAGATTTTTTTTCTCTTTTTTTTTTTGTTTGTTCATTTGTTTTGTTTTGTTTAATTTTTGGATGAAGAGAATAATACTCGAATTGAGCATTGAAGGATGAAAGGGATTGTAAAGGTTACAACAAAATGATGATAATTTTAGACAAAGTAATATTCAAAAGCCAAATGAAAAAGTTTTTTTTTAATATGAAGCAGAGTTTTGAAATCCATTTCATTATTTTTAACATAGTACATAATATCGAATTTGGTTCTCATCAGGAGTAAAGAAAATAATCCATGTAAAATCTTTAGGATATTGTCTACTCCAGTCAGCATTCAATGAGAACTATTATCACTTCCTCTGCTTTCACAGCTGCTCTGTCTACAGAAATAATAATTTCTATCATGTGCTGTTGATAACAGCATTTCAAGACTCAGAAAAGATGAATATCTTACTAAGCAGTGAATTTACAACAAAGATATGACTCGATTCTAAGTGAGCACAACAAAATATTTTGCTGGTTTTTGTTCTGATCAATAATGGGAAATATGTTTTATTCATCCCTCTTCCTACATTAAACAGAAAGAAAAATCATCTTTTTACCATTCTCAATATATTCTGAATGAACTGACTTTGAAAATTGTGGAGAAGAAAACATTTTATATTATTGGATTTCCTGAATTCCTGCTGATATGGTTTTATTAAAGTAAGAAATAATTGCTACGGTCTTTTGAAAGTTGAATTGTATACCTAAAACAAAGTTTCAATTTTCTATCCTCTTGTAACTTCCACTGCTTCACAAAGTGCTTTACCAATACTGGGATCTTAAGATAGTTTAATGAGATTTATAACCATCACATGTTAGAATATTGTCTTAGTCAGGGTTTCTATTCCTGCACAAACATCATGACCAAGAAGCAAGTTGGGGAGGAAAGGGCTTATTCAGCTTACACTTCCACATTGTTGTTGATCACCAAAGGAAGTCAGGACTGGAGCTCAAGCAGGTCAGGAAACAGGAGCTGATGCAGAGGCCATGGAGGGATGTTACTTACTTACTGGCTTGCTTACCCTGGCTTGCTCAGCCTGCTCTCTTATAGAACCCAAGATTACCAGCCCAGGGATGGTCCCACTCACAAGGGGCACTTCCCCCTTGATCACTAATTGAGAAAATGCCCCATGTTTGGATTTCATGGAGGCATTTCCCCAACCAAAGCTCCTTTCTCTGTGACAACTCCAGCTTATGTCAAGTTGACACACAAAACTAGCCAGTACAATTGACCCCTTGTCAACTTGACACACAAACACACCACTAGTAAGCTTCAACCCTCACTTTCTTATTCATCCCCAAGATATAAATAACTTTAAAAGTACCACAGTCTTTGCAAATTCTTAAAGTTTCAATATCTTTAAAATATCCAATCTATTTTAAAATTCAAAATCTCTTAACTGTGGGCTCCACAAAAAAAAAAAAAATATTTTCTTCCTTCAAGAGGGAATAATATCAGGGCACAGTCACAATCAAAAGCAAAAATTAAACTGTCCAATGTCTGGGATCCAACTCATGATCTTCTGGTCTCCTCTAAGGGCTTGGGTCACTTTTCTTTCCCTGTCCTTTGTAGCACACAGCTTGTCTTCTAGGCTCCAGCTGCCTGTACTCCACTGCTGCTGCTGTTCTTGGTGGTCATCTCATGGTACTGGCATCTCCAAAACACTGTGTGATCTCTTCAGCCCTGGGCCATTATGTGCAACGAATGCTGCACCTTCTCCAATGGCCTTCCATATCTTCTCACAGTGCCAAGCCTCAGCTACTCTTCATGATCCCTTCATGCCTTCAAAACCAGTACCACCTGGGTGACTCTTACACATTACCAAGTTCTGCTGCAGCACGAATTAAAACCTTGGTTACTTCTGGAACACAGCCTCTGTGCTCTCAGAAAACACTCCCAGATTTCATCTCAATGATTCTGGTCTCTTCTTAATCATAGCCAATTTCTTAGCTCCAGCTAACCAGCATCAATAGTCCCAGTAATGCAAAGTTTTCACTTTACTAGTTCTGGATCTTGTTAATCACAGTTGATTCTTCAGCCCCAGCTAATCAGAACCACAGAATCTTTACAATCAAATTCACAATGGCCCTGAAAACAGTCTTTAATCTTCCCTCTGAAATTTCACAAGCCAGAACTCCATCTTCTGCACTGTTCTCAACATTATCTTCCAAGCTCCTACACAACACCTTACAGAGCTCTTAACAATAAATGGATCTTCTAACCCAAAGTTCCAAAGTCCTTCCACAGTCCTCCCCAAAACATGGTCAGGTTGTCAGAGGAATACTCCACTATGCTGGTACCAGTTTGTCTTAGTCAGGGTTTCTATTCCTGAACAAAACCTCATGACCAAGAAACAAGTTGGAAAGGAAAGGGTTTATTCAGCTTACACTTCAACACTGGGGTCCATCACCAAAGGAAGTCAGGACTGGAATTCAAACAAGTTAGGAAACAGGAGCTGATGCAGAGGCCATGGAGGGATGTTCTTTACTGGCTTGCCTCCCCTGGCTTGCTCAGACTGCTCTCTTATAGAACCCAAGATTACCAGCCCAGGGATGGTCCCATCCACAAGGGGCCCTTCCCCCTTGATCACTAATTGAGTAAATGCCCCACGTTTGGATCTCATGGAGGCATTTCCCCAACTGAAGCTCCTTTCTCTGTGAAAACTTCAGCTTGTGTCAAGTTGACACACAAAACCAGCCAGTACAAATGTGATCTGAGTTCTCAGTTGTATAGATATTAAATAATATAAGTATAACTTCTCTTATTAATAGATACTTCTTATTCTGCAATCTATTCTTTATGATTCATCAAAGAGAAATGTAACAAGTTCTGCCAAAAATAGAAACACAGGAAGTAACAGAACTCTATATTCTTGTTTAAAAGAGGTACAGTAAAATTTATTGTTCCTTTTTTAAAGGTTTTTATACTAAATTTATTCAACAGCGGACATGTTTGAGTAATTCCACAAGAATGGAATGTTATAATAATATAGTAGAAGAGCTTAAAATTTTCAAAAAAAGTGAAAAATTATGATTTCATGTATGTAGTTACATTTTTCAAATTTTAACAGGATCCATGGCTTTTATTTCCTGAATAATATAAAACAAAGCTATCATTCTGCCACAGTACCAAATTTTGTGAGAAAATTAATGATACAATATTACAATTCTCCCATATTATAAAATATGCTCACAAACAAAAATATAAATATTTGAGCTTTATAAGTGGTAGGGAAGTTACATCTAAATAACAAGATTATGCTATATCAATGATATTTCCACATTATTTATTCTTTATTCCATTTTTTTTAGTTTTTATTAGATATTTTCTTAATTTACATTTCAAATGTTATCCCCAAAGTTCCCCCTCCCCCCGCCCTGTTTCTCTGCCCACCCACTCCCACTTCTTGGTCCTGGCTTTCCCCTGTATTGGGGTATATAAAGATTACAATACCAAGGGCCCTCTCCACCCAATGATGGCCGACTAGACCATCTTCTGCTACATGTAGAGCTAGAGACACATGTTCTGGGGGTTCTGGTTAGTTCATGTTGTTGTTCCTCTTCTAGGGCTGCAGACCCCTTCAGCTCCTGGGGTTCTATCTCTAGCGTCTCCATTGTGGGCCTTGTGTTCCATCATACACAATGGAGTACTGTTCCACTATTAAAAAATGAATTCATGAAATTCTTGGGCAAATGGATGTATCTTTATTCCATTTATTATTACCAACACATTTGTATTTCATATGGCATTTTGAGATGCACACTACTACTAGGAACTTCACGTAGTTATAAATAACATGTAATGTTTACCAATCTTCAGACAGAACACTAGGTCTGACTTATGTCACAAGTCTACTAATTCACTATTAGTTGTAACAAATTTTGATTCTAAACACCTCAGTGGGAAGTTTATTGTTAGTCTTGACAATACAACTATAACTATTATGTATATTATTTAACAGAATTGTGGGTATTTTAAAAGCCTCAATAGACAGCACTCATCATTTCATATAACCAACCAGACACTTTTCTCCTCTTGGTCTGTCTCATGTAGCCTCAGTAGTAGAAGTTGTACCTAGTCTTACAGCAGCTTGAGATGCCAAAGGTGGTTGATGTTCATGAAAAGTCTCAATTTTATGAAGGGAAAAGAAGGAGGAATGGAGGAAAGAGGCATATTTGGGAAGGACTGCGAGGAGAGCGGGGGGAAAAAAACGCTAGTGATGTAAAGTTAATTAATTAATTAACTAAAATGTAAAAATATTTTAAAAGAATAGGACAATAAATGATTCTAAACAGGACTAGTCTATAACATCATTTATGTTCTAATGACTGGTTAAGAACTCTATTTCTTTTTTTAAAATTTAATTAATATTTCACTTATTCACTTTGCATCCTTCTTACTTTTCATCTCCCAGGCACCACTGGCCACAATCCTTCCCCCATGAATTCCTCTCCATCTCTTCTGAGTGGCCGGTGGCCCCCATGGGTGACCACCTAACATGGGACCTCAAGTCTGTGCTAAGCTAGGAGCTTCCTCTCCCACTGAGGCCAGACAAGGCAGCCCTTCTAGAAGAACATTTCCCAGATACAGGCAACGGCTTTTGGAATAGCCCCCATTCCAGTTAAGAACTCTATTTTTTGACCTTAGCATTTAAAAATATGAACTTCTCTTTCAGAGGACCAGAATGTAGTTCACAGATCCAATGTCAGGTGAATTGCACCTGCCTGTAATTTCAAAGCCAGTCAAATCAACACTCACTTCTGGATTCCATGGACACTTACAATCATATGAACATACTTATCAATATATACACATAATTTAAAAATAATAAAATATTTTTAAAATCAGTAGTGAAGGCCTAAATTAACATCGATCACTGTTTCTTTCCTGTGGGTTTGTGAAATATAAAGTTTCATATATTCAAAGCATCAACAAATGAATCTCGGTTGCCTATAAAATAATGGCTGCACATTTTTCTTTCCCCTGTCTCTTGTTCTCAATGTAAAATGTATCTATGAAGACAAATTGCCAAATAATGAATAACTTCACAATAATACATTGGCTTATTTCAGTGCTCTGAATAAAAATGGTCCCCATAGCCTCACATATTTGAATGTTTAATGATCAGGGACTGATACTATTTGGGAGTGATTAGAAGTTATGTCCTTGTTGGAAGAAGTGTGTCATTAGGGGTGGTCATAAGATTTTAAAAGCCCAAGACAGGACCATTGTCTCTTTTCCTGCTGCCTGAGGATCCAGAGGTAGAACTTTCAGCTAATTCTTCAGCTCTATGTCTACTTGCGTGGTGCCATGCTTCCCACCCTAGTGATGATGGACTGAACCTCTAAATCCCAATCAAATGCTTTATTTTGTAAGAGTTGTCATCATGATGTCTTCACAAGTGTAGAATTCTGACTAAGACACTTATGAAATATTGCATGTGTTTCATAGGGATTGAAAAATCAAAGGGAGGAGAGGCTTTTGGTCCTAGAAGGCTCTATGCCCCAGTGTAGGTGAATGCCAGGACAGGGAAGCAGGAGTGGGTGGGTTGGTGAGCAGGGGGAGGAATAATGGGAATGGGGGTTTTCAGAGGGGAAACCAGGAAAGGGGATAATATTTGAAATGTAAATAAAGAGAATATCTAATAAAAAAAAAAAAAGAAAATTTGTTCCCTACTACTTTCCCAAATACATATGATGAAGCCTAATCCCCAAAGCATTTGTACTCAGGTATGGGGTACCTATGAGGTTCTATGAGAGATTTTGATACTCTGGATATTACACTAATCTTTTCCAACATGTAAGGACGCAGCACAGTGAAGATCAGAACTCTTTAATGTGATATGTTTCAGGCTCCAGATTGATGAGATGGAATTGTGATTTATGAGAGCTCACTCTGCAGAATTCTGTTAGAATTCTATAAACAAAAAAAGTAATTAAGATAGTGTTACACTATCATTTGTAAATAAACAATGCTACATCCACTCCAGTAGTGACCTACCTGACAAGCTGGAAAACCTGGGCGTGGTCCTGAGGCAGAAAAATTCATGGAAACTTAGTCATGGCGTCCTGTATAAAGAATGTTCCAATGTCCTTGCTTTAGTTGGTAAATGGATCTGTGTGCTTTCCCTTAATATTGCTTCATTCTAAGTGCTTCTAAGGATTGAATTTTTGACATATAGCTAAGTTAGATTCTATGCAGTCCTTGATCTGACCTTGAGCATGGGTAGCTAAGTCACTGCCCTACACAGGAATTCACCATTATCTAGGAAGAAGGAAGTTTGTGACCCGAGGAGGAACCAGAGTAGATACTTAGAACTATAGCTACCTGAGTTATACCCAGATACAAGTATTTACAAGGCCTAGGGAGAAGGTGGACTATACTATAGGCTACAATAGGAACTAAGGCTTCCAAGATTAAGTGGACCTTAGGTGGAGTTGTTTTTGATCCAAGTTGTTAACTTTGAATCTTATACCAGTTGGTTCCTGCCAGTCCTTCTGTGTTTTCATTCTTCTGTTTTCTGTAAGAATCCAGTAACCTTTGTATCTTGCCAGTGTGAAACCTAACTCCCTATTTTCTTCTGTATAAAAAGTCTGATGCTCAGTGTGACAAATTACATTCAGATCCACATGCCCTTGTGTCAAGTCTGTTTGTTGCCCCAATTCTGCTGACTACATGCCCATCTGTCCGAACCCCTGATTCCCAAGGATTAAGGGGGACCGATTAGGCCCAGTCCTTGGCAAAACAATATATTCATAAACCTATAAATATCTATTTATCTAGAAATAATGGCTCTTAATATGACAATTTTAAAAGACTTAGACTTCATTGTAAGATAATAATGTCTTTGTAAAAATAAATGACATAAAATGAAAATTTGTTATTTCTTGAACAGTTCTGTTAAATATATTATTTCATAAACCCAAAAATTATACCAAAATAATTAGTTTTGGCAATTAGTTACTACTTTATTTTACTTATATGTTCTTAGAATATTTATAATTACAGTGCTGACTAGTTTTAAGTCAACTTCATACAACCTAATATCACCTGAGAAGTAGGAACCCCAAGTGAGAAAATACCTCCATAAAAGAAGGTAGTAGGCATCCATGTAGATTTTTTTTTTTCAATTAGTGATTGACGGGAGAGTATTCAGCCCATTGTCAATGGTGCAAAGCCTAGACTGGTGGTCCTGGCTTCTGTATGATAGCAGGCTGGAGAAACCCTGAGGGACAAACAAGTAAAAAGCACTCCTACATAGCCTCTGCATCAGTTTCTGCCTACAGATTCCTAGAGGTTTGAGTTCCTGTATTTGTTTCTTTCCTTCAATAGAATTTGATTCAGGATATATAAGCCAAATAATCCCTTTCTCATTCATCTTGATTTTGTTCATGATGTTACACCACAGCAATAGTAATGCTAAGATAAATATAATACAAAAATTTAATGCCGTAACATGTAAACATGAATACTGTTATGTATAACTGCTACAAGTTAGATTTCATATTCTATAGTAAAGTATTAACTTTAGTTTCTTTAATGTGCTTAAATAATGAGTCTTAGCATTTCTAAAATTGACTAATGCAACTTAATTTCATGGATTTAGAAAGACAAAAATCATACCTTTTAAGAAATTAAAATTTCTCATTCCACTGTTTTGAAACTCAGCAATGCCAATACACACACAGCCAGTAGAAATAAGAAATATTGATATTATTCACTAATTTTTTATCAAGAACTTGCTAAGGGATGATAATATCATTATACCTGGTAACTTATAAAAATGCATATTTCCACACCTCAACCTTTACAGTCCTGAGGGGGAAAATCAAACAATGGCATCAGTAATTTTGAGGCTGAGTGACTAGTGTAATTAGAAAGATGACCTGATATAGAGGAAAAGTTTACTCTGGGCATTTTAAAAGTTCTCCTGTTGGAAAAATTCACTGGTTTTTAAGATAGTGCTACTGACAACAAAAAGCCTATGTTTCTCTCTGTCTTTAATGTACCATTCATTTTTCAATGTGTCTAAAGACCTTGCAAGGGAAATAGGTGAATCTGAAAACCTGGGAAGTCAGAAGGTCTTTCGAGTTGAAAGAAGCTTTATCATGGTGGTGCTTATGAGAGGTTTTAACAAATATAACATTTGGTCAGTTATGAATTGTTAAATGGCTAACAATTATAATCAGGTTTTGTTTTGATCTTGAACCAAGTGTGATGTAGTGATGACACACATATAATTGCAGAACATGGTAGGCTGAAAGGAAAATCATGGGGCTGGGCTGGGATACAACAGTGTGATTTCACCTTACACCAATCAGAATAGCTAAGAGCAAAACCTCAGCTGACAGCACATGCTGGTGAGAATGTGGAGAAAGTAGACTATTCCTCCATTGCTGGTGGTATTGTAAACTGCTACAACAACTTTGGAAATAAATCTGGAGGTTCCTCAGAGAAGTGGACATAATACTAACTCAAGACCAAGCTATATCAGTTCTGGGCATTGACCCAAAAGATGTCCCACCATACCACAGGAACACATATTCCACTATGCTCATAGCAGCCTTATTTGTGCACACATCTTAAAATGTGTTCTCTACTTCTAGTAAAAATAAGTTCTTTCACCAAACTTTACATTTTATCCTACAAGACTTGAAAATTACCCTATGTCTACCTACAAGTTATTTATTCCAGACAATGTAAGGCATCATGAGTTAACACACTTCTAGTAATGTTTGGATCATTGAGGGTGAAACCAGCTAACTAATCCCTGTCTGTCCAAGATGGGCATATGCTTTTAATTCTCTAGAAATGAGAATATGAAGCTTTCATCTGTTAGAAGAAAGAAACGTTGCTAGTGATTAGGGACTGGAGTCAGAAACCCCATCAATCTGGGCTCAGTAGCAACACTATATCATCTCCAAGACAACTTTGATTTTATATGACCAAAAGCAATTGTCAGCAATGCTACCTATATAAGAGAATCTAAGACAAGACCTTTAGCAAATTGCAATTATAAGGAATAGTTTTATTACATGATTTATGGGGTTTTAATTTACTGGATAAGGTTTAATAGAGAATATCTAGACTGTGTGATAAATACAATTTTATTTTTATTATTATTAATTTTATTATCAGGCACATGGAACATAAAATTCACCATTATCATTTTCATAATTCTGCAATATTTTCCTATACTCATGCAAAAGCATCAGCATCCATTTACAGTCTAGAGTTTTCCTCACTCCAGTAGAAGTTCAATGTTCTTTTAAATGATTTCTCACTGCCTTCACTCATCAATGACTCATGACTTAGCCATTCTATTCTTTCCTTTCTGATTTTTGTAGTTTTCAATATTTTGCTTCATTTAAAACATCACAGAATGTGTTTCTTTTATTAGGTTTAAAGTTTTGCTTATTCAATAAGTAAATATATTGTACATTGCATTTCATCCCTCAATTTCTGCATTCAAGAATTTGTTTTGTGTCTTAAAACTATGAAGTAAATGTATCAGTAAGTATTACTTCTACTTAACCCTGGTTTTCCTTAGTAGAGTTTTAATTTACATATTCATATACTGTATGAAATTTTCAATGTTTCCTTTAGTCATAAGTCTTTCAGTGTGTTTCAAAAAACCTGCAATCAGTGAAATTGCTTTTAATGAGATAAAATTCAATATATTTTTGGTTCTTGTATATTTAAAGTCATATCCAATAAATGAGTGATAACTCACGGGTCATGAAAATTTTCAATAAGATATATACTTTATTATATTTCAGTGTTTCATATTCTTTATATAATATTTAATATGGTATAAGGTAAGGGCTCTCCTGTTAAATGGTGAAAAAGCTAGAAAACTGGAATCTTAACATGAACATCATAAGTACTATCTGGAAATGAGTTGCAAACACAAATAACCAGGCTCTATATTTATAGAAGCACTCTAGGTGTGAAGTTGAATAACTGTGCTGTAGTAAATACTCCAGGTAATATTAATGCATGAAAAGTTTGAAAATCATTTAAGTGGGGCTTGTTTTCCTTGTCTCATTTGTTTGCAACCAGAGCAGAAAGGTTGAAATAGATTATTATTCCATATTTGTATCAGTATAACGCATGGTCAAACCATTCTAAATTTACATATTACATTAAAAACTTCTATAAACAATGATGTTTCATTCTGATTATTTTTAAAAAGATAGTTAAAGTAGCAGAGCCATCCTAGTTCTCTTATTCAAGACTGACTATTAATTTAATGTCAGGTATGTCTTTTAACCTAATTGCCAATAAGATATAGGAACAAGAAAATATTTGATGTATGACAAAGCTTTATAATGCAGGTATGGTAAATGTAAGATGCTTCCATAGGTTAATGAATATAATTCACTGATACCTTTGAATTATATGCTCTATTTTGGAACTGTTTAGCACTCTTTTTACCAGGTAGAGAAAACTGACATTTATATCTACAAGATTTCAGCATCATATTCATAGCCTTTGTAATTGGCACAGATTGGCACAGAAAATAATTAGCCTATAGCAGCATCTACAAGATGGCTCATTTCCAGCAATAATATATTTCTGACATGCATGACCTCATAATTAATCTTGAAGTTACAGGTTATAAATATTTTTAAATGTCAGCAGATTAAATGTTATATTAAGTAGAGTTGCACAGAATTTAAATGAATCCATATTTTTTCATTGTTGATGACTTACAAATGACCAGAAAAGAACTCTACTCTAGACTCCCAAACATTTCCCTGGAAAGTATAAATGCTGACCATTCTTTATTTCTTAATAAAATGTAAGGTTAATAAAACCCAGGAGAAAATTATGCTTTGCTTTCAAAGTAACAAACAACCTGGCGTATGTTACTCATTTAATAGTATATTTAAAGTTTGTAAAATTTCTGTCATTTACATTTTTGAGTTTTTAGTGGAAAAGAAATATCTACCTAGTAGATATTACATCATTGCAAATTTGATAATTCAATAAAAACAAAGTAAATTGTGCAAGATACCTTTATTAGAAGAAATAATATTCTATTTAATTAGTATGAACCTAATATAAGAATACAGGAAAGTCAAATTCTCAAAATCAAATGGTCAGTACAATGTGCACTTTAAGTTCCATTAGTCCTTCACCAACAGAGAATTTCTTACTTTCCTTTTCTAAATAGTATAAATTCAGTCTACCCAATCATGGAGACACAATAAACAACTTGAAAGTTCAACGTTGTAGAATAAGCCTTTACTATCAGTAACTTAGAGGCCTAAACAGAAAGATTCCAAGTTCAAGGTCTGATAGAGGATGTGGAGAATTCAAGGAAATTCTGGCAAATGTGTGAAACTCTGTCCCAATTTAAAATCGAATTAGAGGTAAGATGCATATAGGTTCATAGATACAGCATTGTTTAGCACTTTTCCCATAATCAAAATTTTCATAACTTAAAATGGATATAATTATTGTCAAATAAAACCTCAGGTCATTAAAATATGCATCCTTTGTATTGGAGCATAGGAATTTGATCTTGAGGTCTTGAGGAAAGCCTTTCTCAATGTGTGTGTGTGTGTGTGTGTGTGTGTGTGTGTGTGTGTGTGTGTATTAAGCAACTTAAATTTTATAGCTATAGAGGAGTTTGAAACTTACATTAACAACAAAATTTTGGTCCATCTTTTCCTTGACTAAATAAAGTAATGCATCTTTATGATGTTCCTAAAAATAATATGACAAACACAGCACTCTGTTTATATAGGTAATCATTGTTTTATCTATGTTTATAATTTCTCAGATTCTGTGTATAAGAGACTGCACCCTTCTGTTAACTATGTTTTATTCAAATAGAATCCATTCAGTAGCTGAACAAAGACTTATCCTTCTGTTCATGATAGTATAACAGGAAAAAGGTAATCCTTTCTACTATTAATCACTACAAAATTGGGCAACATACATTAGCCAATGCTCATGAAACATTAAATAACAGGCTGCACAAATTAAAAAATTCCTGCAAAAAGAAACGAAAATGACATGAACCCTATTATTTTCTCTGCTTGCTGGATAGAGACCATTATAAGTTAGAGTTCATGGAGAGCAAATTCAAAGGTCAAGGATATGATTCCATTAAAATTACTAAGTTCAAAGTTTAAGTACTCAGGAATTACTAAATTCTTAGTACACATAAAAGTGTTATTTGGGATTTTCTTAGAGCAGTCCAGGATTCTAAAGAACAAATCGGTGAAAGTGCCAGAAAATAGAAAAGAACAACAAGAAAACATACATTGAAAGTATCTTGGCAATCTCAAGGGACTAGTAATTATTTGCTTGCTACAATGGACACAAATAACAACTATTTGCGCTGCAGATAGGGACTTCCAAAAGATTATTAAGCTTCCTGCTATCACTCACAGTTTTATATTAATGTCTACTATTAAACAAAATAAATCAGAAATAGAACTGACTACAACTAATTTCACAGTGGAACAGAATAAGGTAAAGGGGTACAACAAAATGCAACACGTAACACTACATTTGTTTTTACAATGACCAGGTTTAAAAAAAACTCAATACTCATAAAGAAAGGAAGAAAATATTATCACCAATAAATATTATTACTGATAAATATTCAATAGTTATACAAAAATATAGATGCAGTAAGGAAAGATAATAGAATAAGCACACGAGGATATTAAGAGAGATATTATTGATATAGTTTATACTTCAAAATCCACAGGCAAACTGTAACACAACACAAAAGGGAATGATAAATATAAAATAATCACTTGTCTCTTTTCAGTGAGGTTTTCCAGATGGGTTGGCTGTGTAAAGAAGAAATTTAAAGTCTTCTTTCCATCCACTGGTTGTCAGAAACTCATTGAAGTTCATGATGAAGGCAATTTTCATACATTCTAAGAGAAGTAAATGGTCACAGAAGTAGCTGCTGAGGTTCTGGTTGAAGAGTAAAAAAAGTATGCAGTCTGAATCTTTGTAGGGAGGACAAACAAGTGTTCTTTGTGAAGCAAGGGATGACAGCACACAGCAGAGTACATCTCTTATTGGATAACTATCATTCATGTTACAGACCAAGGAGAACTGGAGAGAGAAAGTGCAAGTCTGTTCATGATGTATTGTGGGTGCTCATCGGGGTATTCTCAACTCAGTTATTGTTAAAGAAAAATATGAAGACAGAATATTCCTGCACTGATATGTACTACTATGACTCAGTGTTTGGATTTGAAAAGATTTAGAAGAATCTGAAAACTTTACAATCTTTTTAAAGGGGCGAAGAGATGTCTCAGTGGCTAAGATCACTGGCTCCTTTTCCAAAGAACCTTGATTCAATTCCCAGAACTCACATGACATCTCATAACAGTCATTACCTCTAGTTGCAGGAGATCTGACATCATCAAATATATACATGCAGACAAAATATCAATGCACATAAAATACATCATTAAGAAAAGAACACAATATTTGACTATTGGTGAGCAGGGGGAGGAATAGGAGGTTTTCAGAGAGAAAACCAGGAAAGGGGATAACATTTGAAATATAAATAAAGAAAATATCTTTAAAAATGGTTAGAAGGAGGGAGGGAGGGAAAGAAGGGGAACACATGCTGAAAGAATTAGTAACTTTTAAAAGCTTTAAATTTGTCAAAGTCAACTAGGTTGCTGATGGTTGTTTAATGTGAAATCTCTGAGAATATTCATGGTACAAATACATTTTTACAATTCAGCTCTCAGAAAGAAAGAAAGAAAGAAAGAAAGAAAGAAAGAAAGAAAGAAAGAAAGAAAGAAAGAAAGAAAGAAAGGAAGGAAGGAAGGAAGGAAGGAAGGAAGGAAGGAAGGAAGGAAGGAAGAAACTGAAAAACTTCTCTATGACAAAGAACACTGTCATTCAGGCAGAGCAGCAGGGTACAGAATACTTTTGTTCTGCTAAAGGGACAAAGTGAGAAAATGACTCCTGAGAACAGTTTCCACTACTCATAGATCAGTATCCCCCTCATCCGTTTAGATTCCTACTGCAGAGGATAGGAACTCACACAGGGACTCACAACTAGACAGTATTCTGAGACTGAGAGACTTTGTACCACTAAGTAATAATTGAGATATATTTATCAAACTTTTCCCAACATATAAGAGTGAGAAGGTATGAATGACACAAAGGAAAAAGTATTTTCTAGGCATAACAGGACTGGTACACATATGAACTTTAAATAGACTGTGTCAGGATGCATTGGACCTGCATAGGTCTACACAAAATGGGATCCAAGTTGATGTAGTGGATATGAATTCACATCACTTACTAAGAAGTTATCTCCAATTGATAACTGTTTACAGAAAATAAAATAGTTTTCCACAATGGAGTCTTGCTGGGTATGTAAACCACACTTACACATAGGCCCCAAACCCAGCAGAAGGAGGCTAACAGAAAAAAGAAATGTACTGGTACTTTTTGTCCCATATTGTACTGTTTGGGCATGTTTTTACCTTACCAGCTTTTATTGTGTATTCTGATTTCCAATTTTCTATTTTTATTACTTCTATTTTTATGTGTATGTTTCTTCATATATATATATATATATATATATATATATATATATATATATATATATATGTGTGTGTGTGTGTGTGTGTGTGTGTGTGTGTGTGTGTGTGTGTGTGTGTGTTTCTTGGGCATCTTTATGTTTTTACATTATTATTAATGGATTTTCCCCATTTGTTTTCAAAAGAAAGACAAAGAAGACAGGGAATTAAATGGCTGCCGAGACAGGGAGGATGTAGAGAAGAAACTATGATCAGAATATAGTATGTAAAAATATTTTTGTAAATAAATAAATAAACATATTTTTAAAACTGGAAGAAGAAAGAAAAAAAGGAAGATGTAGAATATGCCACAAGATGTCAAAGAAGGGTGCTTAGAACAGATTGGGAAGAGAAGTTGGATGTCCTCACTGACAGCTTGTACCTCTCAGTCTGAGTCCAGTCAAAAATAAGATGTTAAGAGTAACAAATAAATGGTCAAACCTCAAAAAATATAAATGATCAGATGGATTCAGTATAGGGAAATAATTAAAACATAAACATGCTATCAAAGGATTAAGGAAACTCAAGGCCCAGCAATATGAATTATCCAAGAAGAATAAAACATTAAAAATAAGCTAAGCTTTAGGAACTTGTGACTTGATTGCTTTTTTTTTTTTTGAAGCTTCCCTCAGAACAGCGAAAGAAACTTAAAAGAATGAAATCTGCCAGGGCCAAGATGTGGGAGCGGGTGGGTAGGGGAGCAGGGCTGGGTGGCGGGAGGGTTTAGGTAACTTTCTGGATAACACTTGAAATGTAAATGAAGAAATTATCTAATAAAAGTTGGGAAAAAAATGAAATCTGTATCAGTAATATTTGTAAATATGTCAATAGAGAAGTAGAAACTAAAATAACATCTACCAAAGCTTCACAAATAAAAAATATGTAGGTATAAATATAATTAAAATATGTACAAAAATTTGGAATAACACTTTAATACATACTGAAAAATGTAAAAAAAAAAAAATCAGTATAATATACTCCACATTTTTAAAGCAGATGCTTCACACTTAAAGTAAGATTGCACTCCTATACTGACCCGATACAATAAAATCATTTTAAAAAGCTTTAAGCATTTTTATAAAACTATGCCAACATAAATTTAAATTTACTGTAAATACCATAGAATGGTCAAATTTATTATGTGAAAGAAGAAAAATGTCCAATAATTTACACTACCTATTTTCATAGCTGTCTATACTTTCATTATACATGATGAGAAGTGCCATAAAGCCGGAAATATTAACCAGTAACATATAATAGGATATTTGGAAATAGATTTCTACAAATGTGGGCAATAGCTGTTTCATAAAGACTTAATTTTTTCAAGAATAAATAAAATATTTTCATAATTCTAGAATATTTTATTTTCATGTATAGAACAACAACAACAAAAAAACAAAAACAACAACACACATGTAAACATTAACCGAAAATGAATACTCCACACAAATATGAGAACTATTTTTTTTTTATTTTAAACAATTATTTATTAGATATTTTCTTCATTTACATTTCAAATGCTATACGAAAGTACCCTATACACTTCCCCACACACACAATGCTCCATAATCCACCCACTCCTGCTTCCTGGTCCTGGCATTCCCCTGTACTGGGGCATATAATCTTTGCAAGGCCACAAGTCTCTCCTCCCAATGATGGCTGATTAGGCCATCTTCTGCTATATATGTAGCTAGAGACATGAGCTCTGTGAATACTGATTAGTTCATTTGTTGTTCCTCCTAAAGGGTTACAGACCCCTTCAACTCCTTGGGTCCTTTCTCTAGATTCTCCATTGGGATCCCTGTGTTCCATCCAATAGATGACTGTGAGCATCCACTTCTGTATTTGCTAGACACTGGCATAGCCTCACAAGAGAGCTCCATCTATATCAGGGTCCACTCAGCAAAATCTTGCTGGCATATGCAATAGTGTATGCGTTTGGTGGCTGATTATGGGATGGATCCCTGAGTGGGGCAGTCTCTGGATGGTCTTTTCTTTAATATCAGCTCCAAACTTTGCCTCTGTAACTCCTTCTATGGGTATTTTGTTCCCCATTCTAAGGAGGAAGGAAGTATCCACACTTTGGTCTTCCTTCTTCTTGAGTTTCATTTGTTTTGCAAATTGTATCTTGAGTTATCCCCACAAAGGAAACAAAATGAAACTTTACCAAAATGAAAACTTTACCAGGCTGAGACAAATATAAATACATGGTAATGAGAAGAGCAGAAATGTTGGGGCTAGAAATTAATCTTGAGAGGATGGCAACATCTTTGGAGATAGCCACTAGCCTCTCTTCAATTAAAGTTTCTCTGCATGAAGAGAACAGAATGCTGATTCCTTTCTTTCTTTCTTTCTTTCTTTCTTTCTTTCTTTCTTTCTTTCTTTCTTTCTTTTTTTTTTTTTTTTACTGTCTGTCAACATTTCTGTATATCTAGGGGGTCACTGATCAGTTCCTGACACATTGGCAAAGGGATCCTAATACAGTGAGGTTTAGTATTGAATACAGCTTCTGAGTTCCTGAAAGCATGTAATTTAACACTTTAGTAAAATAATCCCTGACACATTTGAGAGTTCATTCTCTTACCACTTGCTCCCAAAGATCATAAAATCTACTTCTATCAAGAAAGGTTTCTGCTTTCTCTTTTAAAAAGAAGCAGTTAATGTAGGCTAAAGCCACCTAATCTTTTTTTTTTTCCAAAATGAGAATCTGCTTGTGTTCTGGGAGAGATCATTTCATTGAATGTGAAGAAGGTAGACAAAAATTCAATAATTGTAAAACTCCAATTGTGTAGTTAAATACATAAACATAAAATCCATTTTACTTATAAATACACACTATCACACATAAACTCACTCAAATAGGCAATAATGTACCTTCTGTGTTCCCTTTGGTCTGAAAGCAACAAAATGAATAAATTTTGTTTGCTTTGCCATGAAGTTTCTCTTATATTAACTAATAAACTTCTTTCCCCTGTTCATATTTTTAATGCATTACTTTGAAATTTCAGATCACTGGAGCATTGTGTGTCTCTCTCTTTTTTTTTTTCCTTACCACTTCTCGAATGAGTGGGAAGACAGACATCAAATGTTTTTGTCTATTTTTTGGATGTTACTGCCTACGAATTTGTAATATGGGTGTAAGCTACAGTGAGGAAGACTTAAAAAACAACAATAAAAGGGAAATGTAATACATGTAGACATAGTTCTCAAAATGAGGCATGATGACAAATGATAGAAAACAATAGATAGATCAAAAGAATAATTTTATGTGTTTGTTTTCAATAAATTCTACACTTTATCCTGCTTCCTTAATATTTTCTTTGCCACTTCATTGTTTATTAATGTGTTTTAATTACCTACCATGATTTGAATCATTACTCCCCTTCAACTAGTCGTGCTTGAAATCTAATCAATCTTTTGAGATTAATAAGTAGAGTCTTGGTAGAGATTGTTTTATGAAAGCAGAATCTTTATCACTGGGAATTAAATCATTGTAAAACAGGCTAAGGGAGCTTGCCATGTTTCCGCCATGTTAAGATCATCATCAACCAGAAAAGAAAACCGCAGAAAATACCAAATCTGCTATTACTTTCATCTTTTTCAGATTTATGACAACTGTGAGAAGTAAAATTCTTTTGTGTTTTTCCACTGTAATGTCTCATTGTTTTAATATTGGAGAAATGATGACACCAAAATGAATTAGAAAGCCTTCTTAGTATTATCTTAAGGAACATTTGAGGCATACTATCAATTCTGTCATATTTGTAATAGAATTAACTAATGAAACCTGAGGAACTCTACTTTCTGATTTACTTTATTGCAGTAGTCCTCATTATAAATACATTTTCTTTCAAGATACAATTTTTGTTTCTTTGTTTTATTTTGATTGTTGGGAATTTACATGATTCCATCACTTTTTCAGCATTTTTTTTTCATTTCAAATACTATGCCCTTTCCTGGTTTTCTCTCTGCAAAGCCCCTATCCCATCCCCCTTTACCTTGCTTCTTTTAGAGTGCTTTCCCATGCAACTACCCACACCTGCCTCACCACCATAGAATTCCTAAATACCAGGGCATCAAACCTTAATAGGACCAAGGATCTCCCCTCTCATTGATGCAATATAAGGCCCTTTCAGGTCCTTCAGTCCTTCCCCTAACTCCTCCATTGGGATCCTTTTGTTCACCTGGAGAGTTGGCTGTGAGCCTCTACATCTGTATTGGTCAGGATCTGGAAGAGCCTCCCAGGAGACAGCTCTATCAGGATCCTGTCAGCAAACACTTCTTGGCATCTACAACAGTGTCTGGGTTTGGTGTCTGCATGTGGATTGGATCTCCAGGTGGGGCAGTCTCTGGATGGCCTTTTATTAAATCTCTGCTCCACAATTTGTCCCTGTATTTCATTTATTCAGAGTTAAAATTTTGGAGATGGGTGGGTGGCCCCATCCCTCAATGGAGGAGCCATGCCTAAGCTCTGGATATGGCATCAACAGGTTCTCACTCCCACGTCTTGGGTATTTCAGCTAATGGTATCCCCGAGGAGTCCTGGGAGGCTCTTGCTTTCCTGGCATCAGGGACTTTCTGGTTGCTACTTCCAGTTCTACATCTCTCATTGTTATACAACTCTGTCCAATTTCCTGATCCTTTGTATAGCTCCTCCACCTCTTCCCATTTCTGAATCTTGCCCTCTTTTTCCCCTCTCCCTCTCTTCTTTCTCCAATGTCCCTCCCACTGTCTACATCCCTTGAATACATTGTTCACACTTTTAAATAGGACTGAAGCATCCACTCTTTGGTCTTCCTTCCTTTTGAGCTTCATGTGCTCCATAAGTTGTATCATGGGTATTCCACACTCTTTGCCTAAAACCCAATTATCACTGAGTATATGTGTGGTCATTTGTAACTCAGGATGATACTTTCTAGATCTATCCATTTGCCTGTGAATTTCATGAAGTCATTATTTTTGGTAGCTTAGCAGTATGCCTTTGTGTAAATGTACCACATTTTCTGTATCCATTCCTCTGTTGAGGGATATCTGTGTTGTTTCCAGCTACTGACTATTATAAATATGACTGCTAAGAGCATAGTGGAGGATGTGTCCTTACCACATGTTGGAGCATCATCTGAGTATATGCCCAGGAATGGTATAGCTGGCTCCTCAGATAGTATTATGTCCAATTTTCTGAGGAACTGCCAGACTGATTTCCAGAGTGGTTGTAACAGCTTGCAATCCAACCAGCAATGGAGGAGTGTTCCTCTTTCTCCACATCCTAACCAGCATCTGATGACACCTGAGTTTTTGTTCTTAAGCATTCTGCCTAATGTGAGGTGGAATCTCCTGGTTGATTTGATTTTCATTTCCCTGATCACTAAGGATGTTGAACATTTCTTTAGGTGCTTCTCAACAATTTGAGTTTCCTCAGTTCAGAATTCTCTATTTAGTTCTGTACCTCATTTATTATTAGGGTTATTTGTTTCTCAGAAATCTAACTTCTAGAGTTCTTTTATATAATGGATATTAGCCCCCTATTGGATGTAGGATTGGTAAAGGTCTTTTCACAATCTGTTGTTATATTGACAGTGTCCTTTGCCTTACAGAAGTTTGTAGTTTTATGAGGTCCCATTTGTCAAATTATAATCTTAGAGCATAAGCTATTGGTGTTCTGTTAATGAAATTTTCTCCTGCACTGTGTATTTGAGGCTTTCCCTCTCTTTCTCTTTTATTATATTTAGTGTTTATGGTTTTATGTGTAGGTCCTTGATCCACTTGGACTTGAGCTTTGTACAGGGAGATAAGAAATGATCGATTTGCATGATTTGCATTCTTCTACAGGTTGACTGCAAGTTGAACCAGCATCATTTGTTGATAAGGCTGTCTTTTTTTTCAATTGGACTGTTTCAGCTTCTTTGTCAAAGATCAAGTGACCATAGGTGTGAGGGTTCATTTCTGGGTCTTCAGTTCTATTCCATTGATCTACCTGCATGTAACTGTACCAATACCATGCAGTTTTTATCCCTATTGCTGGGTAGTATAACTTGAGGTCAGGGATGGTGTTTCCCCCAGAAGTTTTTTAGTGTTGAGAATAGTTTTCACTATCATGGGTTTGTTGTTGTTGTTATTCCAAACAAATTTGAGAATTATGCTTTGTAACTCTAAGAAGAATTGAGTTGGAATTTTGACGGGGATTACATTGAATCTTTAGATTTATTTTGGCAAGATGGCCAGTTTTACTATGATGTTCATGCTTCTCCATGAACATGGAAGATCTTTCCATCTTCTAAGATCTTCTGAGATGTCTTTCTTCAGTGACTTGAAGTTCTTGTCATATAGATCTTTCACTTGCTTGGTTGGGCTCACAAAAAAAGTATTTTATACTATTTGTGACTATTTTGAAGGGTATTGTTTCCCTAATTTTTTGTCACCCTATTTGTCCTCTGAGTAGAGAAAGACTACTGAATTGTTTGAGTGTTTCTTATATCTAACTACTTTGCTGAAGTTGTTTATCAGCTTTATGAGTTAACTGGTGAAATTTTGGGGGTCAATTAAATATACAACCATATTATTAGCAAATAGTGATATTTTGATTTCTTCTTTTCTAATTAGCATCCCTTTGACCTCCTTTTGTTGTCTGATGGCACTGGCTAGAACTTCAAGTACTATACTGAATAGGTAGGGAGAGAGTGGGCTGCCTTTTCTAGTCCCTGATTTTAGTGGGATTGCTTCCAGTTTCTCTTCATTTAGTTTAGTGTTGGCTTCTGGTTTGCTGTATATTGCTTTTCCTATGTTTAGGTATGGGCCTTGACTTCCTGATCTTTCCAAGAATTTTAACATGAAGGAATGTTGATTTTTGTCAAAGGCTTTTTCAACATCTAGTGAAATGATTTTTTTTTTTCCTTTGAGTTTTTTAAGTCTTGGATTACCTTGATGGATTTCCTTACATTGAACAATCCCTACATCCCTGGGATGGAGCTTACTTGACCCTGGTGAATTATCCTTTTGATGTGTTCTTGGATTTGCCTTGCAAGAATTTTTTGAGTATTTTTACATCAATATTCATAAAGGAAATTGGTCTGAAGTTCTCTTTCTTTGTCGGGTCTTTGTGAGGTTTTGGTATCAGCATAACTGACGCTCTATAGAACAAATTGGGTAGTGTTTCTTCTCTTTATATTTTCTGGAATAGTTTGAAGAGTATATTGGTATTAGGTCTCCTTTGAGATTCTGATAAAATTCTGCACTAAAACCATCTGGTCCTTGGGGTGTTTGTTTGTTTGTTTGTTTGTTTTGTTGTTGGGAGACTTTTAATGGCTGATTCTATTTCTTTAGGAGATATGAGACAGTTTAGATGGTTTATCTGATCCTGACTTAATGTTGGTGTCTGGTACCTGACTAAAAAATTCCACATTTCATCCAGATTTTCTAGTTTTGTTGAGTATAGGTTTGGGAGTAGGATCTAATGATTTTTTTTTTTTTTTTTGATTTCCTAGGTTTCTGTTGTTATGTCTCCCTTTTCCTTTCTTATTTTGTTAATTTGAATAGTGTCTGTGTGCCCTCTAATTAGTCTGGCTAAGGGTTTATCTATCTTGTTGGTTTTCTCAAAGAACCAGTTCCAGATTTTGTTTATTGTCTAGTTCATTTTGTTTCTATTTGGTTAATCTCAGCCTGGAGTTTGATTATTTGCTGCCATCTAATGCTCTTGGATGCATCTGCTTATTTTTGTCTTTTAGAGCTTTCAGGTGTGCTGTTAAGATGCTAGTGTATGTTCTCTCCAGTTCTTTGTGAAGGCACTCAGAACTGTGAGTTTTCCTCTAACCACTACTTTCATTGTGTCCTATAAGTTTAGGTACGGTGTGCTTTTATCTTCACTAAATTCTACAAAGTCTTTAATACTTTCTTTATCTCTTCCTTGACCAAGTTATCATTGAGTAGTGTTATGCGGCTTCCATATGTATATCGGTTTTCTGTTGTTTTTGTTGTTATTGAAGACTAGCCTTAGTCCGTGGTGATCTGATGGGATACATGGGATTATTTCAATCATCTTGTATCTGTTGAATCCTGTTTTGTGAGCAAGTACATGGTCACTTTTGTAGAAGGTACCATGAGATGCTGAGAAGAAGGTATATTTTGTTTTAGAATGAAATGTCCTATAGATATCTGTTAAATTCATTTGGTTCATAACTTCTGTTAGTTTCACTGTGTATCTGTTTCATTTCTGTTTCCAGGATCTGTCCATTAATGAGAGTGGTGTGTTTAAGTCTCCCACTATTATTGTGTGAGGTACAATGCGTGGTTTGAGTTTTAATAAAGTTTCTTTTATGCATGTAGGTACCCTTGCATTTGCAGCATAGATGTTCAGAATTGAGAGTTCATCTTGGTAGATTTTTTTCCTTTGATGACTACAAAGTGTGCTACCTTGTCTTTTTAATAACTTTAGGTTGAATGTCACTTTTATTCAATATTCAAAAGAGTATGCCAGTTTGTTTTTGTTTTTGTTTTTCTTTGTTTGTTTGTTTGTTTGTTTTGGGGGGTGGACCTTGGAAAATTATTTTCCTGCCTTTTACTCTGTGGTAATGTTTGTCTTTGTCACTGAGTTGGGTCTCCTCTATGCAGCAAAATGTTGGGTCCTATTTACATAGTCAGGCTGTTAGTCTATGTCATTTTATTGAGGAATTAAGTCCATTGATATTAACAGATATTAAGGAATAGTGATTATTGCTTCTTGTTATTTTTGTTATTAGAGGTGAAATTATGGTTATGTGGTTATCTTGTTTTGGGTTTGTTAAAACAAGATTACTTTCTTGCTTTTTCTAGGATGTAGTTTCCCTCCTTGTATTGCAGTTTTACATCTATTCTCATTTGTACGACTGGATTTGTGGAAAGATATTGTATAAATTTGATTTTGTCATGGAATACCTTGGTTTCTCCATCTATGGTAATTGAGAGTTGTAGTGGGTATAGTAGCCTGGGCTGGCTTTGTGTTCTCTTAGGGTCTTTAGGACATCTGTCCAGGCTCTTCTAGCTTTCATAGTCTCTGGTGAGAAGTCTGGTGTAATTCTGATAGATCTGCCTTTATATGTGACTTGACCTTTTTCCCTTCCTTATCTTAATATTTGTCTTTTATTTTGTACATTTTGTGTTTTGATTATTATGTGACAGGAGGAATTTCTTTTCTGTTCCAACCTATTAGGAGTTCTGTAGGCTTCTTGTATGTTTATGGGCATTTCTTTGGTGAGGGTAGGAAAGTTTTCTTCTGTAATTTTATTGAAGGTATTTACTGGCCCTCTAAGTTGGGAATCTTCACTCTCTTCTATACCTATTATCCTTAGGTTTGGTCTTCTCGTTATGTTCTGGATTTCCTGGATGTTTTGGGTTAGGAGCTTTTTGCTTTTTGCATTTTATTTAACAGTTATGTCAATGTTCTCGATGATATCTTCTGCACCTGAGATTCTCTATTCAATCTCTTGTATTCTATTTGTGATACTTGCATCTATGCCTCCTGGTCTTTTTCCTAGGTTGTCCCACAGGAATGTTAGCACTCCTGGGCTACCAGCTCTCTCCCTGTGGGACCCAGATTTGGAGAGCTGTGGCCTTTTAACATTGTTTTATCAAATATATTTTCCTACCAATAACTTCATCCAGTTTTTTTCTCCTTTCCCACTCAATTTCGTGTTTGCTCTATGTGTTTGTGTCTATCTATCTATCTATCTATCTATCTATCTATCTATCTATCTATCTATCTCTCTTTCACTTGGTATCTCAAAAAGCCCCCAAAATATAAAATCAAAACAAATATAAAAATAACAAAACATGAGAAAAACTCACCAAATAGTGGTGACAAACTAAAACAAAGAATACACCATGAAATCTAGTTTTGGGTCCAGCTTTGTAGTATAGTTTATATAACCAGTGATATTCCATTTAAAGCATTGATTATCCCCTTTACCAATAGCTATGAATTGCAAATAACTTTTGGTTTATAGGTGGGACCTTGTGTTTACATTTCCATGTCAGTGCTGAGATTTTTCTTTTCTGGTTTGAACTTGTATAAGTTATGTGTATGCTGCTACAGTCTCTGTGAGTTCACACGTACAGTCCTGTTGTGTCTACAAGACATGCTATCTTTGGATTTGTCCAATGCCTTTGGCTCTTACAATTTTTCTATCTCTCTTTTTCTTTTTTTTTATATATATATTCTCTTTATTTATATTTCAAATGTTATTCCCTTTCCTGGTTTCCCCTCCAAAAAAAAAAAAAAAATCCTATCACATTCCCCCTCCCCCTGTTCACCCTTTGTCTTGAGGGAAGGAATTTGATGAACAATTTTCATGTGCTAGCTAGTTTTATGTCAACTTGATGAGATCTACAGTCATCAGAGAAAAGTAAACTTTAATTCAGAAAATGAATCTACAAGGTAAGTCTGTAGGCAAGCCTATAGAGAATTCTCTTCCATTCTGTTTTATTTATTTATTTCTTACTTATTCACTTTATATCCTGCATGCTGTCCTCCTCCTGGTCACATTCTTCCACAATCCTTCTCTCCTTCCCTTCTCATCTGAAATGGTAGAGACCCCCCCCATGCTATTTCCCCAGGCTTGTACTTCCTAATCTCCCCAAGGCTAGAAACGAGCTCTCACACTGGGCTCAGACAAAGCAGCCCAGCTAGAATATATCGCATGTGCAGACAACAGCTTGGATAGCTCCTGCTTCATTTGTTCAGGACCCACATGAAGACCAAGCTGCACATCTTCTACATATGTGTGGAGAGTATTAAGTCCAGCCAGTGTATGTTGTTTGATTTGTGGTTCATATTCTTAAAGTGCCAAGGAGCCAGGTTAGTTGACTCTGTTGTCTTCTTATGAAGTTTCTATTCCCTTCTGGGTCTGCAATCAATCCTTCCTCCTAGTTTACCATAAGTGTCCCTGTGGGGCAATGGGATATGCACAGACAGGCTGGTCTCCAGTCCAGCTGAGGTCGTGAACTCCAGTAGGACCTAATGGCGATAATTTTCACCTACATGGGACAGAAAGTGTTCCCTCATGTCTCCTGGACTGCTGGCTCCTATGGAAGTTACCGCCCCCCCACAACCCCCACAGGAGAGTCTCAGGGCTAGCAGTCATGTACACAACGGCCTAAGCTTCTGACCTTCAGGCTAGACCCCTCCCAGTTACCTAGCAACAGCAAGATAAAAAGCCCACTATAAGAGGGGCTGCTTGGACCCACCTTGCTCTCTGTCTCTCTCTTACTCTCTGTCTCTCTTACTCCCTAAGCTTTTACATCTCTCTCTCTCTCTCTCTCTCTCTCTCTCTCTCTCTCTCTCTCAGCCTACACCTTTCTTATTCTCTTTATCTTTTTCTCTCTTTCCCTTCCCTTTCCTGTCCTCTTGGCCATGGCTGGTCTCTTTCTCTCTCTACCTTTTCTCTTTCCCCCTGCCTTCCTACCATAAAGCTCTAAAACCATAGACTGTCTCTGTTTATCAAAGTCCACTGTGCTTGGACAATGGGATAGGCTTTCTTATAAGGAGTTGCTTCTAACCTCTTGTCAGAAGGCCTTCCTCTGCTCCAGCCATGGACCTGACTAAAGACTCTCGCCTGCATGGGAACCTCTCTCCCTCTGCTCTCTTCAACTATCTCCGGGGTCTCCTGATGCTCTGGGGCCCCTATTCTGTTCGTAGCTCCTCTGCAATATCCACTGTGGGATGCCAGAGAATGAGAACCTGGTATGGGAGCTGCCCTTTGTCCACCCTCTACCCCCCATCCCGCTGTGTGGGGTCAGTGGGTTCACATAACCAGATGCCCACCTGGGGCAGAGTGAACAGCATCTAGTAGTCCTCCGTCATCTGCCTGCCCGGAGCACAGAAACTCTAGCCAGAAGTGGGCTCTCTCCATCCCCCATCTTCCCCCACACCCACAACCCCTCAAGTCCCCATGCTCCATATACTTTTTGATTGTGGGTGTCTGTATCTTTTTGAGTGAGCCTCTATGAGGAACCTCTAGGAGGACAACATGCTCCTATCTGCAAGTATAACAGAGTATTATTAATAGTGTTAAGGATTGATGCTTGTCCTTGGTATGGGTCTCAAGGTGGGCTGGTTATTGGTTAGCCATTCTCTCTGTACCATCTTGCATGCCTACATTTCTTATAGCTGGGATAAATTTGGGGTTGAAAGTTTTGTGAGTGGGTTGATTTCTCTATTGCAGCTGTGACTAACAATATTGGGTTGCTGAGGATACCACACACTGAACAATTGAAGAAATTGATCTGGAGCTGGCTTAAAGACATCTTCCTAAGTACTAGCTCTCATATTATCCAAAGAAGCTATGAAATATGTTAAATGAGAACAGCAAGAGTTATGGCCGTGAATGTGAGGAAGTAAGAACACTTATTCATTATTGGTGGTATTGTACACATATGTAAACATCATGGAAATCAATGTGAAAATTTATCTAAAGCTATCCATCTACTGGACATGTTCTTAAAGGACTCTATATATTACTACAGAGGTACTTTTTCAGTCATGTTAATTGCTGCAGTACTCAAAATTGACAGGCAATGAAAATAGTCTAGACGCAACCTGGTGAATGGATAATATAAATGTAGTACATTTACTTAGTGGAATATTATTCTACTGTGAAATTTTAAATTTATGAGCAATTAATGTAGTTGGAAATAATTACCCTGAGTAATGAAACTTTATCTTAAAAAGGTAAGAACATTTTTAGCTTGTTCCACCTTTTAGACATATATTTTATCAGGCTTCAGAAAAGTCTATCTGGCTGACTTTGTGCTTTCTTTTGTCATGCTTGCTTCTACCTTTACTTTTTAACAAATTGAAGTGAGCAATCTCTGTCCTGTGATTTTGCGGTTCTCTTTTGAATTACAGGTGATATCTCCCACCCACTAGTATTAACCTAACAAGACTTCAAGGCAAGAAATTTAATCTGTGCTGACACAGCTTGAGGGAACGTCAGATACAAATGAATGAAAGTGAGAGAAAGTTAAAGCACAAAGTAGTGTCAGCTTCAATTTTGCTTCCTAGTAGATAATAGAGAGATCTGTCTTGCTAATAGCACTTAATTTATCCAAATTTGAGGGAATAGACATATGGCAGATATATTTTAAGTCCTTGTAGATGTTTGATTATGTTCTATATTCCTATAATTTTATTGATTCCCCTTGCATGGGTTGAAACCTCATTTATCTTTCTTTCACTGAGGATCAATATTCACTCCAAAAGTTTATACAGCAGTAAGACAGAAGTTTGCCTAAAGTCAAAATTTCCTTTCTCTAGGCAATTTTTAATGCCTTATGTGTCAAATGGTAGACCCTTAAAGAGAAAAAGATGTAGCAAATTTCTAGGGAGAAATGCTATCAAGATCTAAAGAAATTTATTTCTCATTGAATTGCTTTAAGAAATGTACTTCAGCTATCCATTAAGAAGTAATGGTGGTGGTGTGTTGATTATGTTTGTGTCTATCTGTGGAGGGTGTTGTATCTATGTCTATATCTGTGTCTCTGTGGAAATTATATGTTTCAAGTTTCCAAATGTTTTCTTTTTTTTTTTTTTTCATTTTTTTCTCTTTATTAGATATTTTCCTCATTTACATTTCACATGTTATCCAGAAATTTTCCCTTACCCTCCCGCGTCCCCGCCCTGCTTCCCTACCCACCCCCTCCCACGTAATGGCCCCGGCATTCCCCTGTACTGGGGCATATAGAGTCTGTATGACCAAGGGGCCTCTCCTCCCAATGATGGCCAACTAGGCCATCTTCTTCCATATATGCAGCTAGAGACATGAGCGCAGGGGGAACTAGTTAGTTCATGTTATTCTTCCACCTAGAGGGTTGAAGACCCCTTCCGCTCCTTGGGTACTTTCTCTAGCTCCAAATGTTTTCTAACTGGAAGAATCCCTTAAGGAATAATGTCTGAAAATATAAATGTCTAAAATTTAAGCAAAGATGAAAAAAAGCATATACCTTTGCATGGCTGTGGGTGTGGGGGAAAAGGGGAGTGGGAGAAAACCTGAATCCTACAAGAGTTCTGGTGCTCTGGGCTATTGAATGGGGAAGACAGCCACATGCTTTCCATGTTGCTCCACATGGGTATCTGGGTGTAGGAAGCCACTGGACCACAGTTTTGGTGGGTGGTAGTTCTTAGGTACCAGGTTCTCAGTCTTGGGCATCCCAGACACCACTGGACACTTTGGAAGAGTTGAGAACAGAATGGGAGCCCCAGGGATGGCTTGGTCATCCCCAGGGCTGAAGGTAGGAGAGGGCACAGGGAGAGGGGGATGGTGAGTGGTTCCCATGCAGGCAAGAATCCTTGGTCCAGTCCATGGCTGGAGTACAGAAAGGCCTTCCCACTGGAGGTTAGATGAGTCTCAATAGGGAAAAGCCTATCCCATCATTCAAGCATGGTAGGCCTTGTTAAGCAGAGAGAGTCTATGGTTTTAGAGCTCTATTACAGAAAGGCAGGGAGAAGCCAGGCATGGTGGAGCACGCCTTTAATCCCAGCACTTGGGAGGCAGAGGCAGGTGTATTTCTGAGTTCGAGGCCAGCCTGGTCTACAGAGTGAGTTCCAGGAAAGCCAAGGCTACACAGAGAAACAGAGAAACCCTGTCCAAAAAAAAAAAAAAAAGGAAAGGAAAGGAAAGGAAAGGAAAGAAAAGAAAAGAAAAGAAAAGAAAAGAAAAGAAAAGAAAAGAAAAGCAAGGCAAGGCAGGGATAAAGAGAGAAGGTAAAAAGAGGGGAGGCAGGCAATGACCATGTGGAGGGTGGGGGAGGGAGAGAGAGAGGAGGGCTAGAGAGTAAGAAAAGTGAGAGCTTAAAGAGAGCAAGGTGGGGCCAAGTAGCCTTTTTTTATAGTGGACTAGTCAATCATTTAACTGTGGGGAGGAGCATACCTGGCTGAAATGCCAGGAGCTTGGGACATTATCTGCATGACTGATAGTCACACCTATCCTGCAGGGGATGTGGGGGTAGTAACATCAACAAGAGCCAAGAGTCCAGGAGACATGATCGAACATCTTCTGTTCCATGAAGGTAAAAATCACCACCCATCATTTCCCTTGGGTTTCCAGATCTTTGCTCAACTGGAGACAAGGCTGTCAGTGTGCAGCATACTACTCCACATACCTTTCAAAAGGATGGGAGCTTTTTCAATTATGTATGATTAATATATGAGTTATAACATTGTAATTAGTTTTCACATGGCATCCACTGAGACAGTGATTCTGGGGTTTTTTTTTTTTTTGGTTGTTGTTGTTTTGTTTGTTTGTTTGTTTTGTTTTGTTTTGTTTTTATCTTAAGAACAGATAGAATATCAGGAGAATTAATTTTTGGAAAAATAAATTATTATAGGTTCGTGGATGAGAAATTAGAGAAAGGAAAGAGAGAGAGAGAGAGAGAGAGAGAGAGAGAGAGAGAGAGAGACCCCACATGATGATCTCATTAGATGCTAAGAAAGCATTTGCCAAAATCCAACACACATTTGTGATAAAAGTCTTGGAAAGAGCAGGAATTCAAGACCCATACCTAAACACAATAAACGCAATATACTCCAAACCAGTAGCCAATATCAAACTTAGTGGAGAGAAACTGAAATCAAATCCACTAAAATCAGGGAGTAGACAAGGCTGCCCACTTTCTCCCTACCTATTCAATATAGTACCTGAAGTCCTAGCCAGAGCAATTCGACAACAAAAGGAGGTCAAGGGAATACAAATTGGATAGGAAGAAGTCAAAATATCACTATTTGCAGATGATATGATAGTATATATAAGTGACCATAAAAATTCCAGCAGGGAGGCCTAACCTGATAAACAGCTTCAGTGAAGTAGCTAGATATAAAATTAACTCAAACAAATTAGTGGTCTTTCTTTATACAAAGGATAAACAGTCTGAGAAAGAAATTAAGGAAACAATACACTTCACAATAATCACAAATATTATAAAATACCTTGGTGTGACTCTATCTAAGGAAGTGAAAGATCTCTATGATAAGAACTTCAAGTCTCTGAAGAAAGAAATTGAAGAAGATCTCAGAAGATGGAAAGATCTCCCATGCTCATAGATTGGCAGGATTAATATAGTCAAAATGGCTATCCTGCCAAAAGCAATCAAGATTCAATGCAATCTCCATCAAAATACCAGCTCAATTCTTCACTGAGTTGGAAAGGGCAATTCCAAATTCATCTGGAATAATAAAAAACCTAGGATAGCAAAAACTATTCTCAACAATAAAAGAACCTCTGGTGGAATCACCACGCCTGACCTCAAACTGTACTACAGAGCAATTGTGATTAAAACCTGCATGGAACTGATACACAGACAGACAGGTAGATCAATGGAATAGAATTGAAGAACCAGAAATGAATCCACACACCTATGATCACTTGATCTTTGACAAGGGAACTAAAACCTTCCAGTGGAAAAAAAGACAGTATTTTCAACAAATGGTGCTGGTACAACTGGCACTTATCATGTAGAAGACTGCAAATTGATCCATTCTTATCTCCTTGTACAAAGCTCAAGTCTAAGTGCATCAAAGACTTCCACATAAAACTAGAGACACTGAAATTTATATAGGAGAAAGTGGGAAAAAGCCTCAAAGATATGGGCAATGGGGAAAAAAATTCCTAAACAGAACAGCAATGGCCTGTGCGGTAAGATCAAGAATAGACAAATGGGACCTTATAAAATTGCCGAGCTTCTGTGAGGCAAAATACACTGTCAATAAGACAAAAAGGCCACCAACATATTGGAAAAGGATTTATACCAATCCTAAATCTGATAGGGGTCTAATATCCAATATATGCAAAGAGTTCAGGAAGCTGGACTTCAGAAAGTCAAATAACCCCATGTAACCATAGGGTACAGAGCTAAACAGAGAATTGTCAACTGAGGAATACCAAATGGTTGAGTAGCACCTGAAAAATGTTCAACAAACTTAATCATCAGAGAAATGCAAATCAAAACAACCCTTAGATTCCACCTCACACCAGTCAGAATGGCTAAGATAAAAAATTCAGGTGACAGCAGATGCTGGTGAAAATTTGGAGAAAGAGGAACACTCCTCCATTGCTGATGGGATTGCAAGCTTGTACAACCACTCTGGAAGTCAGCCTGGTGGTTCCTCAGAAAATTGAACCTAATACTACCAGAGGATCCAGCAATACCTCTCTTCAGGCATATACCTAGAAGATGTTCCAACTAGTATTAAGAACACATGCTCCACTATGTTCATAGCAGCCTTATTTATAATAGCCAGAACCTGGAAAAAACCCAGACGTCCCTCAACAGAGGAATGGATACAGAAAATGTGGTACATTTACACAATGGAGTACTACTCTGCTATTAAAAACAATGAATTTATGAAATTATTGGACAAATGGATCTTTCTGGAAGATATCATCCTTAGTGAGGTAACCCAATCACAAAAGAAGTCACTAGATATGTACTCACTAATAAGCGGATATTAGCACAGAAACTTAGAATACCCAAGATAAAATTTGTAAAAAAAAGAACATCAAGAAGAAAGAAGACCAGCGTGAGGATACTTCATTCCTCCTTAGAACAGGGAAGAAAATACCCATGGAAGGAGTTACAAAATTTGCACCTAAGAGCAAAGGATGGACTATCCAGAGACTACCCCACCTGGTGATCCATTCCATAATCAATCACCACACCCAGATACTACTGCTAATGACAACAAGATCTTGCTGAAGGGACCTTGATATAACTGTCTTGTATGAGGCTATGCCAGTGCCTGGCAAATACAGAAGTGGATGCTCACAGTCATCTATATGATGGAACACAGGGCCCCCAGTGGAGAAGCTAGAGAAAATACCTCATGAGCTGAAGGTGTCTGCAATCCTATAAGAGGAACAACAACCTGAACAAACCAGAGCCCCCAGAGCTCATATCTCTATCTGCATATGTAGCAGTAGATGGCCTAGTCAGCCATCATAGGGAAGCAAGGCCCCTTGGTATTGCAAACTTCATATAGTCTGCCAATATAGGGTAATGCCAGGGCCAAGAAATGGGAGTGGGTGGGTAGGGGAGCAGGGTGGGGGATTGTATAAGAAAATTTAGGGATAGCATTTGAATTGTAAATTAAGAAAATATCTAATAAAAAGAAAGAACTCTCAATTTTAAATGTCCATCCTCCAAATGCAAGGGCACTCAGAAATGTCAACTGAGGAATAAGAAATGTCTGCGAACCACCTAAAGAAATGTTCACCTTCCTTAGACATCAGGGAAATGCAAATCAAAACAACCATGAGATTCTACCTCATAATAGTCAGAATGGCTAAGATCAAAAACTCAGATGACAACAGATGCTGACAAGTGTGTGGAAAAAGAGTAACACTCTTCTATTGCTGGTGGGATTGCAAGCTATTACAACCACTCTGAAAATCAGTTTAGCAGTTCCTCAGAAAATTGGACATAGTATTACCTGAGGACCCAGCTATATCACTCCTGGGCATATACTCAAAGATGATCCAACATGGAATAAGAACATATACTCCACTATGTTCATAGCAGCTTTATTTATAATAGCCAGAAGCTGGAAAGAACCCAGATGTCCCTCAACAGAGGAATAGATCCAGAAAATATGTTACATTTACACAATTGAGTACTACTCAGCTATTAAAAACAATGAATTTATGAAATTCTAATGCATATGGTGTAACTATAAAATATCATCATGAGTGAGATACCCCAATCACAAAAGAACACACATGGTATGCCCTCACTGATAAGTGGATATTAGCCCGGAAGCTCAGAATACACAATTCACGTAACATATGAAGTTCAAGAAGGAAGACCAAAGTGTCCATAGGTCCTTCTTAGAAGGGTGATCAAAATAACTTTGGAGGAGATACAGAGACAAACTGTGGAGTAGAGACTAAAGAAATGACAATCCAGAAACTGCCTCATTTTGGCATCAATCCCGTATACAATTACCAAATCCAGACACTATTGTGGATGCCAACAAGTGCTTGTTGACAGGTGCTTGATATGGCTGTTTCCTGAGAGGCTCTATCACTCCCTGACAAATACAGAAGTTGGATGCTCTCAGCCAACCATTGGAAAAAGTTCCCCCAATGGAGGAACTAGAGAAAGGACCCAAGGAGCTGAAGTGGTTTGCAGCCCCATAGGAGTAACATCAATATTAATTAACCAGTACCCCAAGAGTTCCCAGGGACTAAACCACCAACCAAAGAGTATACAGGAAGGGACACATGGCTCCAGATGCCTATGTAGCAGAGGGTGGCCTCATAGGTCATCAATGGGAAGAGAGGCCATTGGTCCTGTGAGGGCTCTATGCCTCATTGTAGGGGAATGTCAGGGCCAGGAAGCTGGAGTGGGTGGGTGGGTTGGGAGCAGGGAGGGGATAGGGGATGTTCTGAGGGGAAACTAGGAAAGGGGATACCATTTGAAATGTAAATAAAGAAAATATCTAATAAAAATGAATTTATCTAAAATATAAATAAAAAACCTCCAGAAGTGACTCAGACCGGGCCCAGTTGCTCCCCACTCAATCCGTGGGAATCAGGGCCTTGGACAGATGGGCATAGAGAAGTTGAGAATGGGTTGACAAACAAATGAGGACATGAGAGAGTATGTTCAATCTGAATGTAATGTCCAAAGGAACACCAGACTTTTTTATACAGAAGAAAAACAAGAAAAGCCAGGCAAACACATCTGCCAAGTTACAGTGACACAAAACAAGAGGAATGCATACATCAAAAGATGGCGGGGAACAGGTCCTGTTTATCACTTAAAATGGAGCCAGGTGAATGCTCTGATGCAATGCTAATCTATTGTTAAACCCACCACCAGGGCTTCTTTAATAAATACCTGATTAATACTATTCCTCTGGGCCTAGTGAAGAAACCTGTACCATGGAAATTCCCTTCTTCTAACTCTTTCATGAGACAACCCACCTATTTGCTAGGCCACTGTGTATTCCTGTGTTTGGGTGTGACTCGGCTATTGTCCTATGTAATCACTATGAAGACTAGCCCTGAGCTTTTCTAGCTCTGTTCCTTGTAATGCCTAATTGGTTTCACTGTCTCTACTAGAAGTGAATTTGAATGTTACTGAATAGGTAACATTCTTACTGAATTCCAACCTCACCATCTCTTCAAGGATAATAAACAATACTGAAAGAGAGCACAGGGATCCAAACACCGATTAATGAGGAGACAGGATTTGAGTATACAGGCTATGGGAATGCCAAGGTTCCAGGAGGCATAGTTTTCTTGAAACTCCTCCCCTCTTGACTGCTTCAGGGCTTTAGGCTTGTCAAGCAAAATTCACTGGAGTAGGTGTAAAGAAGGTTGATATATATTTTAAAAACCAAATAATACAATTTAGAAAACAAATGGGATGCAGACGTAAAGAGAATTCTCAGTACTGGAATAGCAAATGGTTGGGAAAAACTTAAAGAAATGTTCAACATCCTTAGCTATCGGAGAAATGCAAATCAAAACAACTCTGGGGTTCCATCTTATACCTGGCAGAATGGCTAATATGACTAATACATGTGACAGCTCATGTTGATAAGGATGTGGAACAAAAGAAATAAAGAAATATTCCTTTGTTGTTGGTAGGACTGTAAACTTGTACAACCACAATGAAAATAAATGTGGCATTTTCTAAACAAAGAAAAAAAATCTTCCAGGTAATAAAAAAAGAAAAAGAGAAAAGAAAAAGAAAGAAAGAAAGAAACAGACAAAACATATGAACCCAGAAAGAGAAGATGAAAAACTCAAATCTTAAATCAATCAAACAATACCAAGAGTCAACAAAACCAAGAGCTGGTTCTTTGAAAATGTCAACAAGATAGATAAACCCTTAGCCAAACTAATTACAAGGCAGAGAGGCAGTACTCTCATTAACAATATAAGAAATGAAAACAGAGACATAACAGAAGATACTGAGGAAATACAAGAATCATTAGGTATTACTTCAAAATCTTGTACTCTGTTAATTCTGCCAATCTATGTGCATGGTACATATCTCCATTTACTGAGATCTTATTCAATATCTTTCTTGTGAGAATTAAACTTATTGTCATACAGATATTTCACTTGTTTGATTAGCATTACCCCAAAATATTTTATATTATTTGTGACTATTATGAATGGTATATTTTCTCTAATTTCCTTCTAAACCAATTTATTATTTATAAAAAAGGAAGGTTACTGATTTATGTGAGTTAAATTTGTTTTCAGTTTTTAATTTTTTTATTTATTCTTTAATGATTTTTTACAGTCCAGACTTAAATCCCATACTGGTTCACCCTCTGACTCCTCTACATCCTATACCTCCTCCTCCCTGTCTCAAAGGGGATGCCCCAATCCCCCAACCCATCTTACCAGGGGTCCCCAAACCCTAGGGCCCCAAGTCTCTAGAGGATTAGAGTCATCTTCTCAGAATGAATCCAGATCCAGAAATCCTCTGTTGTTTATGTGTTGGTGGTCTCATATCAGCTGGTGTATGCTACCTGATTGGTAGCTAAGGGTCTGAGAGATCCCTGGGTCGGGGAATCCAGGTTAGTTGAGATTGCTGGTCTTCCTATAGGGTCACCCTCTTCCTCAACTTCTTCCAGCTTCTCCCTAATTCTACCACAGGGATCACCAGCTTCTGTCCTCACCTTTCTTGGTTGAGTGTAAATATCTGCATCTGACCCTTTTAGCTGCTTGTTGGCCCTTTGGGAGGACAGTGATGATAGACCCCTGTTTCTAAGCATATAATAGTATAAGTAATAGTGTCAGGCCTTGGAGCTTTCCCTTGAGCTGGATACCAGTTTGGCCTGTAACTGGACCTACTTTTTCTCAGGCTTTTCTCAATTTTAGTCCCTGAAGTTCTTTCAGACAGGAGCATTTATAGGTCAGACTGTGGGATGGCAAACTCATCAGCCCACTTGATGCCCTGTGTTTCTACTGGAGGTAGACTCTACAAGTTCCCTTTCCCCACTGTAGGGCATTTCATCTATGGTCCCTCCCTTTGAGTCCTTCAAGTCTCTTTTATATACAGTCACTTGCTGAAGTTGTTTATGAATTTCAATGCAAATATACTCAATAAAATTCTTGCAAACTGAATCCAAGAACACATCAAAACCATAATTTACCACAATCAAGTGGGCATCCACATGAAACCAAAGATGCAAGGAATGTTCAATTTATGAAAATCCATTAACATAATCCAATATATAAACAAACTCAAAGAAGAAAAACACATAATTATCTCCTTAGATGCTATAAAAGCATTTGACAAAATACAACATGCCTTCATGTTAAAATTACTGGAAAGATCAGGAAATCAAGCCCATACCTAAACATGATAAAAGAAGTTTAAAGCAAACAAACAGTAAATATCAAATAAAAAGGAGAGATACTTGAAGAAATCCCACTAAAATCAGGAACAAGACAAGGATGCCCACTCTCCCCATATCTATTCAATAGAATACTTGAAGTACTAGCCAGAGCAATTAGATAACAAAAGGAGATCAAAGGGATAAAAATTTTGAAGGAGGAAGTCAAGAAAACACTATTTGCAGATGATATGTGAGTATACATAAGTGACCCCAAAAATTCTACCAGAGAACTAATAAAGCTGAAAAACAACTGCAGCAAAATGGCAGGATATAATATTAACTCAAAAAAAGCAATAGCCTTTCTTTATACACATGATTAAACTGTCTGAAAAAAAATTAGGGAAACAAACTCACATTAGCCACAAATAAGATAAAATATCTTGTGGAAACACTAGCCAAACAAGCAAAAGGTCTGTATGACAAGAACTTCAAGTCCCTCAAGTCAGAAATTGAAGATCTCAGAACACAGAGAGATCTCAAATTCTCATAGATTGGCAGAATTAACATAGTAAAAATGGTCATTCTACCAAAGGCAGTCTATAGGTTCAATGCTATATACATCAAAATCCCAACAAAATTTTTCAAAGGCATGGAAAGAGCAATTCTAAAATTCATCTCAAAAGGAAAAACAACAACAACAACAACAACAAACAGAATAGTGAAATCAATTCATAACAATAAAAGAACTGCTAGGAAACTTACCATCCCTGACCTCAAGCTATATTCCAGAACAATAGTGATAAAAACTGCAAGGCATTGATAAGAAGACAGACACATTGATCAATGGAATCCAACTGAAGACCCAGAAATAAAACCACACACTTGTGGGCACTTGATATTTGATGAAGAAGCTGAAAATATACAATGGAAAAAAGAAAGCACATTCAATAAATGGTGAAGATCTAACTGGCAGTCTGTATATAGAAAAAAATGAAAATAGACCTATATTTGTCACCTTGCACAAAGTGCAAGTCCACGTGGATCAAGGAACTCAACATAAATCAGATACACTAAATATAATAGAACATAAAGTGTGAAAGAGCCTTGTACATATTGGCACAGGGGCAAATTTCCTAAACAGAACTCCAATGGCTCATGCTGTATGATTAAGAATTAATAAATGGAATCTCATGAAATTGAGGAAAAAATCTTCAGTGACCCTACATCTGATATAAGTTTAATATCCAAAATATACAAAGAATTCAAGAAGCTACCAACTATAAACCATACACCCTAATCAAAAATTAAAGGGGGGTATAGAATTAAACAGAAAATTTACAAAAGAAGAATCTTGAGTGGCTTAGAAGAACTTAAAGAAATGTTGAAATTCTTTAGTCATCAGGGAAATATAAATCAAAACAGCCCTGAGATTCCACCTCACACCAGTCAGAATGGCTTAGATAAAAAATCTCAGGTGGCAACAGATGCTGGCAAATATGTGGAGAAGAGGAACACTCCTCCATTGCTGGTGGGATTGCAAGCTTGTACAATCACTCTGGAAGTCAGTCTGGCATTTTCTCAGAAAATTTGACATAGTACTACAGAAAGATCCTGCAATACCTCTCCTGGGCATATACCCAGAAGATGTTTCAACTGGTAAAAAGGACACATGTTCCACTATGTTCATAGCAGCCTTATTTATAATAGCCAGAAGCTAGAAAGAACCCAGATGTCCCTCAACAGAGGAATGGATACAGAAAATGTGGTACATTTACACAATGGAGTACTATTCTGCTATTAAAAAAAATGAATTCATGAAATTCTTGGCCAAATGGATATATCTGGAGGATATAATCCTTAGTGAGGTAACCCAATCACAAAAGAAGTCATTGGATATGTGCTCACTGATAAATGGATATTAGCCCAGAAACTAAGAATACCCAAGATTCAATTTGCAAAACACAAGAAAATCAAGAAGGAAGACCAGCATATGGATACTTCATTCCTCCTGTGAATAGGAAACAAAATACCCATGAAAGGAGTTACAGAGACAAAGTTTAGAGCTAAGACGAAATGATGGACCATACAGAGACTACCCCACCAGGGGGGATCCATCCCATAATCAGTCATTAAACTCAGACACTATTGCATAGGACAGCTAGTGCCTACTTAAGGGACCCTGATATAGCTGTCTCGGACAGAATTGGATGCTCATAATCATCTATATGATGGAACACAGGGCCCACAATGGAGAAGCTAGAGATAGAACACTAGGAGCTGAAGGGGTCTGCAACCCTAGAAGAGGAACAACAATATGAACTAACCAGAACCCCCAGAACTCGTGTCTCTATCTCTACATGTAGCAGAAGATGGCCTAGTCGGCCATCATTGGGTGGAGAGGCCCCTTGGTATTGTAATCTTTATACACCCCAATACAGGGGCACACAGGGACCAAGAAGTGGGAGTGTGTGGGCAGGGGAACAGGGTGGGGGGGGGACTTTCGGGATAACATTTGAAATGTAAATTAAGAAAATATCCAATAAAAACTAATTGAAAAAAAAAGAGATTAGCAGGTTGTAGTTCAGTATTTTCTGGGTTCTTCCTTTTCTCACCTTTTATCCCCCAGGTTTCACTAGATACATTTACACAATTTACCATTTCCCCATTTTCATATTTATGTTTCCTGTCCTTAAGCTGTGAGCTTTTTCCTTTTAGGATCTTCTTATGTAAATTAAATTAACTTTACTGAATTGATTACTCTTACCTTTCTTCCTATCTAGATAGTTATCCTACATTGTCTAATATTATAGAAAAAGTTTTTTTTAAGTTATAATAAAATGTAGATCTTGTCTTGTTTTTGAGTTACTCTATCTTTTTGGTTTAAATGTCTTCTTTACAACAGCTTTCTGTCTTACATTGTTTATTGTAGAAATCAGTTCCTGTCAACTGTTTTTGTCCTCACTGGTTTTAGAATCATAATCCTTAAATATACTATGAGTTTAGAATTTTTTATATGAAATCATCTGGTGACTTTCTAACCCCTATTTCCCTCTCCACAGAATCAAAGGTAGAGCCAAGACAATGAAGAAAGAAAAAAGAAAAATCCTCTTATTTTGTTTAGCTAGAATTTTTTAAGTAAAGAGATATTTTATCCGTTGATTAATTGCTATAGTATTTAAAATTTGATAATTGTCATTTTATTTGAATATTTGCCAACTTTAGATGCATATATGATAAATAATATAATACATTATACTGAACTATCTAATAACTCTTGAGTTTTAGTATATTTCATATGCTATTCAAAAACAAGCCCACTTTCCAAACATTAACTAAGTTATTTTTTCTATATTTTCTAAATTTAAGGTGCAGACAGACAGAGCAAGTATTTTCTTTTACTTTTAGAAGAGTAATTGTCAACACAAGTAAAGATGGGTTAATTATGTATTTATTTATTTATTTACTTACTTATTTTGTCTTTTGTCAAATAATTATATTCTGGAAGTGATAGATTATTTATAAAACACAATATTTTTATACTTTAGGTAGAAAGAAAATTAGTCTTTGAAATCACTTAATAAAACTTCTAATGGGTAAGTATAAGTATATTTTATAAACTATCTTTTATATTTTCATCAGAGTAGTTTCTATCTGCTTTCCTCCTCCTATGTAGTCTTGCAAAGTAATTGAATGGCCTCCTTCCAACTCCCTCCTGTAGGAATATTCTCAATTATTGTAGGATGATTTGTTCCTATCTCCAGGATTCAAGAAAATGCACATTTTTAGTTTGGTCAGAACTTGAAGAGGAGCCCTCCAGAGTGTTTCATTAGCACTTGTCAGTACAAAGGGATTATAAGAGATTGCACATAAAGGATGTCTGCCTCTGTGGCTTGACAGTATCTCCCACCATTGTAGGAAAATTGGAAATTGAACTGCATCTCTATATTGCTGGTATCTTGAGCAACCAGGCCAACTTTACATTATACTGCATTTCTAGCATGTATAGTTTCATCAAATTTAGGGAAGCAAAGTCACCCTAAATTATTCTTATTGATTTATTCTCAGAGTCCAATCAGTTATATCCTCATTAAATAGTCAAAAATTTCTTGAGATGAAAGATCCTTTAAAGATGTTCAAATCCACTTTTATAATAAATGAGAGATAAGATTCAAGAACATAATAAAGGCTACTTGTTGTAGAACCTAAACAGCTATTTAATTTCTTGCCAATGTGGATAGAGTTAAGGACTTTCGTGACATAGATCATTATTTGTGTATACATACTAGTGCAATGGATCCTGGTATTCATGTGTGTTGATCTTTAACAGTCAACTGTTTCTGAATTTCACTGATTTACAGTGGAGCTATTTGAGATTAGTTTTAAATCAATAAAAACACTATGAATCCATGGTAATCATCTCAACATCATTCTCACTAGAGAGCATTTGCTGCTTTTTTGACTTTTATGATTCTGCAATGCAATTTTGGTATGATTTATAATTTTTGTCATTATAAACTTTCAACACTTTTGAGTCATATATTTCTTTGACAGCCTGGTGAAAACTAGGAAACTTTTCAGAATAGCATTTTGCATGCATAAAATACTGCCTACAGTAAATTATTATATATAATAACTGAATAACTACTAATAGAAAAAATCTACATGCTATAATTAGTTCATAAAAGTAAAGTATTCTGTCTTCTATTAACTGTTGAACTGTATGATTAAGATATACAAGACATGTCATGGAATATCTTGGTTTTGCCATCCATATTAATTGAATTTTGCTGGGTATAGTAGCCTGGGCTGGCATTTGTGTTTTCTTAGGGTCTGTATGACATCTTCCCAGGATCTTCTGGCTTTTAGAGTCTCTAGTGAGAAGGGGTTTGTAACCCATAGGAAGAACAACAATATCAACCAACCAGTACCCCCAGAGCTTCCAGGGACTAAACCACCAACCAAAGAGTACACATGGAGAGTCCCATGGTTCCAGCTGCAGATGGTGGCAGAGCAGATGGTGGCCTTGCCATTCATCAATGGGAGAAGAGGCCCTTGGTCCTGTGAGGGCTCAATGCCCAGGTGTAGAGGAATGCTAGGGTGTTGAAGCAGGAGTGGAAAGTTAGAAAAAAGGGGAGGGAGGATGGAATAGAGGGTTTCTGGAGGGAAACTGGGAAAGGGGATAACATTTGAAATGTAAATAAATAAAATATAAAAATATACAAGATTTATAAATTATAATTATTAGTATAATGTATCAAATACTAAATTTTTTAACACATGCATTAGTTATTTATTTTTTCTGCTCAAGTTTCAGATTGTAATTAATATGCCATTCTAGGTTTTCTAGAAAATCTTCATAAATTCAGAAAATCATTTTCTTAGATGGAAATCAACAATAATTCCCAGATGATGGGTGATAGTTTGATACTTGGGAGGGTACCCACTGTTTTCTTTGGTTCACTTCTTAGAGAAAAATGACCATCCTTATTTGGTTAAATTTAAATGGCCACAAAAGATAAAGGGAAGATGATATAGAAAACATAATGCAAGTGTAATTGGAAAGCAGTACATATTCAGAAAGTCAAAGATTCCTGCAAAAAAATTAATAAACTAATAATAAAAAAGGAAAGTAGGACAAGAGAAAGTAATGAAGTACAGATATGATCAAAGTTAATGTTGTTATAATTAAAACATTATTTTAATAATTGAAACATTATTTGGGACAGTGTATATGCAATAATATAAATACCAAATAAAAGGAGCATCATTCAAAATAATGTAATGGTAAATATAAATAAAGGATTCTATTTAAATTAATTCAGCATATAAGTTTCAGATATCATAATCTACTTAAAGAAAAACAAATATATTTCATTTATTAATATTTGATGCTATATAGATATTTATAAAATCATAAAACTTTCTATTAAATTCTGTCCTGTTTCTTCAGTGTTCTCAGAACTCAAATATTATAACCAGAGAAGCAAATATCTAGTATTTGAACAAAACATGGAATGAATAGTACACTTGGTTGAGAAAACTTGAGTATAATATTAATTTTTATCCCACCAAATATTTATATAAGAAGCCAATAGAGAAACATTTCTGAAAGGAAAATTAAGGTTCTTTAATAAACACCACAGTAACTGTGAATCTTAAGTTTCATTGTTTTATGTGTAAAAATTTTTTAAGCATTCTGTTAATGTTGGCTTTTGTCTGAATTAGGAGTCAGCGAATAATGGTCCACATAATACATCAACAATCACTTGTTATAAGTGATAAGCTAAAGATGATGGTTTTTTTTTTTTTATTTTAGAAGTTTAAATAAAAAGGAGACAGTGATGGCTTGTTAAAATTGTCTGGAAATGAAATGTCACATTACATACATAAAATTTTCGCACACATATTTTTATTTCTGTATGACTTGTAACTCTTTTATGCTATAAAATCTGAGCTGAAGAGACCTGACAAATATTCAGTAACTGTCAAACTTGAGAAGATATATATCCAGATTTTATACATAAGCATTTTCAACCCCTGTTGTATGTTTTCAAAACTCCAAGTGCTCAAGTTTGCTACTGATTATTAAGAATTTATTATTTGAATAAACACCACAGTAACTGTGAATCTTAAGTTTCATTGTTCTATTTGTAAAATAATTTTTAAACATTCTGTTATTGTCAGAATCAGGAGTCAGCAAACCATGGACTATTGCAAGTTGCTAAATGGAACTCATCATTCTTTTCATCTTTTCAGAATACTGTATTGATTTTCTTACCTTCCTAAGTTCCATTATTAATTATGTATTCTATTAAATAATTATTTATTTAATTTTTATGAGTATAAGTACCTTATAGTCAATCTTCCCTCATCTTCAACAACTCTTTATCCTATTAAGACTCGTTCCCATTTTAATAACGTTTTAAAATTAGTATTTTAGTGCTGATTTTTTTCAAACTGATTTGTAGGTATCTATAGGCACTTTACTGAACTTTCATGACCACATATGAAGTGGAGACTTTTATTGATAATATTACCTTCAAAAATCAATAAGGCATAATAGGTGCTACGTACACTTTTTTCTCAGTCTCTCTCTTTCTTTCTCTCTTTCTCTTGCTCATTCTCTCTCTCTCTCTCTCTCTCTCTCTCTCTCTCTCTCTCTCATTGCATCTATGTTTGTGTGTGATTGATTGTCTGTGTGTGTATTGAAAATAAAATGTAGCCCCAAATTATTTTTATCTAAAATTTTTATTATATATATATTTTTATTAGATATTTTCTTGATTTACATTTCAAGTGCTATCCCATAAGTCCCTTATACCCTCCCCCTGCCCTGCTCCCTTACCCACCCACTCCCAGTTCTTGGTCCTGGCATTCCCCTGTACTGGAGCATATAAAGTTTGCTAGACCAAGGGGCCTCTCTTCTCAACAATTGCTGACTAGGTCATCTTTTAATATATATGCAGCTAGAGAAACGAGCTCTGGGGGTTCTGATTAGTTCATATTGTTGTTCCATCTATAGGGTTGCAGAACCCTTTGGCTCTTGAGTAGTCTCTCTAGCTCCTACATTGGGGACCCTGTGTTCCTTCCTAGAGATGACTGTGAGCATCCACTTCTGTATTTGTGAGGTACTGACAAAGCCTCACAGGAGTCCGCTATATCAGGGCCCTTTCAGCAAAATCTTGCTGGCATATGCAGTAGTGTCTGCATTTAGTGGCTGATTATGGGATGGACCCCGGGGTGGACCAGTCTCTGGATGGTCCATCCTTTCGTCTTAGCTCCAAACTTTGTCTCTGTAACTCCTTCCATGAATATTTTATTCCCTATTCTAAGGAGGAATGAAGTATCCACGCATTGGTCTTCCTTCTTGATTTTCCTGTGTTTTGAAAGTTGTATCTTGGGTAATCTAGGTTTCTGGGCTAATATCCACTTATCAGTGAGTGATTATCAAGCAATTTCTTTTGTGATTGGGTTACCTCTCTCAGAATGATATCCTCTAGATATATCCATTTGCCCAAGAATTTCATAAATTCACTGTTTTTAATAGCTGAGTAGTACTCCATTTTGTAAATGTACCACATTTCCTGTATCCATTCCTCTGTTGAGGGACATCTGGGTTCTTTCCAGCTTCTGGCTGTTATAAATAAGGCTGCTATGAACATAATTGAGCAATGTCCTTATTACAAGTTGGAACATCTTCTGGATATATGCCCAGGAGAGGTATTGCTGGATCTTCCAGTAGTACTATGTCTAATTTTCTGAGGAACTGCCAGACTTATTTCCAGAGTGGTTGTACCACCTTGCAATCCCACCAGCAATGGAGGAGTGTTTCTCTTTCTCCACATCCTCGGCAGCATCTACTGTTGCCTGAATTTTTTATCTTAGCCATTCTGACTGGTGTGAAATGGAATCCCAGGGTTGTTTTGATTTGCATTTCTCTGTTGATTAAGGATGTTGAGCATTTTTTCAGGTGCTTTTCTTTTTGGTTCCTTTCATCATGATAGTCATAGTTATTCTTTTATAAACCCTCTTCTGCTGTTCCCAGAGTTTGCTATTTAAGTCTCTGAGCATATGTTCCAAAAATTCATAGTGAACATTGATTATAATCTTCTAGATATTTCTCATTGCAGGATACAGGGAGTAGACAAAAATAGTGTGTGTAAGTTTCAACTTCACTGTGGTCCTAGAATAATCCATATTATTGTTTATCATTCTTATATCTTATATATTGTTTTCCCCAATTACTAACATTACTTAATGTCTCAATTACAGGGTATACTAAAGTGAACTACTGCTGTAAATGTATAATAAAATACTGCTTCTTGATTTCTTTAATATTGCTCATAAAAATATGAGAGCACAAAAGATAAACTGAAAAGTATTTTCTCTACTGTGATCAAAACTGATTTTGCTTAGATAAAGGTAATCTGTCCATATTCTTTGTATATTTTGTTTCTTTCTGGTGTTTCTCATTCTTTAAATATGTCTACAATTTTGTAAATATAAATACTAGGCATATACTCTAATATTAAAACCATTATGTTTCCATTAAAAAAATCTCATGATATTCCCAATAAGAAATTTCTGGTGTAATAAACATCTTACTAATATCTGATACTTCCTTAACATGTCATTGTGAATTTAAATCTAAAAATATATATTATGGTCACATACAAACATGGATATTTAAGAGTATAAGCACCTTCACATTTCTTCACTCGTGCATTTAAGAAATTTAATTTGGACACTAACATAAATGAGCCTCCCTGTTTATTCCTGAAGCTTTGTAAGCCTAGAAAGGTTGATATGTATTTTGCTAGAAAAATCTACTATCTGGTAACATCCTATGTTATACCATGTCCTATCTGAGGATGTGGATATTACCCTTGTCTTCAAATATATACTAAAACTATGAAAATTAAACAGTGTTGTAATATTTAGTTTTAACCACGTCTTAGCACTTCTTAGTGGAATTCTTGTCAAAATTTCTTACAATTGGCAGATATTCAATAAATAAATTATTTTGTGTTATTGTCAATATTTATGTTTTTCACATCTTCACATAATTAATTTAATGTGAAGGAAATTGTGAATAATTGTGGTCATTTGAAAAATATATATTCCATAGTTATGTGTTTACTTAAGAGTTTGAACTTAATTCAAATAAAACCAAATATTGGTTAACAATATGCCTATATTTTCATTGTGGTTATACAGACAATTTATGACTTTTCAAAGAGATTTTTCTGGGTACAAATTATGTCAGTATTAGTGAGACAAAATTTAATATTACATAAGCACTGCCCAATAGTTGTGTATCACTATGTGTTCCATAAATAGAATTTAATTTTATAATAAGTGAATATGGTTAAGATTGACAAGTCACCTGTTGTTAACCAAAATAAAATCAGTTTAACTTAAATAATTCTGCTTTACATATGTTTATATATTTTACTCTAATTGTTTTCAGTGACAAAAGTTCTTCCAGCTCTAATTATATAGCCACTTATTAAATGACAGATGCATACTTTTAAAAAATCTAATAAGGATTTACTAAGCAATAGGGATTCATATCACTGTGTTGACATTTGATGGAGTCTAAATTATCTTAAGCATTGGCACTGAAATTTAAAATCCTGCAAGAAAGAAATAGAGTAGGCATGTGTATTTTCTTTGGATGAATTTTGCTTTTTACATATGGAGAATTGTTCTTCACAGGCATATATAAGGAGAGAAAAACAGGTCATAGAAGTCGCAGATAAATAGCATAAAGTAACAAAAAGTGACATTGCAGTGCTTATGCCATTTGCTTCCTTACTAATGAAGAGTCAATTCTAAAATCAATTAACTAAATTAATGAGTATTCAAATGAAATGCAAAATCTTAGGTGATAGAAGGTTGGTCTTACAATGAGAATATTTAAAACTCTATTAAAAACAGTTGGACAGAAGTTGCTGCAGAATTTGATTCTGTTATTCATAATAATTATAAAAACTTAGAATGGTTCTCAAAAGCAATGCTTACAGCAGAAGGTCTTTCAGTAGATTTGTATAATTTTCTTTTTGAAAATTTCTGAAGTATTCTTCATTGGAGGAAAAAACAAGTTTCTAAAAGTATAGTTTTAGAGCAATACTGATGCTACAATTTTTTCATTCTGATAATCAGCAGGTTGAGTTTTGAGGAACATATACTCAAGGCCAGCTTGGTGTACCCAACAAATTTATTTCAGGCCAGTATGGAAAACAAAGTAAATCTCTATCTCAAAACCAATCAACCAGCCAAATATATACATACATTCATTCATACATACGTATAAACATACATACATACATACATACATACATACATACATACATACATACACACATACATATATACATATACCTTGCTTTGAATGGGGGCAATCTAGAGTATACTTGACTTCTGAAAAAATATGTAAGCAGCATTGTTTTATCAGAATATATCTACTGAACTGAGATAATATGACAAACTGGAAAATGTTGTATGTAGGCATTGGAATATCTGGAAAAAGAACTATATAGTGACTGTCCAGGCCACTGTGTAATGAGATGTACCAAGAACAATTTCATAAACTCTATGCACACACACACATGGAGAGAGAGAGAGAGAGAGAGAGAGAGAGAGAGAGAGAGAGAGAGAGAGAATGAGAATGGAAGGAATGTTTTTTTGTGTTTGTTTTCGTTTTTGTTTTTTGTGTTTGTTTGTTTGTTTGTTTGTTTGTTTACCAAGAGAGCTTTCTCTCCAATAGAACTAGAGACAAGAGTAAAATAAATCTATTGAGGGACAACACTAATCTAAGGCAGAGGAGGAAGAGAAAGTATTCTTAGGCAGCAGTTAATGAGGAGAATAGTAATGATACATGTCAATGGTACTAAGGAGATAGCTCCAGTTCTTGAAACACTGAGATCCATAAAGAAGAGCACATTGCATATATATATCTTCTGTTTGTCAAATATAATGTACCATATGTTAGCTTCAGGCTTCCAAAAGAAAAGTATGATCTTGGCTATCATTTCACTTTAATTTCAGTGTGTCATGGTAATATAGAGAAGACTGTGAAGTCAAATTCAGGCAGAACAAGTTGTTATTAGCTGCAGTTAGTCATTTATCTGTTTACTAAAACTGGGCAAATATTATTTTTTTAGTAGGTAATGAAGTAGTTGAGTCCACATGAGTGCTTATGTCTCTCTGTTATTTTGCACAAAGTAGAAATACCATCAAGTCTATCAAACTATAATTTACTAATAGGAGGCAAATTATCTGTTTTTCTTCTAAAAAACTATATTATCCAGAAATAAAGGCTCAGGACAAAGAGAAACATATGGGGAAAAGGGAAGGAGGATGACAAGTCAGGAGATAAAGAGGGTGATAAGTATTTCAGGAAGGAGATGAGGAGTGACAATCTGATTTTCTGAAAGAAGTTCACAAATATGAACTTAATATGATAGCATACTAAGAATATATATATGTTTTCAGAATTACCGAATTACCAATAATATATGGAAAAGCATACCTTTGCAAACATTCTCTAAAACAACTGAACACAAAGCTGTAAAGGATGCAAATAAAACAGTAAAAATTATGGTAACAATCACTATCTTCATTCATACCACCCCGCCCATCAAATTAAGCATACTACCACTGAAAGGAAACCTGTAACCTCAGGAATTTTTTCTTGAGAAGGGAACTAAAAGTGGATCATGTTCTTAATTTTCTGAGTAATCTGCAGATACCTGGAATAATGATACATGTTTCACCTTTTTTTTCTTTTTCTTTATTTTTTTTTTATTATTTAATATTTTAAAGTCCAGTCTTTATCCCCCTCCTGGTCCTCCCTCTGACTGTTCCACATCCCATAACTCCTCCCCACTCCACACCTGCTTTCCAGAGGATGTCCCTAAACCCACGCCCACCTCACCAGACCTCCTCACTCCCTGGGCCCTCAAATCTCTTAAGGCGTAGGTGCATCTTTTTTTCACTGAGTCAGGAACTACAGTCCTCTGTTGTATATGGGTTGGAGGCCTCATATCAGCTGGGGTATGCTGCCTGGTTGATGGCCCAGTGTCTGAGAGATATCAGGGGTACAGTTTACTTGTGTCAAAGTTGGTCATGTTCTGGATTTTCTGAGTAATTTGCAGACACTTGGAAGAATGGTACATGTTTCAACTAATTTGAAGTGTTTAAAGAACTGCTATCCTTACTTGAAAGTCACATAAAATCAGAAATGGTCATAGCACCTGCATATTAGAGCAGTAGTTCTTCAAAACAGACTACAAAAAAAAGTAGTTAGAGTTTCTGACAAGTAAGGAGAAAGTGCTCAGTGAAGTTACCCTGAGTAAAAGTATATATTTAAAATTAAAGGAAGCACAACCTTAGAATGTTTTGAGAATTAGTGGAATTTCACATTGTGTATTACATAAATCTTTTCCCTTAAACAGTGTCAGCTGTTATAGGCTAAGAGAAATGCTTACTACTTAAATAAACATATTATACCAAAAGAAAAATTATAAGGCATGCAAAGGAAAAGATAAATATATCTCAATCAAATAATAAAATCATATTTTAGAAGTGGGACCAGATTTAAAAATGTAAAGGAATACTTAAAAGATTGAAGAAAAAAAAACCTTAGCTGCCTTTAATTTAAGACAATAAGTGAAATGAAAGTGAATACAGACAATTAATTAAGTTCAGTAAGGCAATGAAAGGACAAAATTTAAAAAAAAAAAAGAAACATCAGTAAAGAAATAGAAGTAAATTTAGTAAGATAGCAAATATTTTATTAAGTGTGTGTGTGTGTGTGTGTGTGTGTGTGTGTGTGTGTGTGTGTGTGTGTGTGTGTGTGTATCTGGGGGGGGGGGGGAAATTACACCCTAAGAAGTTAAAATTTCCGAATCCTCAAACTACAGTAACAGCAACAAAGTAGAGGATTTAATAAAGAGCCTTAAAAATGGATTTTATTAAAGAGAAAAAAGAATCATTGAAGTTGAAGGTAGATCATTGTTATTTTATTATATTTTATTTATATAGTTATTTATAATATATAATATTTTATATAATTAGTTTATTATTATATATTTTAGTATTAAACTAGACAGGCATAAAACAGAAAGAAATATTAAGAGAGCTTAATGAACTTACAAAATAGTAACTATTGTTTAATATATGCATTATGGGTATCTTAAAAGAGAAAAGAGAAGGAGCAAAAGAATAGGAAATAATTGAAAATATTGTCTGAAAAATTTCCAAATATGAAAAATGAAATGATTCCTATTTAACAAATCTCATTCAATTCCAGCCATGATAAATAGAGACACAAAGTATTCACAGTGTAATCAAAGTTTCAAATCTGACACTAACTTAGACAGTAGCCTTGAGACCAGGAGATATGAGGGAAGTGACATGGCCTACCATCCCATGTATGTGAATTATTGCCATGTAGGTGAATTATCACCACTCTGAGTTCAGACCTGAGCTCGACTGGAGACCAGACTGTCTTTGTATGCCCCAATGCCTCACACTGAATAGCTACTGAAGGAGCAAACTTGTTACTCAAACAGCTGTCATTTTTGTTTTGTTGTTGTTGTTGTTTTGTTTTGTTTTGTTTCTGAACAGAAGCCTTGTACTCCAAAGGGGCAGTGGAATGATACATAAAACTTCTAAAAAGAGAAGAAAGTGAAAAAGAAAAAAAAATTAAGAACTCCGCCCCACCAGAGGCTGGGCCTCCCCCAGCCAGAACCGCGCAGCCGCGCCATCTTTCCTCTGAGCCCAGCGGACACAGCTAGGGACACCCCAGGACTTTAAGATCGCATTGGGGTTACGCGTGAGTGCAGAGGTGGTTTTGGGAGCAGCGGGTCAGCAGTTCACTCCAGGGGCAGGAACTGAGAACTCCGCCCCACCGGAGGCTGGGCC
>LR753306.1:1343228-1378140 GCA_902729485.2 Mus minutoides | reverse complement strand
AGTGGGAAGAGAGGCCCCTTGGTTATGCAGACTTTATTTGCCCCAATACAGGGGAACACCGGGGCCAGGGGGTGGGAGCGGGTGGGTAGGGTAGCAGGGCCGGGAGGGGGGAGGATATAGGGAACTTTCTGGATAACACTTGAAATGTAAATGAAGAAAATATCTAATAAAAGTTGAAAAAAAAAAAAGAAAAAAAAATTAAGAATTCCAGGTTCCTGCCCTGTTTGAATTCCTGTCCTGACTTTCTCTGATGATGAACAATGATGTGGAAAAGTAAGCCACATAAACCCTTTCCTCTCCTGCCTCCCCGCCCCCCCCCAAAGACTTGTAGTTAAAGAAAATTTGAAAGACAAGACAAAGTCTACAGAGTTCATTATAAATAAACTTACCCTCCAAGAAGGCAAGAGATTATCATGGCACAAGGAATCCAGCCTTGACATTAATACAAGAAAGGCCATGGGAAAACAGAAAATATATCCATATCCCTATAGAGAAAAATACATAGAAAAATCAAATTATGTGTAGTGATAAAATTGTGATATGGGCAATGCTTTTTACATTCTAATATTAAATAAAATAGTCATGCATATTGATGGGTATAAACTTATTCATAACACCAATATTTTTTATATGAAAAGAGGTATGTTAGACCCAGAAAGACAAACTGCATATTTCCCTTATTTGTGGGTCCTACCTCCACATCGTTAATAACTTTACCTGTGCTAGAAAGAAAACTGTATATTCCATGCTGATTGTTGAAACTTCTATACAATCTTGTCCAATTTCCTCTAAGTTGCTAATACCTAGCTGAAGCTATGTCTGAATTTTTAAAATGTCATTGCACTGGTATATAAAACAGTTCCTCGGGAGGATGCTGAAAAACATATGTTTAGTGAATTCATAAAATTAGGTTCATTTTCACATTTTATTTAACATGAAATGATTCTTGACCAGAAGTAATATTGTGTAGAACATCATGATGATTGATAAGATATTATGCAAAGTCATGGACAGTAGTTTTTGAAGAATAGAACACAGGGATGAAAACTATGTGTTCATAAGTGTTTTATTTCAATAAATACAAAATTTTGCACCTTCCCTTCTTTGAAAAAAGAGAATGCTCATTACAATGTACAATGGTCCTAAAATTATTTGAAATTATCTCACAAGGTAATTAGTTTGTGTATACAGAAATGTGGCTACTTTTTTTGAAAGTAGCTGTTTGAACATTAGAAATAGATGAATATGTCTATTCTTGAAAGGATGTTGCTTGAACACTGAAAAGAGATGAATATGCCTATTGCAAATCGATTATCTTCAATAAGTCTAATTTTATCACATTCAAATGGTAAAATAATTTTTAAAATTATATAATTTATATGACAATTTAATGAAATAAAACACCTTTGTGATGAAAAGAAGATTGCTCAGTGGCTAAGTGCTTGCTTTACAAGTGGGAAAACCTGATTTTGAGTCCCCATAATTCACGTAAATTCTGAATACAGTGATATGCATCCTTAACCCCAGTGCTCTTATGGAAAAATAGGAAGCAGAGAAAGGAAAATTACTAGAAGATCCTGAGACAGCTGAGCTTGTTCATGCAGCAATAATTTAAGAAATGAGTGTGTCTCAAACAAGATGAAAGGAATGGATTAACACTCAAAGTTGTCTAATCCAAACAGTGCAATTTGGCATGCTTGTGCCTCAAACTTACATGAGTACACACACACACACACACACACACACACACACACACACACACCACAAAAATAAGCAGCACAGCAAGATATCCACAATGGTTCAAGTGTGCAATAATTAGTAGCCCTTTTCTATTGGGTACTGTTATTGGCATCTAAATGTACTTAAGGTATGCTCAATAGGAGTGAATTCATGCTTAGTGCTGTAAATGTAATCACTAATTACCCATGGTTACTGAGGCTATGGTCCCTGTAACTGTCAGTGTCCTCAACCAGTAGAATTTCTAACTGCTTTCTAAATATCTATCAAATATCTATTCTTGTTTTCTTTGTTTTTGTTGTTGTGGTGGTGGTTGTTGTTGCTTGTATTGGGGTTTTGTTTTGTTTTGTTTTTGTTTTGAGACAGGGTTTCTCTGTGTAGCCCTGGCTGTCCTGATTCTGTAGAGCATGCTAGTCATGAACTCTCAGAGATCTTCCTGACTCTGCCTCCTGAATTTTGAGATTGAAGACATGTGTCACCACTCCATGGCCAAATATCTATTCTTATGCCCTCAGAAATGTAGCTCCTACCCTTAAATAAAGTTGTTTCCTTTTTTCAGAAGATGAAGGGCATTGCAAAAATCCAGATCTAGTCAAAATTCAGAGAACTGACCAGGTGGAACACAACTCCAAATGATACATATGCAATACAACCTCTATAATAAATGTTTAGGAAACAACATAGAAGTGGTAAAACAGATTGCAAGATCCAAAAGGCAGGGGTGTCAGTTGAAATGTAGTGTTTTCAGTATATGACAGGGATGTTATCACCATGAAATCTCAAAAATATGGTTGTCTAAACAAGAGCCACCTTATCACATAACCAGTTAACATGCTAATACTAATGGGATGAATGATTCTGAATAAAGAACTACAGACAATTGATTTCACATGAAGAGCTACATGTATTTAATTGCTGCCAGGGAAAACCAGTCTTTCCTAGTGACAAACCCACTGGTAAATTATCTATCACAAGTTGGTCAATCCTACAGTCATACACATACAGACCACCACCACCACCACTACCACTATAATCACCACCAAAAACAACAATAAATGAACTCTTTAGTTTATATTTATACATACTTACTCATATATTCATGCATAGAAATAATAGTTAAAGAAAATTCGTAAGTTTGAGAGGGAGTAGGGGAACAAAGGTGTAGTTGGAAGGATGAAAGGGAGGGATAGGAAATATGTAAATACTGCACTTAGGGACACAGTTCTCAATATTCTACATTCCTCTTGAGTTAGATACTGACTGCTTTTAGCTTGCTCTTACTTTTAAAGAATACTTTTATAAGTAACAAATACAAATGCTATAGAGACTTCCTTCAGAATCAAGTATAACAAAGATAAGCTCTTTCTCCTTGTCATAATCAGAAAAATCATGTCTGTTCTAAAATATTTAGGATTCTTTACTACTAACCTAGATCATGACACATATGTGCACCATCGGATGTTTTAATAGAATTTTTGGATTTTAACCTCATATTTGAATGAATAGTAACCCACCAACTTTGACTTATGATTTTCTTATTATAATTGCTGTATACTTATTGGTTACCGTAAAAATTTAGAAAACTCTTTTTTAGGCATTTTTATTAGATATTTTCTTCATTTACATTTCAAATGCTATCCGTAAAGCCCCCATACACCCCCCACACCCTGCTCCCCAACCCACCCACTCCTACTTCCTGGCCCTGGCATTCCCCTGTACTGGGGCATATGATCTTTGCAAAACCAAGGGCCTCTACTCCCATTAATGGCTGACTAGGCCATCCTCTGTTACATAGGCAACTAGAGACACATCTCTGGGGAGTACTGGTTAGTTCATATTGTTGTTCCTCCTATAGGGTTGCAGACCCAATTAGCTCCTTGGGTACTTTCTTTAGCTCCTTCATTAGGGACACTGTGTTCCATCCAATAGATGACTGTGAGCATCCACTCCTATATTTTCCAGGCATTGGCAGAGTCTCACAAGAGAGAGAGCTATGTTAGGGTCCTGTCAGCAAAATCTTTCTGGCATATGCAATAGTGTCTGGGGTTGGTGGTTGTATATGGGATGGGTTCCAGGGTGGGGCAGTCTCTGGATCGTCTTTCCTTCCAGCTCAGCTCTGAACTTAGTCTCTGTAACTCCTTCCATGGGTATTTTGTTCCCTATTCTAAGGAGCAAAGTATCCGAACTTTGATCTTCCTTCTTGAGTTAAATTTAGAAAACTCTTAAAACCATAAAATGTCTTTATACTTAGAAAAGGGCCAGAACAAAAACCAGAAAGGAAATACAGAATCTTTGCCAAAATAATAATAATAATAATAATAATAATAATAATAATAATAACAATTTTGATAAATGAACTTAATCCTGTACTTGATTAATTATTTGAGAGCTATCTGTGACCTGATACTTAGCTCATACTATGAGAGATTCAGTGAACTTTCAGAATACTCCAAGCATCTCTTTTTATGTCACCATATAATATACTTGATGGACCTTATTTGATAATGTAACTACTTGGCAAAGTTCCCAAACACACATTCGTGGAGAAGTGCAATTAAATTCTATTATATTTTTTACATTTAAAAGTAAAATAATTATTTCTTATCTTTAAAAAGCAGAATTATTCATATATATATATATATATATATAGAGAGAGAGAGAGAGAGAGAGAGTAAGGATTAAATAAAAGAGCTATAATTGGCTTGAGACTCCATATTATAAATTTTACTAATTTTATAAAATCAGGGGTACTAATCTCTGTGAAGCAGTAGTCAGTCCTGTGATTAGGAACACAATACAGGACCAGTGGATTAAAGGTTAACATATCACAATTACTAATCAAGTACAACCACTTATGAAGTTTTTAAAGGTTTACATGCCTGGAATATACTACTATTTTACTATTATTACTTTAAAAATATTCTGTTTAGATATTTGTGATACTTCATACTTAAGAACAGAAAATTTCATAATTCAAAAACACACTTAGAAATACAATATGGACCCTTCTTTAAGAAGTTAACATTCTGAGTGTACAAAAAAAATGTCAAAGTTAGATGGTTTGAGACTGTATCCTTAAAAACTAAATTATGTGGTTAAAGATTGTAACTGATTTATGGATAGCTAGAGTAGTAATGAAAGGGGCGTCAGTGAAGGAGAACTTTATCTAGACCATGAAGGACATGAATTATTTTACTCCAGCATACACTCAGAAAACGAAAACATTTTCAAAGAGAGATAACAGGAACAAAGAAGAAAAATAGAGACAAAAATAGAGTTTTCTTGGTGCAGTAGAAAAAATGGTTTATGTCTACTCCTTTGCTGAAGTACTGCTGAACATATACCTGCATCAGAATTTTTTTAAAAAGACTGTATACTATATAATATTTATGTTATTTTTCCACAATACTACACACACACACACACACACACACACACACACACACATATATATATATATGTATTTAACATTAATTTTGTCATGTCTACCATCCTAAAATAAAATGAAAATTAAAACCCTTTATGAATCTCACTTCTTTCTGTCACTACTACACGATTTATCTGGTTTCCTTTAAAATATAACATAAAGAAGAGTCTGATCTTTTCAAATTTTGTCATCCTATTATCTCTTGAACAGTCTTCATTTACATTTTATTCTCAATATTGTACAAGAAGAGAAACCTTTTATAAAAAATCTTCAATGACCTATATTCGATAGCACCTAATAGGAAATTCTCAGCTTTCTGCCTTAATGAATCCAATTGGGATATGATGATTAACTGTATTGAAGTATTATATGTAACATCAAGGATATTGCTTTTCTTATTGCTCTCCTACATCATTGATGCATTTCATATGATTTATTCCAACCTCAGTGTTCTCTACCTTTGAACACCGAAGACCCAGAACATTCCATCCCCCTATATTTTTCTGTATTCTTAACCTTTGAATATCTCAGCCTCTTCAGTGATTTTAAATATGAAATACTAGTTGAAAACCAAAACTTTTATATTTCTTGTGTACGATACCTTCTCAAGTTCTATATCAACAAAAAGCTGATATACAGAAAGGAACAGAATGCCTGCTACAAAAACATGTCTTCTAGACATGTTAGGAAAGCTGTCCTTATAAAATTTGAAACAGTAAAAGATGTTTGCCTATATAAAATGTGCATAACAGCAAATGATATGTCAACATAGAATTTCAGAAACTTCACTACTACATGAAGAATTACTGGCAAAGAGTGACTGGCAAGAGTGTGAGACTCAGTTTTAATTTTTATTAATTCTTTTATGGATTGTTTGATTGGATAAATATTTTGAGCATTGCAAATCACTTTTTTTAAAGGGTAATCTCCCTAATACATTATTGAAACCCAAGTTGTCATCACAAAGCTCACATACATACAAGCAACAATAAATTAATTTAGTAGGCTAAATGAATACATTGTGTGTATCACAGCAATAATTATATTAGAAGAGATCATGAATTTGGAATGGAGTTGGAGATATACAGGAGAATTTGGAGGGTTAATGGAAGAGTTGAATTTCATATATATAATTTTCAAAAAATGAATTAAAACACATAAATTTAAATATACATATTCCCTTGCTATATAAAATATATAATCAATTTACCTAATTTCTAGTTACACCGGTTGATAGAGTAAGAAAATTGTGTATAAATACTTCTTTTTTATTTATTAATCATTTTATTTACATTTCAAATAATATTTCCCTTCCTGGTTATCCCTTCAACAACCCCAATCCCATCCCCCCTTACCCCCCTTCTCTTTGACTCTTTCTATGGTGTTCCAATCCCATTCAGCTCCTTCTGTCCTTCCGCTAGTTCTTCAAGTGGGTTCCCTGAGCTTAGGCTGTTTGTTGGCTCTGAATACCTGCATCAGTATCAGTCAGGTGCTGACAGAACCTCCAAAGGGACAGTCATACCAGGCTCATGTCAGCAAGTGCTTCTTGATATCTCGTATAGTATCTGGGTTTGGTGTCTACAGATAGGATGGATCCCTAGAGTCTCTTTTGTTGTTGCTGCTATGGGCGCTGTTGCTGCTGCTGTTGCTTAAGACAGGGTCTCGCTATGTACCATTGTCTTGCTTGGAAATCATTATATAGACCAGGCCAGACTTAACTCACATATACCCTTATGCCCTTATGCCTCTGTCACACAAGTGGTAGAATTAAAGGCATCCATTACCATACCCTTTAATCTATTTCTTATCAGTGTAGCAAAATTTACTATGATAGATTTCTGTCATATAATCTAGAACTAAATTATCAAGCATTTTTTGTAGCAAAAACATAGTTCTTGTTCCTCCTACTTGCAAAAATAATCTGCATCAATTAAAGACAAAAATATTGAAAAATGTTAATTTCATATGGACAGTACATTGTTGGCTTCATTGATAATAGGATGAATTGAGTATTATTTCATTCTTTCTTGTAGCATCTGTGAATAGCCTAATATTGCCAAGTGAAAAACTCATCTCTTTTACTGACTTAGGACTGCCAGTTATTTTCAGTAATTTAAAATGTTCTTAAAATATTTCATTATCAGTTTTCTATTAAAAGTAAATCATTTATTTTGTGTAGAACAGTAAAAAGCAGTAATAATATTCAAGCATGAGAGATGGGAACGAAGTTAAGTGAAAGAAAAATGTTAGAGTCATAGCATAAGATACACCGGGAAGTTAGTCTTTGATGTGTTGTGTTGCCCCAACTCTATAAGAGACCAAAAATATCATGATCACATACATCAGGAGGAATTGATAACCATTTTCTGTAATGTTCTCCTTAAATTATTAGGAAAAGTTCTTTTAAAACCTCTTATTTGTGTTATTTTAAGTGCTGATTATTTTCTTCTTATGTACATCTTTGGAAACATGAAGATAATCTGATGACTACAATTAATAAAGCAAAAATAACTGCTGCAAAATATAAATCAGCTATTACAAGCTTCAAGTAATATGGTAATATCTTTGAAAATGACTCAATTAATATTACACTTTAATGATAAAATAAAATGTTAAGGAGTTTAAATTTCTCACAAAAATGAATTTTATTTCAAAGATCAAATGAGTCTAAAGTGCTGCTTAACAGCAAAATGAATAAATATATTCTCTCCTTTATTGAGAGTGTCTTATAACAAATTTAAATATGATAGACTTGATGAAGTTTACAATTTGGCTAGTGAGAAGTTCTTTTGCCCTTATTAAATACATGTAATTTAGCAAAGGAAATTGTTCTTCAATGAATCTTAGTGTTATTTTCTGTGGGCTATTTGTTTTCTTTCAATGCTTTCTAGTATTTATTTTTTGAATTAAAATGAGATTACTGTGTAAATGTTCAAAAGACTGAAATATTAATGTGTATGTCAGTCTTATTAATGTCATTCAGTATAAATTTCTGTTATAAAACATAATCAGAATATGAAGCTTGAATTTGAAACATCATTAGAATATCTAATGGAATGAGTTTTCTGATATTTTGCTTGTTGATGAAACACTATGCCTATATGATTTGATTACTTGAAGTCAAAATCTGACATTCTACTTTAATTGCAAATTGTCTTGTGAAATATTCAGGATCATGGAGGTCCAAATTCCTTCATATTCTATAATAAAAATGTTAAGTTTTGTGCCTTCAAAAACAATAGCTTACTCTAATTTTTTTCTCATAAATATTTCCTTGAATTGTATGAACCAGTCACACATAAATAGTAATTTTCTTTTCTAGATTTTAAGTATTTACTGTCTCTTAATAATCTATTGGAAAAAATATGTTTTCCAAAAATACTCAAAAGAATGACAGCATAAGTTGTAAGTACAGCCTACATCCTCAGCCAAGAGGCAGAGCTGAGACCCAGACCTCTGCATACCTTCCTCCCCAGAGGAGAGTCAGCCTCCAGGGAGGGCTCTGCCCTGGGACTCAAGTGAGATCATCATAATGTATGCCAGGTCTCTCAGAGACCAGTCTACACAGGCGAGCACACGGGCCATAGAATCAACAGAGCTTCTTGGATGGGGTCCCTTCGGGCCTTCAACTTTACCCAGGAGGCAGAGCTGAGGTCCAGACTTCTGTGCACTTTCCATGTCAGAGGAAAGCTTGCCTGCATAGAGTGCTCTGACCACTGGGAATCAGGAGAGAGTTGGACTCCGAGGAGTGCTGACAGAGGCTAACAGAATCATAGGGGGAAAAACCTCAGCCAGAGACAGCTAGAACCTCTAACACCAGAGATTACCAGATGGCAAAAGGCAAACATAAGAATCTTACTAACAGAAACCAAGACCACTCAGCATCATCAGAAACCAGTGCCCACCACAGCAAGTTCTAGATACCACAACACACCCAAAAAGCAAGATTCAGATTTAAAATCGTATTTCATAGTGCTGGTAGAGGCCTTTTGACCTCAAAAACTCCAACAGAGAACTCCTAAACCTGATAAACAGCTTTAGTGCAGTAGCTGGATATAGAATCAACTCAAACAAATCAATGGCCTTTCTCTATACAAAGGATAAACTGGCTGAGAAAGAGATCAGGGAAACATGACCCTTCACAATAGTCACTAATAGTATAAAATATCTTGGTGTGACTCTTACGAAGGAAGTGAAAGATTTGTATGACAAGAACTTCAAGTCTCTGAAGAAAGAAATTGAGGAAGATCTCAGAAGATGGAAGGATCTCCCATGCTCATGGATTGGCAGAATCAATATAGTAAAAATGGCTATCGTGCCAAAAGCTATCAACAGATTCAATGCAATCCCCATCAAAATTCCAACTCAATTCTTCAAGGATCTAGAAAAGACAATTAGCAAGTTCATCTGGAATAACAAAAAACCGAGACTAGCGAAAACTCTTCTCAACAATAAAAGAACCTCTGGTGGAATCACCATGCCTGACCTCAAGCTGTACTACAGAGCAATCGTAACAAAAACTGCATGGNAGGGTTCCCAAGGAAGAAGGAGCTAGAGAAAGTACCCAAGGAGCTGAAGGGGTCTTCAACCCTATAGGTGGAAGAATAACCATGAACTAACTAGTACCCCCTGGGCTCGTGTCTCTAGCTGCATATATAGAAGATGATGGCCTAGTTGGCCATCAGTGGGAAGAGAGGCCCCTTGGTTATGCAGACTTTATATGCCCCATTACAGGGGAATGCCGGGGCCAAGGGGTGGGAGCGGGTGGGTAGGGGAGCAGGGCCGGGAGGGTGGAGGATATAGGGAACTTTCTGGATAACACTTGAAATGTAAATGAAGAAAATATCTAATAAAAGTTGAAAAAAAAATAAAAAAAAGAAGGGCATTAATAACTCACTTAAAGAAATACAGGAGAACACTGCTAAATAGAAGTACTTAAAGAGGAAACATGAAAATCCCTTAAAGAATTACAGGAAAACACAACCAAATAGGCGATGGAATTGAACAAAATCATCCAAGACCTAAAAATGGAAGTAGAAACAATGAAGAAAACCCAAAGGGAGACAACTCTGCAGATAGAAATCCTAGGAAAGATATCAGGAACCATAGATGTGAGCATCAACAACAGAATACAAGAAATGGAAGAGAGAATCTCAGGTGCAGAAGATTCCATAGGGAACATTGACACAACAAAGAAAATGCAAAATGCAAAAAGATCCTAACTCAAAACGTGCAGAAAATCTAGGACACAATGAGAAGACCAAACGTTAGGATAATAGGAGTAGATGAGAAGGAAGACTTTCAACTTAAAGGGCTAATAAATATCTTCAACAAAATTATAGAAGAAAACTTCCCTAACATAAAGAAAGAGATGCCCATGAATATACAAGAAGCCTACAGAACACAAAATAGATTGGATCAGAAAAGAAATTCCTTCCATCACATAATAATCAGAACAACAAATGTGGTAAGTAAAGCTAAAATATTTAAAGCAATAAGGGAAAAAGGTCATCATATAAAGGTAGGACTATTAGAATTACACCAGACTTCTCACCAGAGACTATGAAAGCCAGAAGATCCTGGACAGATGTTATACAGACCTTAAGAGAACACAAATGCCAGCCCAGGCTATGATACCCAGCATAACTCTAAATTACCATAGATGGAGAAAACAAATTCACATAATATGTTTCCACAAATCAAGCCCTTCAAAGGATAATAAAGGAAAAACTCCAACACAAGGAAGGAAATGACGCCCTAGAAAAAGCAAGATAGTAATCCTTCAACAAAGCTAAAAGAAGATAGCTGCAAGAACATCATCCCAACTCTAACAACAAAGTTAACAGGAAGCAACAATTTTTTCCTTAATATATCTTAATATCAATGGACTCAATTCCCATATAAGACAAACATAGACTAACAGAATGGCTACATAAACAGGACTGAAAACTTTGCTGCATACAAGAAACACACCTTAGGGAAAAAGACAGACACTACCTCAGGGTAAAAGGCTGGAAAACAATTTTCCAAGCAAATGGTCCAAAGAAATAAGCAATAGTATCCATTCTAATATCAAAATTGTAATATGCTTTTTTGAGGGCTTCTACCAAAACCTTCATGTTCTCCAGGCTTTCCAAACATCAAACCCAGGGTTCTGTAGACAGGGAGAGAATATGCATGAGCCAGCTAAAGGAAGAGGTGACTATGGCCCCAGAAAGGAATAAAGGCATATCTAGAGTATGTCTACAGAATCTGTTTTGGTTTTGTTCTTAAAAATTAGCTACCTAATTTACTTTGCTTGATTGTTCTATTATTATTATTATAAGTTGTAAATACATACTGAGTTTTTCTTCAGTGTCTATGAGAAAACTGCAAGAAATGAATTGTCCACTCCCACAAAACAAAAAGGGACAAAACAAAACAAATATTGATTCTTCCTGGCTCTCCTGCAAACAGACTAGGGTAGTCATGCTGGCCAAAAGCCAGACTGTCAGAAAAGCTTCCCTTGAAGGCCTGAGCAACCATTATCTCAAACAGGTTTGTAATGCCAGCCATGAAAGTGAGAAAGGCTCTATGTTTGAAAATTGCTGATCAATACCCATGAGGGCAAACATAATTCCATATTAGCAATGTCCAGGATTTTGGTGAATCCTTGAGGAATTCCTAGCTCTATTCTGTTGGAATTCCAGAAACATAAAAACAATAGCAACCATAAAACCCCATAGGGTTGGAGTAAATTTATTCAGGGTAAAAATGCTTCCTAATTTACTTTGCTTGATTGCTCTATTATTATTATTATTATTATTATTATTATTATTACTATTATTGTTATTATAAGTTGTAAATACATACTGAGGTTTTTCTTCAGTGTCTATGAGAAAACTGCAAGAAATGAATTGTCCACTCCCACAAACATGTGTACTCTACCCCCTCAGGAGACCAGTAGGTTATTAATTGCATTTTTTGTATAGTACATGATTTATAGCGTTCAAAAAACAAAGATATTCATTTATAACAAATGCAATATACTGACAGTGAAGTGATTTACTTAATTGATCTAAAAGAGGTTTGATTCATGATTAGCCAGAGGACAAATAAATCTTCATTTAAAGCTTTGGGTGGACGTAAGTTCAATATATTGTCAGGGAAGCAGTTCCTAAATGTAAAACAAGCAAAGGAAAACTATCACTAGATTATCTTCATCACTTAAAAACTAAAATTAAAATAAAGTTGAAAATTATTTCATAATTGTGATGAGAAGAATAGGGAGACTGGTAAGAAAAGAATGAAGCAAGGGAAATATCTTTGGTGTGAATTGCTTACTTTTAAAACGTTAGCACATGCTTTTAACTAAAAGCTTGATTGCAGAGCTGCCTAAATATGCTACCCAATAAAGAAATGAAAGTTACCTGTTTTTTTTTTTCTTATTTTGCATTTCTGTTCTTTTTTTGTGTCCAGTATTTGTACCAAGGCTCATGTGGTAATTGGTTCTTTACCCTTAAATACACCATAATTCAACTCAGCTACAATACTGAATATCATTTAAATTCTATGAGTCTTTTTTTCTTCTTCTGCAGATGAAATAACAATTTCTGTGACAGTAATGCTTCTGCAAAGATTGACACCTTTGGAGATGAACAGAAATGTCTATTAATTCCTTACTCTGTTGTAGCTTTATTTCCTAGTATACTATACCTTATAGATATTGCCCACAACTTCAGATAATGACTGAAACTGCTTTACTGGGATGCTGTGCTTCACACAATAGTACTATGCTATTCCATGCTGACACTCATTCTGTTTGAAGGAGGAGGACAATTCTAGAAATAAGCCCTGAATCTGTATACCTGGGAGTGGACTCTATGCAATAGGAAATATATGAAATATACTTAGTTATAACAATATTTCCTTGCATCTGTCTTCACAGATACATTCTCCTACATGGGACATTTTCTCATGATAGATATCAACAACATTGTCAGACAAAAAATTTTTTCACATAAATGCATACACAAAATAAATTAGTTCTTTCCCCAACCTTATTACTATTGAAGAGATATAGGGAAAGGACAGAGAATAATTTTCATATTAATTCACTAAGTTTCTATGTCTAGATTCAGATATTCTCAGTAAAATGAGGAAACGATAGATATTTGGTGTTTGACTAGCTCTACTACTTATCAGCTTTTTGACTGAGCAATGAAACATGTCTTATGTGTGATCAGTGAGTGCTTCATATTTGCCAAAGAAAGTTTCTTGGGTAACCTGTTAATTTTATGATATAAATCAAGCACCAGGATAAACACCAGTTTCACCTTCAGTATTGTCACTTGGGAATCAATTTTTCTAATCCAATTTCTTTTTTTTTGTAAAATCCAACTTTTTCACATTTTTAAAGGAACTAGATAACACATGAAAAACATTCTATGTGGTGTTTGATGAACAACAGCTGTAAGAGAGAGCTGTGATTTCACTGTTATTACAATAGACAAAATTCAGTCATGTGAAATTTATCAAATGACATTTTCCTGGCAAGGAAGGATAGGGGAAATCTGAATTAAGCATCTGTGTGTCATTTGCATGCTGTTCTATACAGGAGTGTGGAACATACATTAAGCAGAAATCACAAGAACTATTTTCAACACAACTATCAACAATGAAAACAATACTTCATTGAGACTAGTATAAAAAGAAAATGAAATGGACAAATTCTTCTATCTCATCACAAACACAACACAGCTTCAAAGTATCTATCACGCAAACAATATTTATATCTTGCAAACATACATTGTAACAGTTATCATAACACACTTTCTTAGTATTTCGTGGAAATAAGAAGTATGTGTTTTTATGTGTGATCTGTGAGTGTTTGATATCACTTGATATTTAGAATAAAGAAATTAGATACACATTTTGAAAAGTCATATGCAGAAGAAACATTATTAACTGATGACTGACTCTCAAACCCAACCTTGATATAGATCATGAAAATAAGCAACTTGAAGCATCTGCTGCTGCAAAGAATAAAATGGCAAGATCCAGATGGAAACCATGAGGGATGCTCATTAGCTCATATCATCTCTTCTCTGTAGATTACCAAAAATAGTTGTGGGAATGGAGTTGAAAGTTGTGAATTGATGAGATTGGGTGTAAGAAGGACAGGATGAAACTTGGCCTGTTATTTTGACTATACGTTTTTGTTATTTATAAAACCTCCATGATAGAGCAGCATACACAAGATTGCTTATGTATCACAAACCTAAAAACTGGGGACTTTTGTACAGCTGTAGTTTAACCAGATCTCAAATGCCTCTGTAAATTTCAGCAGAGTTTATTTTTCCTGATTATTCACATTAGTCAAAAATAGAGAAGTACTTTGTTCATTTGATAATTTCACAATATTTCTCCACTGAACAACCATAGTGATTACCAACCAGTAGACCCTCATCAATTATCAGCATATTTCTGAATATTAGTGCTAGAAAATCATCAGTTATATTAAGTCTCATTTGTAATGTCATTTTGAAGAATAAGTGTATAATATATAGAAAACTTTATCACACTAATTTAAAAACTCGAAATGATTGATATAAGTATTCGTTGTTACATACATAGGCCATTGAGTTTTATTGTTGTAGAAAAAGTTTCTGAAGGGAATATGTTATCCAGTGTTTAAAATTTGTGAGGTGTATCCTTTTCATATCTATAAAACACAACTTATAAGCAAAACAGCAAGCACATTTTTATTGCCAATGAGAAAAACAAAGTTTTGAAGACTAAATTTGTTTCTGTCATATTATCTTTTTATATTTTTGATCTTAAGACCATTTTGAAAATAGAATAATGCCATCTTCTGGTAAGTTCACTGGAGTTAAAAAAATATGAAGGTTATGCCAGTGCCTGGAAAATACAGAAATGGATGCTCACAGTCATCTATATGATGGAACACAGGGTTCCCAATGGAGAAGCTAGAGAAAGTACCCCAGGAGCTGAAGGGGTTTGCAACCCTAAAAGAGGAACAACAATATGAACTAACCAGAACCCACAGAGCTCGTGACTCTAGCTGCATATGTAGCAGAAGATGGCCTAGTCGTCCATCATTGGGAAGAGAGGCCCCTTGGTATTGCAAGCTTTATATGCCCCAATACAGGGGAACACCAGGGCCAAGAAGTAGGAGTGGGTGGGTAGGAGAGCAGGGCGGGGGGGGGGGGAGAGTTTAGGAAACGTTCAGGATAGCATTAGAAATGTGAATTAAGAAAATATCTAATAAAAATTATATATATACTGACAAAGCCTCTTAGGAGACAGCTATATCAGGCTCCTGTCAACAAGCACTTGTTGGCATCTGCAATATTGTCTGGGTTTGGTGGTTATTTATAAGATGGATCCCCAGGTGGGGCAGTCTCTGGATGGACATTCCTTCAGTCTCTGCTCTGAACTTTGTCTCTGTAACACTTCTATGGGTATTTTGTTCCCTCTTGTAAGAAGGATCGAAGTATCCACACTCTTGTCTTCCTTATTTTTTAGTTTCATGTGTTTTGCAAATTGTATCTTGGGTATTCTGAGCTTCTAGGCTAGTACTTATCAGAGCCTAACATGTGTGTTCTTCTGTGATTGGGTTACCTCACTCAGGATAATATCCTCCAGATCCACCCATTTGTCTAAGAATTTCAAAAATTCATTGTTCTTAATGGCTGTGTAGTACTCTATTGTGTGAATGTACCACATTTTCTATATCTATTCTTCTCTCCAGGGACACCTGGCTTCTTTTCAGCTTCTGGCTCTTATAAATAAGGATGCTATGAACATAGTGGAGCATGAGTCCTTATTACAGATTGGAGGATCTTCTGTGTATATGCCCAGGAGTAGTATTGCTGGATCTTCCATCCATCCATTGGACGGAGCACAAGGTCCCCACTGAAGGAACTAGAGAAAGTGTCCAAGGATTTGAAGGGGTTTGAAGCCCCATAGGAGGAAGAACAATATGAACTAACCCGTATCTCCAGATCACCTGGAACTAAACCACCAATCAAAGAAAACACATGGTGGGACTCATGGCTCTAGCTGCATATGTAGCAGAGGATGGCCTTGTTGGTCATCAATGGGAGGAGAGGCCCTGGGTCCTGTGAAGATTCTATGCCCCAATCTAGGGGAATGCCAGGGCCAGGAAGCAGGAGTAGGTGGGTTCATAGGTTGGGGGATGGGGGAAAGGATCGGGAATTTTTGGAGGGGAAAATAGGAAAGGGGATAACATTTGAAATGAAAATAAAGAAAATATCTAATAAAAATAATAAGAATTAACAATTAAAGAAAAAACATAGGAAGGTCTATCTTCAGAGAAATGCCTAGCTCAAACTTCAAAGAAGCATAGGAAAAAAAATGGAACCAACGCTCTTTTTATATTTTCCAGACTTTTGTGAAATGAAAACTTCAATTGTGAACATTTTTTTAAATTATGAACATTTTTAAGTGAGATGTTTTACTTGTAGTACATTTTTCTTTTTTATTCAATTTATTTATTTATTTATCCCTTTTACAACCCAATATCAACTCTTCCTCCGCTCCTAGTATGCTCCCCATGGAAGTCCTTCTCTCATTTCTCCTTCCCCTTCTCTTTTGAGAAGCAGAAGCCCCTCTTGTTGTCAATCTCCACATATACACCAAGTCGCTGTGAGACTAGGTACATCCTCGCCTACTGAAGCCAGACAAGGCTGTTCACTTAGGACCCAGGATCCACACAATGGCATAAAACAGGCTCAGGAGTAGCCAGTGCACTAGCTGTTGGGGGGAGGGCCCTACATGAAGACCAAGGTGCTCATCTGATATATATGTACAGGGCTGCAGCAGTGGTAGGACTAGGTTGACCCTGTGCTCTTTGGTTGGTGATTCAGTCTCTGGGAGCTTCCAAGGATCCAGGTTAGTTAACTCTGCTGGTCTTCCTGTACAATCCCTTGGTATAACTCTATCCAAGAAAGTGAAAGGCCTGGAAGAAAATAAATTCAAGTCTCTGGAAAAAACAAATTGACAAAGGTATCAGAAGATGGAAAGATCTCCCTCGCTCATGGGTTGGTAGGATTAATAAAGTGAAAATGGTCATCTTACCAAAAGTAATCTATAGAGTCAATGCAATTACCATCAAAATTCCAAAACAAATCTTCACAGATCTTCAAAGAACAATTATCAACTTCATGTCTAACAAAAAAAAAAAAAAAATCGCTACAACCATCCTGAACAATATTTTACACAATCATATGGAAATTTGATATAGTAAACTTTCAGAAAGTGTTCTTATTTTGTCAACTACTAAGACTCAATATTTCTGCCTAGCTTATATGATGGCTGAGAATATGATTGCTGTGTACAGTAGGTTAAAACATTGGCATAACATCCCAAGAAAATGTAGTAGCTTAACTCCACTTTAAATTTAATGTCTATTTGAAAAGAAGCAAATACCATTAATGATGGAGCTATATTAAGAAGATACCTTTAATTATGATAAGGATATCTTTTTCTTTTTGAACTCTAACTTGTAAACATGGAGACAATAGTCTATAATTGTATTATACAATTCATTTGTTAATGGTTTATTTCAATTATTTATAATTATGAGATTTTCCTGGTGAAGACATGAACAAACATTTGTTCACCTCAGATAGGATACTAACAGACTGAAAAAAATTTTTTTCATCCAAATCTAGCTCAGTGAATCAGTGAGTTTATTTGAGGTTTCATACAGAAATATAGATAGGGATGTTTTATAGGACCATTGATGACTCAAAACCAGCTGCATCACAGAAAAGCCTTCCTGGCATTGATGATAAATCACTAAGTAGCATCATTGAAGCTCCCTCCATGATATTCAGGCAGTTTGGGCAGTTAAAGTTTCTACTCTCCAGCAATTGTTACTGATACTCTATACTTGGAATGAAGCCTTGTGAATCATTTGAGTTTCAGGAGCTTCCTGAGAATCACAAACTCTGTTTTCTTCCTAATCTTTGAAATGTTTCAATTTGGAGGCAAGACCTACCAAACAGCACTTTATATTAACGTGCATAAAACAAAAAAAAAAATTCAGACTGTTGACAATATTTGAAATTTGGAAAGAATTTTTTTTTACTAATTTTCATCATTAAAACATACTTTCTTTTTTATTTTTTGATATTTTCATATGCAGGTACTGTATGTACATCATTCTGGCCCTTCCTCTAATTCATCCAGTTCCTTCCATGTCCCTCCCACTCCTTCTCAAATACATAGCCTCTTAATTTTTACATGTATATTCATATAAGTATACAATCTGTGGAGATCATTTAGTTTTGTTCATTTTTTTTTCTTTTTAGTGATATCCACTTATAATTGAGTAATTAACAAGAAGGCTAATCCTTATAGAAGAAACAAAAAAACTACCTATACCCAGGCATTTAGAAAATGTTAACATTTATTACAGCACATAAGAGGCAAAGGCAGACAGACTTCTGAGTTTGAGGCAAGCCTGGTCTACAAAGTGCCAGGATAGGCAGGGCTACACAGAGAAACCCTGTCTTGAAAAAAGGGAAAAAAAAAAAGGTTAACATTTGATTATGTTTGCTTTCATATTATTTCTTTTCTATCATTTAAATGAAATAACTAAGGATGAATATGTTATTTTAAAATTTTAACTCATAGTCCTGAAGTTCAAGTAAATGGTATCACCATTAAGTTTGTTCTGATGAAGGCTTCATAGCACATGGCTTCGCAATAGTAGACGTTTATATGACAAGGATGTAGTTAATTTCCAGGCACTAAAATAGAGTGAGGAGTGGAGTCTCCCAAGAGTTCTTAACAATTCACCCATTTTGTTCAACTTCTTAAGAGTCTTACTGCCTCCTTATATTGTTTCATTGAATGCCAAAAATTCCTATGCATGGCCTTTTGGGAGACAGCCATCAAACAAAATCTAAATACTAGCACAGAGACATTTTAGAAAAGAAACAGTAATAGTCAACCTGAAGCCCCTTCTCTGTCACATAGCTAACATTTGGTCTTTTCCTTTTTATATCCCAAACCAATAAAAATATAATATTTTTCCCTTGTGTATCTGAGGGGAACTTTATTGTTTTAAAATTTATATGTGCATGCATATAATCACACTGCTTAACATTACACACTATTTTGTATTATGTTTAATTCTTATGAAACCATTCAACAATATTTTACCTTAATTTCAAAAGGATATCATTGGTATTTACAAGTACAATATTGTTCAAAAATACTCCAATTTATTTTGTCCAATTTTTTATTAGATATTTTCTTCATTTACATTGCAAATGCTATCCTGAAAGTCCCCTATACCCTCCCCCACCCCACACCCTGCTCCCTTACACACCCACTCCCACTTATTGGCCCTCACGTTCCACTGTACTGGGGCGTAAAAAGTTTGCAAGAGTACTATGTCCAATTTTCTGAGAAAATGCCATACTGACTTCCAGAGTGGTTGTACAAGCTTGCAATCCCACCAGCAATGGAGGAGTGTTCCTCTTTCTCCACATCCTCGCCAGCATCTGCTGTCCCCTGAATTTTTGATCTTAGCCATTCTGACTAGTATGAGGTGGAATCTCAGTGTTGTTTTGATTTGCATTTCCCTGATGATTAAGAATGTTGAACATTTTTTCAGATGTTTCTCAGCCATTCAGAATTCCTCAGTTGAGAATTCTTTGTTTAGCTCTGTACCCCATTTTTTAATGGGGTTATTCGTTTTTCTGGAGTCCAGCTTCTTTAGCTCTTTGTAGATGTTGGATATTAGTCCCCTATCAGATTTAGGATTGGTAAAAATCCTTTCCCAATCTGTTGGTGGCCTTTTTGTCTTGCTGACTGTGTCTTTTGCCTTAAGGAATCTTTGCAATTTCATAAGGTCCCATTTTTCAGATTAAGATCTGACCACACAGGCCATTGCTGTTTTGTTTAGGAATCTTTCCCCTGTGCCCACACCTTCAAGGGTTTTCCCCACTTTCTCCTCTTTAAATTTCAGTGTCTCTGGTTTTACATGGAGGTCTTTGATCCACTTAGACTTAAGCTTTGTACAAGGAGATAAGAATGTATCAATTCGCATTCCTTTACATGCTAACAGCCAGTTGTGCCAGCACCATTTGTTGAAAATGCTGTCCTTTTTCCACTGGATGGTTTTAGCTCTCTTGTCAAACATCAGGTGACCATAGGTGTGTGGATTCATTTCTGGGTCTTCAATTCTATCCCATTGATCACCGAAAGATCCTGCAATATCTTTCCTGGGCATATACCCAGAAGATGTTCCAACTGGTAAAAAGGACACATGTTCCACTATGTTCATAGCAGCCTTATTTATAATAGCCAGAAGCTGGAAAGAACCCAGATGTCCCTCAACAGAGAAATGGATACAGAAAATGTGGTACATTTACACAATGGAGTACTATTCCGGTATTTAAAAAAAATGAATTCATGAAATTCTTGGGCAAATGGATGTATCTGGAGGGTATAATCCTTAGTGAGGTAAGCCAATCACAAAAGAAGTCATGGATATGCGCTCACTGATAAATGGATATTAGCCCAGAAACTTAGATTACCCAAGATACAATTTGCAAAATACAAGAAAATCAAGAAGGAAGACCAGCATATGGATACTTCATTCCTCCTGTGAATAGGAAACAAAATACCCATGAAAGGAGTTACAGAGACAAAGTTTAGAGCTAAGACGAAAGGATGGACCATACAGAGACTACCCCACCTGGGGGGATCCATCCCATAATCAGTCATTAAACTCAGACACTATTGCATAGGACAGCTAGTGCCTACTTAAGGGACCCTGATATAGCTGTCTCGTACAGATTTGGATGCTCATAATCATCTATATGGTGGAACACAGGGCCCACAATGGAGAGAAGCTAGAGATAGAACCCTAGGAGCTGAAGGGGTCTGCAACCCTAGAAGAGGAACAACAATATGAATTAACCAGAACCCCCAGAACATATGTCTCTAGCTCCACATGTAGCAGAAGATGGCCTAGTTGGCCATCATTGGGTGGAGGGGCCCCTTGGTATTATAATCTTTATATACCCCAATAAAAGGGAATGCCAGGACCAAGAAGTAGGAGTGGGTGGGCAGGGGAACAGGACGGGGGGGGGGGGGGACTTTCGGGATAACATTTGAAATGTAAATTAAGAAAATATCTAATAAAAACTAATTGATTCCCCAAAAAAAAGTTTGGTGATGAGTGCAAAAAAATTTTTTTTTGCAAGACCAAGGTGCCTCTCTTCCCAATGATGGACGACTAGGCCATCTTCTGCTACATATGGAGCTAGAGACATATGTTCTGGGGGTTCTGGTTAATTCATATTGTTGTTCCTCTTCTAGGATTGGAGATTCCTTCAGCTCCTTGGGTACTTTCTCTAGCTCCTCCATTGGGAGTCCTGTGTTCCATCCAATAGCTGACTGTGAGCATCCACTTCTGTGATACCAGTCACAGGCAAAGCCTCACACGAGACAGCTATAACAGGGCCCTTTCAGCAAAATCTTGCTGGCATATGCAATAGTGTCTGCCTTTGGTGACAGATTATGGGATGGGTCCCTGGCTGCAGCAATCATTGGTTGGCCCATCCTTTTGAATCAGCTCCACAATTGATCTCTGTAAATCCTTCCATGTGTGTTTTGTTCCTAATTCTAAGAAGGGGCAAAGTGTCCAAACTTTGGTCTTCCTTCTTCTTGAGTTTCAAGTGTTTTGCAAACTGTAGCATGGGTATTCTAATTTTCTGGGCTATTATTCACTTATCAATGAGTACATGATGTGTGAGTTCTTTTGTGATTGGGTTGCCTCACTCAGGGTGATACCCTACAGATTTGCCTAGGAATTTCATGAATTCATTGTTTTTAATAGCTGGGTAGTACTCCATTGTGTAAATGTACCATATTTTCTGTATCCATTCCTCTGTTGAGGGACATGTGGGTTCTTTCCACCTTCTGGCTATTATAAATAAGGCAGCTATGAACATAGTGGAGCATGTATCCTTATTACCAGTGGGAAAATCTTCTGGATATATGCCCAGGAGACGTATTGTGGGAGAAGGAACTCTTTCCCAAGTGTTACAGCTTAGTAAAACAGCCACTCTCAGTTGATCCTCAGTGAAATAACTTGTGCGCTTTGTTGCATATAGTCAGGGACTATATAAACATTAAGGAATTGAGTCGAATGTAGGGGCAGGTGTTTACTATTGGCTCAGTTTGAGATGTTACTAAGGCTCTATTTACATGGTGAAGAACTACAGGTGTTTTCTCTATGTGATGTGATTGTCATGGTCCTCTCAGTGGGTTATTGTAAGTTTTTTTTTTAATAAGTTTCCTAATAGGATTACTAATTTTTCACTTCCATCTTCTTTCCATATTATATTTCCTTCATTATTTTGATCTCCACATTGATTTTACTTTTAAAATCCTGATTTGTTTTCATATTCAGTTTAGTTTGTATTTTCTTGAACATAAATCAGGAGTTTATTTTTAGCCAGTTTAAGTTTATTCCGGTGTTTGTTCATGTACTTTATAAATTCCTTAAATTCTTTGATTTTACTTACAGTTTTCTTTTAAATTTGGGGTCTACAGGATCGTCTTTGCATAGAAACAAATTGTTTTGATTGTTCATATCGTTTATACTTTTGTTATGAGATCTGGACATATGGAATTAGTATGTTACTTGTATGCTTGATAATTCGTTGTTTTTTTTCCCCCTTGTTCCGGTCAACCCTGCTAGCTCTGCTCGACCCCGCTCGCTCTAGCGGCCAGCCCTGCTCGCTCCGGCTGCCCCCGTATGGCCCCCGCTCACTCCAGTCGGCCCTGCTCACTCAGATTGGCTCTGCTTACTCTGGTCATTCCAGCTTGCTCCGGCCTGCCCCGCTCACTCCGGCCGTCCCCAATCGGCCCTGCTCGCTCCAGACAACCCCGCTTGCTTGGGTTGGTCTCTCCAGTCCAAGGATTCGTTTTTATTATTATTCTTCCTAAGTACTCTGTAGCTGACTTCAGATGCACCAGAGGAGGGCATCAGATCTCATTACGGGTGGTTGTAAGCCACCACGTAGTTGTTGGGATTTGAACTCATCGCCTTCAGAAGAGCAGTCAGGTGCTCTTACCCGCGAGCCATCTCACCAGCCCGATAATTCCTTTTTAGTACATCTATTCTGGGTGCTGTTTGGCTTTCTCTCTGGGATTACCCAGACTTGATTGAATTCAGATCAAGTATGAGGAATTGACCATTTACTCCTTAAGATATTTAGTGTTGATTCTTGACTGGACAGGCTAGGATGATTGATTCCAATTCTAAAATTACTATTGTGTTCTATCCTAGAATTCTTAGGAGCAAACAGTGTGATTGTGTGGGTAAGGCACAAGGCAAAGTCCCCTGGGGTGGTTCTTGCTGTGCTTTAGTTGGGTAAAGGGTAACATGAAGTATGGGCTCATGTAGATTCACAAAGATAGCATTAAACTTGACTATTGGAGGGCCTGGTTCAGGAGGAGGAGAGCACTATATAGGGAAAGGCAGCACTGGGCAACAGATGGTGCAGACTCACTCAAAATGCCCATTCAATTCTAATAGACAGTATACACCTGAGTTTGGCTTTTTAACAGTCCATTCTTTTTCTAATGTAGAGACTTTTAATATATTTACATTTAAGTAATCTTTGATAAGCAAGGGTTTTCTTCATTTCCTGTTTTTCTTCTAAATGTAGGTTTTGTTATTTATTAATCTTCAGATATCACTACCTTTTTTGTCTTGGCAATTTATTTCTTTGATTACTTTCTCTTGTGCATTAGTTACAGGATTTTTATTCCAGATCTGCAGATTGAACCTGTGGTTTTATTCATTTACCCAAGTATTCTGCCTTTGAACTGCATCCCCATCCCCTTACACACAGTTTTGTGTCATAATCCAGAAGCCTTTGCAACCAAGCATATTGTCATAATACTCTATTATGAGCCCAAATTTAAGTATCCAACTAGTACAATAAGATGTAGCATTTTAATCCTATCAAAAGAAGCAGAACATAAAATCACTCTACAATAATATTTCAAAAGTATGCAATATAAAAAAAGGTAAATTAAAAAAACAATAACATAAAGAATAGTATTGGCAGTTAGAGGGTAGATTTGTTGGATACTTTTAACCATCTTTTCATGTTAAGTTTAATAATTTCATTCTGTAATAGTTCTGCTTTGCACATTTTTTTAATGTAGTAGTTTAGTTTTGTGTTGTTTTCACATGAAACTCAAGAAGAAGGAAGACCAAAGTGTGGATACTTCGGTCCTTGTTAGAAGGAAGAACAAAATGCCCATGGAAGGAGTTACAGAGACAACATGTGAAGCAGAGACTGCAGAGGAATGACCATCCAGAGACTGCCCCCACCTGGGGATCCATCCCATATACAATCACCAAAACCAGACACTATTGCGGATGCCAACAAGAGCTTGCTGACAGGAACCTGATATAGTTGTCTCCTGAGAGGCTCTGCCAGTGCCTGACAAATACAGAAGTGGGTGCTCACGGCAATCCACTGGACAGAGCACAGGGTTTCCAATTAAGGACATAGAGAAAGTATCTGTGGAGCACATATATTAATCAGTGGACAGCATAAAAGAGTCTCTTACAACTTTTTATGCCCCAATACAGGGGAACGCCGGGGCCAGGGGGTGGGAGCGGGTGGGTAGGGTAGCAGGGCCGGGAGGGGGGAGGATATAGGGAACTTTCTGGATAACACTTGAAATGTAAATGAAGAAAATATCTAATAAAAGTTGAAAAAAAAAGAGTCTCTTACATTTTGTGTTATGATTTATAAACTTAGGTCATTAGGCTGGCAGCAAGTGCTTTTATCTGTTGAACCATTTCATTGTGGCTGATTATTCACATTACTTGATTTGGTGTTTTAATATTTGATAAGACAAAGCAGACCCACTCTCCCACCTTCCATATATTGAAGTTAAAGGAAAGGAGATTCTTTCCCAGTAAACAATGTAATAACAGTTTCTTGAAACAGTTATCATAATTTCCCTGTCCATTATGCAAAAACAAGTGACATTTGTTCAATGGCTCTATGAAAATACCATGAACTACCATAATATTTTATTGTCAGTGAGCAGCCTAATCAATTTCAATGCTATTCATAGGGTGGGTATGTGGGCAGCCGTAGCCAGAGCCAGGAGAGTTTTTCTGATTATAGGATATCATGCCATATTGGATTCAGTTGTATAATTTACCAATTTCAAGTAAAGATATCAAATTAGTTTCTGATTTCTCACATAGGAAATTTTACATCAATTGTTATCTGTCAGTATTTGGTCTCTGTGTGACTGGTTAGTATGTTAATGCGACCCTTCTCTTTGAGGACTTATATTAAGTATTATGCATATGCATAATAATATGACTTCAATTACTCCCTTTTCTTTTCTTTCTTCTTTCTTTCTTTCTTTCTTTCTTTCTTTCTTTCTTTCTTTCTTTCTTTCTTTCTTTCTTTCCAATTCAGGTGTTGCCTCCACTCCTCCTCATCCTCCTCCCAGAGTTCCTCATCCCTCATCCCGTTCCTCCTCTCCCTTGTCCCCAAGTACATGTTGCCCCATCAGTAGGCCACCTGTTTCCTAGGGCCTCAAGTCTCGCCAGCATTAGGTACATTTTTCCCCCCACTGAGGCCAAACCAGTCAGTCCTCTGCTATATCTGTGCTGGTGGCCTCAGACCAGTTTCTGTATGCTGTCTGGTTGGTGTCTGGGAGCTCCCAGGGGTCTGGATTAGTTGAGACTGCTAGAGTTTTTATGGAGTTGCCCTCCTCTTCTGCTTCTATCATCCTTCCCCTAATCCAACAATAGGGGTCACTGACTTCAGTAGAATGGGTGGGTGTAATTATTTGCATCTATCTCATTCAGCTGCTGGTTGGGCCTCTCAGAGGACAGCCATGCTAGGCTCCTGTCACTAAACACATCATAGAATCAGTAATAGTGTCTGACCTTGGTGTCTCCTCATAAGGTAGATTCCCAGTTAGACCAGTCACTGAACCATCTTTCCCTTCATCTCTTCTCAGTTTTTGTCCCTGTAGTTCTTGTGGACAGGAACAATACTGGGTCAGAAATGTTGACTGTGGATTGGTAACATCATCCCTCTTCTTGAGGCCCTGCCTATCACCTGGAGGTGGATTCTTTGAGTTCCCTTTCCCACTACTGGAGACTTAATCTAAGGTCTCTTACCTCCCAGGTCTCTGGTATTTTATAGAGGGTCTCCTGACCTCCCATCTTCTGAGGTTGAATATTCTCATTCATTTTGCTGGCTCTCTATCTTCCCCTCTATCATATCTGATCCTGTTCTACTTTTGCCATCTTCCTCCTTCCACCTGCCAAAATCCCTCCCTTCCTCTGCATCCCATGATCATTATCTTCCCAATAACAAGTGGGAATGAAGAATCTTCACTTGGATTTTCTTGTTGTTAATTTTCTTAACTTCTCAGATGTATCCTAGCTATTTGGTACTTTTGACTAATATTCACTAATTAGTAACTACACACCATGTATATCCTTGGGTCTGAGTTACATCACTTAGGATGATATTTTCTAGTTTCATCAATTTACCTGCAAAATTTATGATGCTATTTTTTAATAGCTAAATAGTTTTCCATTGTTGTACATTGTGTAAATTTACCACATCACCTGTATCCATTCTTCAGTTTTGGGACATCTGAGTTGTTTCCATTTTCTGGTTATTACAAATAAGGCCACAATGAACATCCTGGGGCATGTGTCCTCTGTTATGATGGAACATCTTTGGGGTATATGCGCAAGAGTGGTATAGCTGGGCTTTCAGGTAGATCTATTTCCAATTTTCTGAAGAGCCACCAGATTGATTTCCAGAATGGTTCTACCAGTCTGCAATCCCACCAGCAATGGAGGATTGTTCCTCTTTCTCCATATCCTTGCCAGCATTGACTGTCACATGAGTTTTTGATCTTTACCATTCTGATTGCTTTAAGGTGGGATTTCAGGGTTGTTTTGATCTGCATTTCCCTGATGATTAAAGACTTTGAACATTTCATATATATATATATTTACATTTCATATACATATATAATTTACATTTCAAATGTTATCCCCTTTCCTGGTTTCCCCTCTGAAAATCCCCTATTGCCTCTTTCCCCCTGCTCATCAACCCACCCACTCCTGCTTCCTGGCCCTGGCCTTCCTATATACTGGGGCATACAACCTTCACAGGACCAAGGGCCTCTCCTCCCATTGATGGCTGACTAGGTCATCCTCTGCTACATATGCAGCTAGAGCCATGAGTCCCAAAATGTGTTTTCTTTGATTAGTGGTTTAGTCTTTGTGACCTCTGGGGGTACAGGTTAGTTCATATTGTTGCTCCTCCTATAGGGCTACAAACACCTTCAGATCCTTGGGTACTTTCTCTAGCTCCTTCATGGGGGCCCTATACTCCATCCAATGGATGGCTGTGAGCATCTACCTCTGTATTTATCAGGTACTGACAGAGCCTCTCAGGAGACAGCTATATCATGCTCCTGTCAGCAAGCTCTTGTTGGTATCCACAATAGTGTCTGGGTTTAGTAGTTGTATATGGGATGGATGAACTTTTTTTTGAGTGCTTCTTGACCATTTGAGATTTCTCTGTAGTGAATTCTCGATTTACCTAAGTAACCCAGATTTTAATAGGGTTATTTGGGTTTTTTGGAGGTTAGCTTTTTGAGTTCTGCATATATTTTGAATATTAGCCCTCTATCAGATGTAGAGTTAGTGAATATTTTTTCCAGTCTCTAGGTTGTCGATTTGTCCTATTGACTGTGTCTTTTGTCTTACAGAAGCCTTTTAGTTTCACGAAGTCCCTCTATCAGTTTTTGATCTTAGAGCCTAAGACACTGGAGTTCTGTTTAGGAAATTTCCCCCTGTGATGATGAGTTCAAGATGCTTTCCCACTTTCTCTTCTATTAGATTCACTGTATCTGGTTTTATGTCAAAATTCTTCATCCACTTGGACTTGACCTTTGTGCAAGGTGACAAATATGGATTTATTTTCATTTTTCTACATACCAATTACCAGTTAGATGAGCACCATTTAATGAAGATGCTTTCCTTTATCCGTTGTATTTTTGGCTTATTTGTAAAAGATCAAGTGTTCATAAGTATATGGTATATATCACTATTATATCTTGATATATATCACTATTATATCTTAAGGTCAGGGATGGTGATTCTCCCAGAAGTTCTTTTATTGTTAAGAAATGTTTTCACTATTCTGGGTTTTTTGTTTTTCCACATAAAATTGAGAACTGCTCTTTCCATGTCTGTGAAGAACTGTGCTGGAATTTTGATGAGGATTGTTTTAAATCTGCAGATTGCTTTTGGTAGGATGGACAGTTTTACTACAGTAATCCTAGCAATCCATGAGAATGGAAGATTTTTTCCATCTTCAGAAGTCTTCTTTGATTTTTTCATGGATTTGAAATTCTTTCACTACAGATTTTTCACTTGCTTGATAAGTGTTACACCAAGATATTTTACACTATTTGTGGCTATTGTGAATGACATTGCTTCTAAAATTTCTTTCTCATTCAGTTTATCATTTGTATAATAAATGAAGGCTATTGATTTGTTTGAGTTAACTTTATATCCAGATACTTTTCTGAAGTTACTTATCAACTGTAGAAATTCTATGGTAGAGTTTATGGGGTCGCTTATGTAACCTATCATATCACCTGCAAATAATGATATTTTCACTTCTTCTTTTTTTCTGATTTGAATCCCCTTGATATCTTTTGTTGTTTTATTGCTGCAGCTAGAACTTTGAGTACTATATTGAATAGATAATGGGGAGAGTGGGCATCCTTGTCTACTTGCTCATTTTACTGTGATTGCTTCAAGCATCTCCATTTTGTTTGATATTGGCTGATGGTTTGCTGTATATTGCTTTTCCTATGCTTACGTAAGGAACTTAACTTCCTGATCTCTCCAATAATTTTAACATGAAGGTAAGTTGTATTTTGTCAAATGCTTTTTTAGCTTCTAATGAGATGAACATGTGATTTTTTTTAAAGTTTGCTTATATAGTGTATTATGTTGATATATTTTCATATATTAAACCATCCCTGTACCCCTGGGATGAAGTCTACTTGATCTTGGTGAATGATAATTTTGATGTGTTCTTGGATTCAGTTTGCTATAATTTTATTGAGCATTTTTGCATCAATATTCATATGCAAAATTGGTCTGAAGTTCTCTTTGTTGGGTCTTTGCATAGTTTAGGTATCAGAATAATTGTGGCTACATCAAATGTATTCAGTGGTATTCCTTCTGTTTCTATTGTATGGAATAGTTTGAGGAGTGGAGTTAACTTTTCTGTGAAGGTGTGGGAGAATTCTGCACTAAAGACATCTGGCCCTGGGCTTTTCTTTTTTTTTTTTTTTTTTTTTTTTTTTTTTTTTTTTTTTTTTTTTTTTTTTTTTTTTTTTTTTTTTTTTTTTTTTTTTTTTTTTTTTTTTTTTTGGTTGTAAGGTTTTTAATGACTTCTATTTCCTTAGGTGATGTGGGGCTGTTTAGATAATTTACTTGCTCTGGGTTTAACTTAGGTATGTGGTCACATATATATATATATTTTTAATTTATTTTTCCATGGGATATTATGGTTTCTCCATCTATTATGATTGATAGTTTTGCTGGGTATAGTAGCCTGGGCTTGCATTTGTGGTCTCTTATGGCATCCAGAATCATCTGGCTTTTAGAGTCTCTGTTGAAAAGTCTGTTGTAATTCTGATAGGTCTGTCCTTATAGGTTACTTGGCCTTTTCTCCTTGTAGTTTTTATTATTCTTTCTACGTTCTGCACATTTAGTGTTTTGATTATTATGGGATGAGGTGATACTCTTTTCTGGTCCAATCTATTTGGTGTTCTATAGGCTTCTTGTGCATTAATGGCCATCTTTTCCTTTAGGTTGGGGAAATTTTCTTCTATGATTTTTGAGCTGGTAATATCACTCTCTTCTATTCCTATAATTTGTAGAGTTGGTCTTTTAATTGTGTTCTGGCCCAAACCTGCAGGACTAAGATATTCTGTTCGGTTGAGGAAGACCATTTGTCTGAAAGAAAGGAAGGGCGGGCAGAGAAAGAAGCGAGACCATGCGTTGTGAAGTTTTTGTCACAGTCTCACTTTACTTAGGCAAAATGGTCAGTTTTATACATACAGCAAAAGAGAGGGCCTAGGGAGGTCAGGGAGGGAGAACAAAGACTCCGGGGAGAGGGACATCTGGAAAAAGGAGGATGGCAGCTTTGAGACATCTGGTGATTTATCTCGGGATGCAGCCACTTTCTTATTGCTCTAAGTGTTTATCTTAGATAAGGCTCTGCCGGTCCTGGGGTTAGCCTAGTGTGCAGGAGGGGGCAATTTGGCTCTTAGCAAGGTGTTAGCTGGTCTTTATGGTGGGAATCACTGAAGGTCTGGCTTCCCAGAGTGTTCAGGATTTCCTGACCACAATATCTTCTCTGGTATCTTCTACACTTGTGATTGTCTCTTCTATCTCTTGTATTCTGTTGGTGATGCTTAGTTCCTGATCTTTATCCTAGGTTTTCCATTCCAAGGTTTGCCTCCACTTGTGCTTTGCTTTCTTTATTGTTTCTATTTCCATTTTTAGGTCTTGGATCATTTTGTTCAATTTCTTTGCCTCTTTGATTGTGTTTTCCTGTATTTCTTTGAGGGATTTTGTTTTGTTTTGTTTTGTTTTCTCTTTAAAGGCTTCTACGTGTTTAACTGTGTTTTCCTAGAATAGTTTGAGTTATTTATAGCCTCCTTAAATGACTCTATTATCTTCATGAAATGGAGTTTTAGGTCAGCAACATGCTTTGCAGATGTGTTGGGGAATCCAGGGCTTGGTGTCATATGATAGCTGGGTTCTGATGGTGTCAAAGTATATAGGCTTCTGTTGGTTATGATCTTTCATTTGCCTCTTGCCATCTGGTTATCACTCAGGTTAGCTAGCCTGAACAGATATCTCTGTCTGGAGCTTGCCTCCTATGTCTCTGTGTTGCAGCAGATTTCCTCAGAGCTCTGAGGGAATGTCTGCATCAGATCTCTTTATAGGCCTGCAGACTTGCAGTATTGAGAGGGGGCACAAAGATCAGATCTATCCCTGTGCAGATGCAGACAGGAAAATAAATGGTGTTCTCAAAGAGGGGAGGATGTCCTGCATCTCCTGGGATTCTCAGAGGTCTCAGCTGGTACAGTTATTTGGGTGGGTGTCTTACCTGTTGCCCTGAGTGTAGCGGATCTCCTGGGAGACCTACAGACTTGCAGTGTTAAGAGAGAGGGCAGACAAGCAGATCTGTCCCAGCACAGGTGCAGAAGAGCATGTAACTGGCCATGGCTCCATTTTCTAATCAGCATTATTATTTCTACATACAAGAAGGCTACAAACTTAAATTTATCCATTAAGTTGGATGTTTATTTCATTCTGACTTTATTATGTATATATATTTTGCTTGATTTTTATTTTTGTCAATTTTAACTACAATAATTATTTTATGTATACCATGTTGCATGTATGTATAAACATTGCAGGACATACTTTTAATTCAAACTAATAGATCACAAGATATAATAACCTTCAGCTTGACTGAACATTTTCAAGTTATTTCAAATAAATTGACTTTATTTTCATACTTACCAACATTTCTTATCTAAAATTTTCACCAAAACTGGTCCTGAACAAATTTTCCTTTGCTAAGGTGACTTTATCTTGTTATTGCTAAATGCATTGTTCTTCTCATTCTAGTATAATTTGCATTGCTAGTTATAATACTACAATCTTTTAGTAACTTCTTTTTAGTCTTTACTGTTTGCTAAGCATACTTCATATCAGTGTTATGCATTAGCTAACTTAAAAACCTCATTTTAAGAGATATTTATGATTTTTAGAGACACAATATGAGAAATGTCAAGTATAAATTTTCAGGAAATGGAACTTCTTGTTTGGCTCCTGATTATAGCTATAATCTATCTAATATTTTCATGAGGCATTAGAAAAAGAACGGTGATATGCTAGAGGTATTCTTTTAAAATAAATCCTCTCCACACCCTCTTTAAAAAAATAAAAACAGTAACATTTCACTAGGAGAAAATATAAGTGTCTTACCTTACTGTTATTAGTCTGAAAAATTGGCTGTCAGTGAGTAATTGTATTTTAATTGAGCATACATAAAATCAATTGGCTGAAAAATTGCAGATATTGTTGAAGCAAGTTTAAAGATCCTTTTTAGCATTCTGAGACAGTAAACACACAAAGATATTTTAAGGTTTTGAACATACTTAAAACACCCTGAAGTCAAGTTTCATATTAAGCTGTGCCTACCCTTGAGAAAGAAAGGACATGGGGAAGTAAGGATCATATAGTAATGAAGTCACTTTCTTCCTTGTTTTATTATTTGTTCCTTAGCAATTTTATACACTATGTTTTCATCGTACGCTCACCTTCCTTGAAATTCTTCCTTGTTCACCTTCCTTTTCTATCCATTCAACTTTTGTCTTTTTTATTTTTACCTATCAAATCCAATTTGTGATGCCCATATATTCTTGGTTGGATAGCCTTTTAATAGGGTACAGTTTAATTCTGAAGGTACATTATTAGATATTTTCTTCATTTACATTTCAAATGCTATCCCCAGAGCCCCCTATACCCTTCTCCCATGCTGCTCCTCAACCCACCCACTCCCACTTCCTGGCCCTTTTATTCCCCTGTACTGGAGCATATGACCTTCACAATACTAAGGGCCTCCCCTCACATTGATGGCTGACTAGGCCATCCTCTGTTACATATGCAACTAACGACATGAGCTCTGGGGGGTACTGGTTAGTTCATATTGTTGTTCTTCCTATAGGGTTGCAGACCCCTTTAGGTCCTTGGGTACTTTCTCTAGCTCCTTCATTAGCGGCCCTCTGTTCCATCCAATAGATGATTGTGACCATCCACTTCTGCATTTGCTAGGCATTGGCATAGCCTCACAAGAGATAGATATATCAGGGTCCTGTCAGCAAAAACTTTCTGGCATATCCAATAGTGTCTGAGTTTGGTGATTGGCCCTCAACAGAGGAATAGATACAGAGAATGTGGTATATTTACACAATAGAGTACTACTCAACAATTTAAAATAATGAATTCATGAAATTCATAGGCAAATGGATGCATCTGGAAGATATCATCCTGAGTGAGGTAACCCAATCACAAAAGAACACACATGATATGCACTCACTGATAAGCAGATATTAGCCCAGAAACTTAGAATATCCAAGATGCAATTTGTAAAACACATGAAACTCAAGAAGAAGGAAGGCCAAAGTGTGGATACTTCGCTCCTTCAGCGAATGGGGAGCAAAATACCCATGGAAAGAGTTACAGAGACAAAGTTCGGAGCTGAGAAAGAAGGAAAGACCATCCAGAGACTGCCCCACCCAGGGATCCATCCCATATACAACCACCAAAACAAGGGTACAGTTTAATAAGCATGCATAACTCTACTAAAGAAAACTGACTCTACCTCTTCAGGAGCTGTAATAATTGTCCATCTAGTAGGGATGTTGAGTGTCTATATTCTCTCCATACTAGGATTTGTTCTTGCTTGACCTTCACAGGCCTTACAAATTCTATCACATTCTCTGTGAACTCATATGTGCTGCACTTTTGCCTCCAAAGGAAACAATTTTCCCGGCTTCATCTACCTCCACTACTTCTTAGAGTCTTTCCGCCTCGTTCTTGGCAATTATTCCAGGACCTTGGGATGAAGGACATACAGATGTTTGATTATGGGCTAATAATTCAGCAGTCACATATGCTCTGTACTTTGGCCAGGGTAGTAGGATACCTTCACAGCACAGATACCCAACTACACAAGCCCTGGGTATCCTAAAACAACCGAAGCACACACACGAAAAAAATGATCTTTAATCCAATCTTATATAAATGATAGAGGCCTTTAAAGAAGATATGAATAAATGCCTAAAAGAAATATAGGAAAATACAATCAAACATGTAAATTTCTTTAAAGATGAAACAAATACATATCTTAATGATACATAAAAAAAGACAATTAAACAGGTGAAGGAAATAAATAAAACCAGGAAAGACATGAAAATAGAAAAAGAAGCAATAAAGAAAATAAAAAATAAGGGAATAGTGGAGTTGGAAAACCTAGCAAAGAGAACAGGTACAACAGACGTGAGCATTATCACCTACAGAATACAGGAGACTGAAGAGAATCTCAGGCATAGAAAATACAATAGAAAGAAACTGGTATATTGATCAAAAAAATGTTAAAGCTACAAAATTCCTGACACAAAGCATCCAGAAAATCTGGGATACAAAGAAAAGACCTAACATAAGAATAATAAAATTAAGCTGGGCGTGGTGGCGCACACCTTTAATCCCAGCACTCAGGAGGCAGAGGCAGGCGGATTTCTGAGTTCGAGGCCAGCCTGGTCTACAGAGTGAGTTCCAGGACAGCCAGGGCTATACAGAGAAACCCTGTCTCCAAAAACCAAAAAAAAAAAAAAAAAAAAAAAAAAAAAAAAAAAAAAAAAAAAAAAAAAAAAAAAAAAAAAAAAAAAAAAAAAAAAAAAAAAAAAAAAAAAAAAAAAAAAAAAAAAAAAAAAAAAAAAAAAAAAAAAAAAAAAAAAAAAAAAAAAAAAAAAAAAAAAAAAAAAAAAAAAAAAAAAAAAAAAAAAAAAAAA